>JBBMJY010000022.1:23103276-23125816 GCA_037833715.1 Toxotes lorentzi
TGTTTGTTTGTGTGTGTGTGTGTGTGTGTGTGTGTGTGTGTGTGTGTGTGTGTGTGTGTGTGTGTGTGTGTGTGTGAACAGACAAAAGGCTGCATGTGACAGAGCCAATCAGCAGTCAGTTTGTCCCCTGCAGCTGTTTTTCAGCAGTTAAAGAGTCAGAGAACAGATTTAGCTCAGAGTTTTTATTCTAGCTTAAAAATAGAAAGAGGCTGGACACAAACTGACACATGAACTCACCCATAGGCTGCAATTAAAAACTGCTGAACTCCCCTTTAAATACCAGCCAGGGTCTGACAGCAGAGACACAGAAAACAATGAAGCTCAGTGCTGAAGCTTGAAAGCGTGAGTAAAGATGTTATCTTGAAGTTTGACTCTAAAGTTCAGTTTTGTGACTGAATATATTCATTGTCTATCTGTTTTCCCAAGAACCTAATACACAAAGGAACAAAACAAACCACCACAAAAAAAGAAAAATATGTCTTACTCCCTACAACCCCCTCCACAAAAATACATGTACAACCATTAGGAGCAATAGTAAAACAGAACCATTCCTCAAACATGTGGGTCAAACCTGAAATCCAGGGTCTCGTCTGCTCGAGTGGATTTAAACGAATCCTGGAGTGTGACACCTGATAAAGATAATAATAATAATAATAATAATAATAATAATAATAATAATAATAATAATAATAATAAATAGAAATAATGAACTCCATTTATAAAGTACTTTTCATCAACACTATAGGCCGCTCCGAGTACAGAGAACGAAATACCGGTAGTCTGAAATACCCAACAATAAAACACAATGAGGAAAAGTGAGCACAGCAAAGCAGCAGTAAAACGCAAATAAGTTTCAAAAGGGGATTTAAAAAATTGATTTTGTGTTGTATTTTACAGAGTGGTGTTTTTATTTGAACGTGGAGGTGATAAAGTTCAGAGTTGCCTCCCTTCATTAACAGTATGATGACAAACCCAGCATTTTCACTCTGAGTTTACATTAGAAGCTGAAAACAGAAAGTTCCACTGACGCGTCTCGTTAAACTGATCCTAACTCGTCTTTAACGAGCGCTTTATTTGAATCAGAGACTCATCATGTGGATTAATGAGTTCAGTTAGCGTCCCTCTGTGTGTGTGTGTGTGTCTGTGTTAATATGCTCAGACATCTGGTGTGTGTCTGCTCTGACAGCAGTGTGTTCGGACAGTTTGGCTTCTTTCACTGTTTGGTTTTTCAGAGGATTAAACTCGTTCATGTCATTAAGTCTCAGCAGCTGAGACACTTGTTCACTTCACATCTTAAACAGATTTTTTTTAAGGCTCATTAAATGATTATTTGTCAGATGTTTGAAGGAAGGAGAAAGATTAAAGCTTCTTTAACTGAATTTTAATGTATTTCTATTTTCAGAAAACACTTCTTTCTTGTTCACAATGGAATCAAAACACTTTGAAGATTTTTACATACATTTTTTGTCATATTAATGTTTTAATGAAGCACATTGTGTGTTATTGTATGATTTCTTTCACTGAAATGAACTGAGCGTCATTACGCCTCTTAAAATGGGGCTTTTTAAAAAAAAAATGTTCAGCCTCTAAAACTGGTTGATTTTAAATTAAAGGGTTGATGTATTGACATTTGTTCATGCTTTGAACAGTTAGTATTTCATTTCATCTTGACCCAGGAAATAGTAATTTAACCAACTTAAGGTCCATGTACTAGCTATCTCTGGAGCCTCTTTCAACCATATCACAATAAATAAAATATCAAATAAAATAAAAAAAATCTCTGTGTATTAATCAGTTATTTATTTGGTGACATTTTGATCTGTCTGATGTAGCTGGTGATTTTCATCCAGCTCTTATTGTACAGTTTGTTCATGGACGTGAGAGAACACAGGGTCATATGTTGAAAGCTCCAGAAAAAACTAATAAGTGAACACTGAGTTCAGAGGTCCTGATGATTCATCTGTTTGTCCCGAGGGTGGCGCCGGAAAGATCACAGAGTCACTGAAATATGAAGGGTTCATCCTCTGAAGAGCAGGACGGAGATGAAGACATTCCCTGACTGTCCGGTGAACTATCAGATGTCTTTCTGTGGACGACAATGTTGGACTGATGCCTACTGCGGGTCACAGTCACCAAAATAAAAGTCCTGAGGTTTTTACTGGACAGAAACTGCCAAACAGGTTTATTCCTAAACAACTGCTCTGTTGGTTGGCACGGCAACGAGGCAACATGTTTCTATGTGTGTGTGTGTGTGTGTGTGTGTGTGTGTGTGTGTGCTGGGGTGCAAACAGTAGAAACTGATGGAAACAGTAAAAGTAAAAACAGCAGCAGTTCACCTCAGACTCCCCCATCTCACCCACCTAATACACACACACATACTGAGTTCTGATGGATTCTGGGTCATCCCGTGGTGGCAGCACCCTCCCTCCCTCCCTCCGCTGGCCTCCATCAGCAGCAGACCAGGGATTCCCAAACAATGCTTTGTTGCCATGGGAAACACCACGATCCAGTTGCTGTGGAAATCCAACTCAGTCAGGGTACACACACACGCAAACACACAAAGTACTGTGTATTGTGTTTCCTTCGCAGTGAGAGCCAGAGGCTGCAGTCACACACACACACACACACGCACACACACACACACACACACACACACACACAGAGTTCATCACTGTACTAGTGACACCAACTGACTGTTCACTAAGCCCCACCTCCCCTTAGTTACTGTTGCTACAGCTCAAACTTCCCATCCTACATCTGTGTGTGAGGTCTCTCCTCACACTTCACTTTATATCTATCATCATTAAACTTTGTCCAAGCTTTATGATATATATGAATGTTGAGTTCAGCTGGGTCAGTCGTCTGCTTTAATACCTGTTTTTACAGTTTTTGACTCAACCCCCGTGCTTGTTCACACGTTACCTGGATGTTTGTTGTCATCTCTTTCTACAGCGTTACACCAGGCAACAGGGAGTGAACACATGTTCCTGATGTAAAAGCAAAGACACCAATGACTCCACAGCAGTGGGTGGCAGTAGTGAGTCATTTCATAGTTTGTCAACCACCATAAAACATGAACAGAACAATAAGGACGGCTCCAGGGTCAGCTCTCAGAGGGTCAACAGGCCAAAGCAGAAAAACCTTCGGTCCAAAGATAACTCAATGGAAAGAAGAGAAAGCAGCAGCTTTACTCCTCTGGTTATGAAACGTCCAACACGAGCCTCTGCTCTGCAGGGGAGGACGTAATGTTAGGAGGACAGTAAACTATTTATTCTATTATTCTATTATTCTATTATTATTATACTATTTTATTCAGCAGAAACAAATGTAGCACCAAGTTACACAAACTCCCTTGCAGTCGTAGCATGAGCCAGTTCATTTTAGTCGTAACATTACCACTGATGGTAACTGCATTTATTACCAGACACATCCTAAGTCTTTTCTTTATCACACCCTTTGATGTAGTCTGACGTGACATCAGCAGAGCGAAGGTCTAGACCTTGTCTAGGTCTAAAGATGAGCTCCTCGGTGGGTGGAGATGATGTGGATCTTAATCTTAGCTGTTGTGGTGGGAGGTGGCCCACTTGATAATCAGATTAGCTGTATTCTGACTTCACAGCACAATGGCTGGTTTGTCCTGACACAATGTTTGAGACTCTGAGGACAAGCAGAATTTGATCCTTTCAGTCCTGTAATCAGCTCCTGTGGCTGCAGAGGCCAAATCGCACTTTAATGACTGATACAACGATCAGTCAGTCTAACATGCCGTCATGGCAAATACCACAGCATTGCTACACTGCAACTTTTAGTCAACAACACAAGAACTGTGCAAAACTATAGCAGCTCAAAGGAAAAGCCTGTCAAAACTCTGAGTCATTCTGATTCTCAGGTGCAGAGATTTAGGAAACTTTGGGAGTTTTTCAGTACTGAGTGAACTCTGATCATTTCTGAGTCTCTAGGTCACAGTGTTAAAATATGTTTAGTTCATGTTCCAGTATTCAAAATCAAGATAACATGAACACAAAAACCCAGATAATAATGCATGAATCATGTTATCGTTTCTTATTCCTCTGTTTCTACTACATAAAAGGAACATTTTTATTTATGGATTTAAAGGTCATCAAAGGTCAGCAGACCAGATCAGATTTTTTAATCAGAGGGTTTTTCCACTTTTTCCTTTTTTATCAGTTACTGTTCGTCCTCTAAGTGACCAAATAAGGAAACAGGTTGTTGACTCACTTTGTGCGTGCGTGCGTGCGTGCGTGCGTGCGTGCATGCGTGCGTGCATGCGTTTCTGGAAAGTGTGTTTTGGACAAGACAATGTTTTACTGGAAAGATCCACACTGAGCAGTAAGGGAAGCTAAAACAAAGGCAGCTGGAGTCGAGGTCAAACTCCTGAGGAATGTGAGGAATGAAGTGAACACGATTCTCTGGAATTAGGATTTCCCCTAACTCCCTCTCTCTCTCTTTCTCTCTCTCTCTCTGCGCGTTTCTGTTTCTGTCTGCCTCGCTCTCCCTCTCTCTCCCCTTTCTGTATTTTCTGTAAACAAAAAAATCCACATAAATCTTTAAAAACATGAACAGAACTAAAGCTGCAGCATCTGGCTCGACCTGTGGTCACACTCTGCATATGACACTTTTTATTAAGATCAGATAAAATGAGATTGACTCCATCCTGTAGGACATTTCTGTCAGAGATGCTCTGTGTACATGTACATTTACTCAGGTCCTGAGATTCAGGTTCGGTTTTGTAGTATTTGTACTTTACCTATGTGTTTTCATTATTTGCTGCTTTATGCTTTTCTCCACTGAACTACATGTATTTATTTACTTAGCAGGTTCATACAAATAAATTAAATTTTGGATTAGATTATTAGAGGTTAAGATAAAACTTTATTGATCCCAGCTGTGTTCAAAGTCATTAGAATTAGCTCCACCTTCACCAGCTGCAAAGTTAAAGTGATGGACACGTTAATGCATCAACAATTATAATACAACAATATTACATTTATTTTAGAAATGAACCATTCTGCACAATTAGCACAGATTTGTTTTGGTGTCAGTGCTTCTGTACTGGAAGTGTCTGCTGTAGCACACAGTGTTTTATTAAGGCGTCAGTTTGTCTCTTTCCTGTGTCCCGGTGCTCAGAGCAGCTCCATAAATGATTTTCCCAGTTTTCTGCTGAGGAACTTTGACCTGAACCACATACAGCAGCTTTGGGATAAACTGGAACAGCGACCACCCAACATCAGAGCTGGACCTCGCTGACAGGAGCACACCCCAGCAGCAGGTCCAACATCTGGTGGAGAGACTGAAATCAGACAAGTTACTGAAAACAAAAATGTGAAGCAGCAGCTCCATATATGGGCAGGGATGATGACACTGTCTGAGAAACACTGGAAGGCAATCAGAACAGCAGACTGGCACGAGTCTGCGACATGCAGAGAACTGGATCAGACTGAGAGTACAGGACGAGCTGATCTTTTCCTACACGCACACACACACACAGGACGTCACATGGAATCAGTTCAAACCAAATCTGTGTGTTTGACAAAAACAAAGGTACAACTGAAAAAACTAACACACAAACACACCCACACACACACGCCCTCTTGCCTCCATGACCTTTCCTCCCGTTTCTCTCCCGCCTTTTCCTGTCTCTCTGTAGCTCTGTGTTCCTGTGAAACACTAACCTAAGGACTGTTTGTCCTGGAAAACCATCATGTCATCACACAGGAATCCAGCACTCTGGGCTAATACGAGAGACACAACTCCCAGCTGCAGCCGCCAATGACTCCTGCAGGAAGAGACGGGGAGACCATGAGACGTCCCCCAGACATCCCCCAGACGTCCCCCACTCTCTGACTCTGCAGCATGAGGAATAATAACCCGTGATGCAAATGTCACATCTGAACCTGATGACTTTTTCCTGAACCAAGAACCATTAACATGTTCACTACACATTAAAATAAACTGTCAGCAGAAAGGAACAAAGTACATTTACTCAAGTACTGCATTTAAATACAGGTTCCAGATACGTGTACTTCATTTGCATTTTCAGTTCAATTCAGCTGAATTCAGTTTTATTTACATTGCACCAAATCACAACAGAACCCGACAGCATTACAGAGAGAAACCCAACAGTCCCTCCATGATCTGCACTTGGTGACAGCTGAGAGTTAAAACTCTCCCTCAAACAAACCGGGACGTCAGTGGTTCGATCCCTGGCTCCACATGCTGGTGTGTCCCTGGGCAAGACACCGAGAGGGAGGAGGGAGTGTTAGAGCAGTTTCAGGCTGTTGCACAGAGACGTTCTTACACTGATGCAACAGGCTGTAAAATGCACGAGACGCTACCACACTTCCTCTGTTCACCTGAGGCCTCATGGGAAATGTAGTGCAGACCAGTCACTGAACATGAAATCTGTCTGTGCAAGTCATTCGTCCTTAACCCTCCTCTGAGGACAGGAGGGGACAATTATACAACCTGGACTAACCTCAGCCTCCCCACGCTGCCTCAGTCTGAACGCCAGGAAAATGAAAATCAGACCAGAGCATCAGTCTGTGAGACACGGGACAGAAATCACAGCTTCGTTCATGGTGTACTGAAAGCAGCCTGGACCTGTTTGACCTCTGTGCTTCATTAGTCATCTGAGTGGTTTGAGCTGCAAAATCAAGTCATTTTCAGTGGAACTGTTCTTGTCAACTTTTAATGAAAATTCATGTCAGTGACCAAAAGCAAACCTGAAGCTCCTGAAGCTCCTGAGACCGTGAGACCTGGTTTACACAATTAAGAGACAGAGGAACATCGGGATAATACAGCTTTCAGTTCTCATTTTAATACAGCTTATTTTCCCATTGTCAACTGCCTGTGACTTTTTTTGAGTGAAATAATGAAGAAAATGTCAGAGGAGGAAACAGGAAGGAGCTCAGGGAGTTGTCTCAAATCAGGGATGATGGTTCTGACAAGAAATAATCGCCTGATGATACTCATCAGTAAATCTGAACAGTTAAAGCTGTACAACCTCACTCTGTCATTCCTCTGTAGATTTACAGTCCTCCTCTAATCTTCAATCCTTTTTCGGACACTTTGTGTTGTTTGGTATTTAATGATTATCTCCTGCAGGACACTCATTACGTGTCCCAGGACATCATGTACTTTAGCGAAGGCTGTCTCTGTGTGATCAGGCCCCGTTTACCTGCAGCTAAATACAGCTGCATCCATAATCACATCAGGATGCTGCTGTGTGAACACTCCCTGCAGGGAACCCATGGTGCTCTGGTAACAAAATAATGTCTGAAATAGAAAAGAAGAAGCTCAGTGCTTCAATGAAGGTGAAAGATGAGATGTTCTCAGTTTTACTGTTAACAGGGAGTTTTTAGCTGAGATGAACAGTTAATTCACCTGTTTTACTGTTGGAACTGAACACATTGTTCAGGCTGAGAATTTGTTCAGCACTATGATAATAACTACTGAAATCAGAAATCAACTTAAATACAACATGTATCCGACAATACAACACAGCACATGATAATGAGTTATAACAAAGAGTGATCACAGTGTTATTGTTCTCCAGGGAAACTTCACTGCTGTTGATTCTCCATGTGTTCAGGCTGTGGAGTCTCAGGCAGCAGCTGGTCCAGCGAGGCTCAGCAGACTTCGATGATGTGGGGGGGGGGGGCCTGAAGACGCCCAATTAGCAGCCAATCGTCTGTTTTTAATCAGCCAGCCCGGGTCAGTGTGTTGAGGACAGACTGCAGAGTTTCATCGTTAACATCTGTCAGTCTAATATTCAGGAGACTACTGTCTGCTGGGATAAACATGCTGGAGGTGATTTCATTTTGTCAGCAGAAGATGAGCGTTAACTCAACCTCACTCCAATGTATTGCAGTTTAGTCTGCATAAAGTTTAAGTTCAGTCTTCACTGTTCTTTACAGGATGGTCAAAGGAAGTTAAAACATACAGCAGAAAGAACTGTCAGATTTTTGTTAAAAGGAAAATGAATAAAAAATTTTCCCTCAGATACTCTGAGAATAAAATCAGAATGTTTTGCAAAAAAGTCCTAAAATTACAGATTTTCTCCTGTAAAAACTTCAGCTGTATTCTCACAATGTTATTTTACTGTTTGTTTATTAATGCTGTAACGTTTTCCTCATAAAACTATGAGAAGATTCTCATCATATTACAACTTTTCTTAAAAGTTAATTATCTCATGATCCTACCACTTTTCTGAACTACAACGTTATTCTGGTAATATTTTGTTCATATGCTCATAGTGTCAGAGACTTTTCTTGTTTTATTTGGTCAAACCTTTAGTCCATATAAGTTCTAACTGTAAGAGAAATTACCAACAGCCTGTCAATGTCCACAGAGAAAAGCCACATGTTTCTGCTTTATCTGCAAGCTGCTTCTGTTCGTGTCTCCAATTGTCTCACACTGTCCTTTACAATTAGGTCAAACCCACGTCTCTATGAGGAATCAGTTCTACTCTGCCATTCAACAGAAGACACTGAGCCAGTGGATGGAGAGTTCAGTTTGCAGAAAACCAAATGTTTGGACAGATTTCTGTAACTTTCAGTCAGTCAGACTGATGTGTATGTACGATGTATGTGAAATGAGGTCAGGGTTTTCTGAGGCTGTACATAGATGCTTTCCTGAAACAAGGCAGTTATTTATTTTCCTGCAGCTGGTTTGTCTCATGATGATCACACTTTATCTTTCTTGTCTCTGATCATTACACAGGCACGTGTGCTGGAATGTGATTGGATTCCTCCTTGTGTCGTGACATCCTGATGTGTGTGTTTTGGCTGCCGACAGCTTCCTGTTCTCACCTAATGGCTAAACAGAAAGTGATCAGACTCTGGACGACACATGGGAAAAGGTTTGAACAAAGACACTGAGCATCAACTTCTAACAAGTACTATCACACACAGTCCTGCTGCTTCATCACTGAAATCATTATGTGAATATTTCTTTCCTTTGTAAAGATTAAGGATTTTATTCACACTGACATTTAAGAATCCTAAAGTTAGATCTCGTATTCTTTTAAGGTTTGTGTCACTGAGAACTCAGGCCACAAATGGGGCTAAATCCCACAGTGTTTTTATGACACTCTGGAACTTTGTCCAGGTGTGTCAGGACACTGGTGAGAGACAAAACTCTCCCAGTTCTCCCAGCTCTGTCTCCAGTCCTAATGTCTTCCTGCCTTTGTCCTGGGGAGAAGTGAGTGTGCAGCAGCCTTGACTCTGACTCTGATCTCTCCTCACATTCTGTTCTCCGGCTCTGCTGCTCAGGCAGCGTATGATGATGTGAGCGTTCGCCGCTGCTCGTCACAGCCTTTCTCAGGTCGACTCAGGAGACACAATGGTCTTTTGTCCTGGAAACAGTGGACACTTCCTCTCCTCCTCCTTGTCCTTATCCAAATACTGCAGCAAAAATGGGAAAAAAAACAGAACAGAAACACTGGGACAAAGGTCAAAACGCCTGGAAGAAGACAAAGAGCTGCAGTCTGAAATGTGGCATTATTTAGTGGAGGACTGAACTGACATTAAACATTCACAGCATTGTTTTATTCTTATTCCTTTATTCTTATTCTTCCTGTCTTTTTCCCACTTAAATGTACTTTTTGCTCTTTTATATTTATTTATAGGCCAAGAGTTTGTCGAGTTTGGAAATGGTTCTTCTGCTGCTGGCGGCTTCTGACAGTTTGGTAACTGGAGATTACGAATTATGAAGGAATGTGACATTTTTCTTTCAAGAGAATCATTTAAATTTCTTTCCAGTGAAATTACAACTACAATCGCAGAATGTTTGCAAACCTTTCGTCTTATGTTACAACTTTCCTCATAAAAATCACATCTTGATCATGTGATTAATGTTGTGAAAACAGTTACTGTTTTCACAACATGAAATCATCACAATATTCCAGTTTTATTTCCAACACTGTGCCTCCTTCAGGACAAACCACACATTCAGGAAAGACTCTGAGGCCCATCGCAGTCGTCTCATGGCAGCTCTACAAAACACTGCAGTCTGCAGCTGCACCTCCAACATGGAGGGGCATCCTGGGCCTCCACCAACACTGATGTTTCAGTCTGCCTCTGATTCTACCAGCCTGTACCACTTAGTACATCTCACTCAGTAGATCTGTAATCTGAGCACGCAGCTAGCACACAGAGCGCAGAGGAAAGGTTCAGGTGACATAAATATGGTGTTGCAAACTAGACTGTCCTAGACATCTGTTGTCCCAGTTTCCATAATGCAACAGACAGACAGATGGATTCTCCTCATCTGTTTGTTCTCTGAGGGTCAGGCAGTGAATTGTTCAGGGAACTCAGACACAGTAAAATCAGCTCCCGTATTTGCCTGATTTGTAGTTTATGTGGTTGCCACGGTATCGCAGCGAGCTGCAACAGCAGGTTGAAGGAGCTGAACCATCTTCACTTCAGATGGCAGCATTCACCAAGCTGCTGTTGCTGCTCACAGGTGTGTTCGGACAGTCTCTGCACGGAGCATGCTGGGAGCCTGATCAGGATGTTGTTCTGACTGTGCATTTTACTCTGAAAGTCTGGATCTTGTTTGTCTTTGCAGGCTCCAGACATGTTTCACACTAATCTGTTTTTTAAAGCTTAAAGTTTTTTGCATATTTTAAATGATACACACTCACAAACACTGACCATATAAGGCTGTGCCTCTTCAGTTTCTCTGTCGCTCTCAGAATCTTCCGGTTGTTTCTTGTACAGTCTGTTCCCCCTGCACTCTCTCAGCCCTGCGGACTTCTGGGAAACGAGGCCTCCTGGAATGCAACAGGCCTCCAGGATCTGGACCTGGATCAGAGAGACAGAGTCTGTTTACAGCCAACCAGGTTCAGACTCTCCTGTAACGTTTGCATCATAGAGTGAATATGAGGTCTCAAACTGCTGCAGGTCATTCTCTGCCTTCACTGTCATCTGATGCACAAACAGGAAGTTTAAAAGATCATCATCTGCGTCTGCAGTACATACAGCCAACGCATCTCTGAAGTCACAACTCCAGACCTGTCAGCATGTTTACATTCAGACTGGCTGCAGGTTACCTCAGGTGAGACGTCTCTCTGTCTGAGAACTTACCTGGCAGCATTTCTATACCTGTTTGTTCCTGAGCACACCTCACACTGACAAAGCAGGAGCTGGGGACCAGTGTGTGAAACATCTTCAGTATATGGTTCTTACAGAGCAGATTTACGACCACTCATCACATTAACCACAAAAATAAGAAATATTACTGATTAAAATGATTAATGTTTAAAATCATGATCTAAAACTGCAGGGAGGAGCTACAGCAGCTCCTCCACAGATCAACAGAGTCAGAACAGTTTGTCTGCTCTGACGTGGAGACGAGTTAAAAATAACACGTCCTCTCGACTAAAAATATGACTGTAAATCTTTACCAGCAGCCTGGAGGATCAGCAGCTAAGCTAACATGCTAATGATGGGAGTGTATTAGCAGACAATTAGAACGTCTGTCAGTGTGTGTGTTTGTGTGTGTGGCCTGCAGGCTTCCTCCTGCCGTTTGAACCAACGACTCTCAGCATTAGCATTAGCATTAGCCTCCTCCCTGAAAACACACACAGCTGCTGCAGCAGCAGCTCAGAATGTTTCTACTTCTACACTCAACAGTCACTGCAGTTCAGCTTACAGGGGGTGGACAAAACAACAGGAACACCTTAGAAAGTTTGTCACACCACAAAACTGCAGCCTGAAGCTGTCAGACTGTGAATGAGTCAGAGCCCAGACTCACTAAGACTCACTGAACCTGCAGGAGCTCAGTTACATTTACTGTAAATACAAGCACAGAAGCAAACAAGTTGTACCAGCACGCTGCACACACACACACACACACACACACACACACACACACACACACACGGCCTGGTTGGAATGTCATCAGTAAAACAGGAAGACAGCACAGAAAAATGTTTCTCCTTCTGGCCTTTGACCTCTCTGCTCCACTGGACTTCCTGCCGACCAGTGTGTCTGCTGCTGTCAGTAACGTGGAACACAGAGACACAGGAGAAAAAAAGAAAGTTTCACAGGTTGTTTCAATGGAAAGAAAGAGTGAAATGTTCATTATTGCCTGTGAATATGGAAACGCTCAGCTTACAGGGACATACAGGACATCAGCAGAGGAAAAAACAACAAGAGAAAACACACACTGCGCAGCTCTGGAGACATCAGAATAAATACCAACTGGATCTGGCTCCTTTTCCATACTTAAACGAGAATAGAAAACTTCAGCTGCACAGTTTGTTAAAAACAGTGCGAGATATAAAACCACCACACAGAACCAGGATTTAATAAACACGGTTCCGCCTTTAACGTCCAGTGTCTTATGTTCTGGTAACCAGGCTGTCCTCTGTCATCCTGCTGCAGATCGACTTACCTGCTCCCTCTCTGTTGCTGTGGTTATGAGTCCAAACTGTGTGTTGCCCCCGACAACTGGTCTGACTGACAGTTTAGCCAGAGAACAGTTAGACCACCTGGTCCCGCTCATTTAATGACACGGCAGCAGTGTCAGCGACCGTTAGCCAATCAGACAAGCTGTGGCTCTTTGTTTCAGACACAGAGGCTAACAGCAGGATAAAGACAGCTCAGGTCCCTCTGTCCGTCCTCTCCAGCTGGGACCACACCTGCTTCTTCTTCTGTGGTGTGCAGCTTCATTTACCAGGTGAGGAGGTAAGGGTCTGGTTTCATTCGGAGCCCCGCCTCCATTCAACCTGCAGACAATCACACACCTGAAGCACAGAAACAACCGATACACAGCAGCTCAACATGGCAGGAAACCAAAGCTACGCCGTGCTGTTTTTCTGTCTTCTGTTTTCTCTCTTTTTCTGTCCATGTCCACGTCTGCAGAAAAACATATGAGGCCACTGATAGAA
Source organism: Toxotes lorentzi (assembly GCA_037833715.1). Taxonomy (NCBI): domain Eukaryota; kingdom Metazoa; phylum Chordata; class Actinopteri; family Toxotidae; genus Toxotes; species Toxotes lorentzi. The sequence continues at coordinate 23,116,193 of JBBMJY010000022.1, forward strand.
GACATGGAACCCATTTGCATGTACGCACCCCACCCATCCACCCCTCACCCTCTGTCTGCATCCTCCGCTTCACCACACACTCAGCCCCTCTTTTTATTTTCTTTCTGTTGGTTGGACATCGAGGGGAGACAAAACTAAAATTAGACTAAAATAGACCCCTGACCACCACCACAAGAGCCCCCACCCCATCCCAACACACACCCCTGCCTGCCCACCCCCAAACACAGCAGCAGCTCTTCTAACTGAACCCTGAAGACCCTCCTCAAACCACCAGACCCAAACCAAACCACTACCACCTCAGACCCGTCCCTGCATGCCGCTCCCAGTTCGGGGGGGGGTTCCAACCACAGCACATCACAGCTTATCTACTGAGGAAAGCCTCTATCACATGTCACCAGAACCGATCTTTTTTTTTTTTTTTTTTTATCAGGACAGGCTCTTTCCAACCAAAGTGGCAGAAGGAGTCTGTTCAGTCAAAGAAAATAGAAAACTGGGAGTTTAAATGAAACAGTTTTATTGGTTGCCCCTGCACCAGGAAATCATGGAAACAAAAAGGCCTGAAGATCCTACATTTAACAAAAGGCTAAGAAAAATGTGTAACTTCAATGGAAGATCAGTTCATGCTTAGTTCAAAGTAAGTAAACTTTATTCATAGAGCACTTTTAAAAAGCAGGGTTAGAAAGTTCTTCACAGACACAAAGGACGATGAAGCAGTGGTAGGTTTTGAGTAGAGACTTAAACTCAGACTGGACACTGATCCATCTAGGAGCCAAAAGCTCAGACTCCACCTGTCTTGAACTTAGAGCGGGGTGAGAACAAGGTGGAGTCTTTGTCTGTAAAGGTGCAGCTGTGTCTCGGTATCTTAGCTTAGACAATAGTAAAGTTCATGATGCTCAAGATGCATGGAGAGAAAGCAGTGGATGATCTGTTCACACTGACTGTCTTGAGCTCGGTGATACATCCAGTCTGTCTGTGGTCCAAACTGTTGAGCTCAGTTCAATACAAAGCCTACACAGCAAACCTAGCACATAATGATTTACAAGCAATATCAGATCAGGATTGTTTACAGGGTTTTATGGTCTTTTAATAAGCTTTTCACAGTGAAGTAACAGACTGTGAGTCAGCAGAGCTCTCAGTGAGAGGCTCCACGGCTCAGGAATCCTGATTCAGTCAGTGTGAATCATTTCATTCATGAACCTGTGGACATCAAACACAATGAAGCACAAAATGCAGAGATGGTGACTTGACTGAAGGTGAAAGCTGCAGAGCCAGCTGCACAGCTCGCTCCAGCTAACACACACGCACTCACACGTTTTATATACGAACACACATACACAGCAAGTTGTGAAAGCACACATGACGAGGCATGTCTCACAGAGGACAGAAGAAAATGTGCAGGTAGCGTGCAACACAAAGCATCTGATCCAAAAATATTTCCCTGAACAAACAAGGGCTGCAGGAATCTGATCCCACACCTTAACAGACGCACACATATACACACACAGCCTCAGTGTGACTCATGCTGGTTTCATCAGAGTGAACACACACATTTGTGTGTCCTCCCACAGCAGAATTCAGGCTTTGCCCTGCAGCTGACAGACGCAAACACAACGCCACGCTGAGCCACCAACCCACACACACACACACACACAGCCAACAGACGACACTCTGAGCCCTGACTCAGACCAGAGCTGACCCGCTTCAGTCTGCTTTAAATAGACCGGGTCCAAATGTCAGACTGGTCTGACGCCAGACGGAGAGGAGAGACTCTGTCAGTGTCCTCAGACAAACCAACAATAAAACCCAGAGCGGAGGAGCTGCGTCTTTACGTCTGCAGGCACTGAAGCACCACAACTGTGAGGTGCGGGTCTGTCAGCGCTGAGCTGGCAGTCTGAGCAGGAACCGTGTAGACTAAACATTTTCACACACTTTTCTCTTATTGCTTCTTCTTGTGTCTTTCCGTACACACATGAAACAAAAACTTTCACAGGTGAATCAACACCTGTGCAACAGTTCAAACAGGAAGTGAACATCAGAGCCTTCATGGCGGAGGATTCTTACAGACTGAATCAGTGAGAGTGTGTTTGCTGCTGATGATGCTTGATGAAGGTTTGATGGTTCACCTCAACATTTCCATCACTGAACTTTAAGGAGAGTTTCTAAACATAAGGTGGGACTCAGGATATGAACGCTGCTCTCTGCTGTAAAACATCCACCCTGACCTTTGACCTCCCACTGTTTGCCGAACAAAATGAAAAGAGAACCTGTGAATATTAGAAGGCAGTGCTGAATGAACGTCCTGTCCTGATGTCCTGCTGTTTCTTTGATGTGTCATGATAAAATTATATTTGCTGTGTGTCACTCCACGTGAGGCTCAGTGTGAATGTGTTTAATCTGCTGCTATTAAACATCAGTTTGGAGTCATCTGAATTAGAGATTTGACTGTGAAGCTGATATTTTAATGTGAGGGGGAAGGAAAAGGCAGCGTGAGGAGGGATGAGTTCACCTGAGCTGCAGGTAAAGCTGCACTAATTACTGTCATCTTCATGGACAAAAGTGATAAATCCTGGCTGGAGTTTGGTGCTGAGTCAGAGCTTCGTTTCCACACAGGCCCACCCAAAATGTGTGCAGAGCTGGAGCAGACAGGCAGATAATAAAACCCAGAGGACAGGCTGTGAGCTTCAGCTGCACAATAGAGTCTGAACACATCTGAGCCTGCTTCAGTTTTTCATTCTCACTGTGATCCATATAATTTCACATGATTTAGCTTTTTTCATTAGTTATTTTCGTTGACAAAGTTTTTTAACTTTTGAATGTTTTTTTTTCTTCTTTTCTGAATTGATCCTAAAATCAAACAGAAGCTCAGAGACTTTCAGTCGAGAGGCCAAACTTATGGTGAGACTGTTTCATGGGTTTGCTGTGTCGTCTGTGGGACATGACCTCTCTGTGTTCAGGCCAAACACCTGTGCTCGTTCACCTGAGGAGGTGTGAAACAGCCAGAGACAGCACAGAGGTCACAGAGGTCATGACCCCAGAACTCCCAGCATGCTGAGCGGGCACCGCTCACCTGTCACTGTTTTACAGAAACAGACACACACACAGAGTCCATGTCCTGTCAGCTGATTAGTTGGTACTGCATGATGGGAAACTCAGTCATCTCAACTAAATGATAATTCTCATAATTAGTGTTAGTGAGAATCATGTAAATCAGGCTCAGCCGTGGATCTGCTTCAAACTCAGCTTTGTTTTAATCTCAGCTTCAAGTTTAAACTCATTAGTTCATTTGACTAAAAGTACAAAGGATCATTAACAGAAATATCTGAAGATCTGAGCGGATGAGAAACATTGTGAACGTCCAGTGTGAGGAGGTCAACACAAACCTGTTTCTGTCAGACTCTGGTTAGTGTCATTTACTTTTTCAAGGTTTTTGCATTTGCTTTCATTATTATTGGTTTTTAATTTGTCGCCTTGTGTGTGCGTTGTGATTAAGGCTTTTTGAGTTTGAGGTGGTTTGACTGGTTTCTGTCAGAAACTTAAACGTCCAGTAATGAAAATTCTGCGCTTCAGAGTCGACACCTCTGTATTTACAGTTTCTCGAGCTCTCAAGGACTTGAGGTGTGAATTTGCCTCCAGCTGCTGACCCTGCTGAGGGGGGGTTGAGGGGTCAGCAGGTCAGCGGGTCAGCTGGAAGAAGCATTATCAGGTCTGTGCTGTCCAACACTTCAGAGGTCACTTATACTGGAACGTTTAACCTGAGTCACTTAATTCATGAAGGAACTAATCATGAGGCTAATTCTACAAAGAGAAGCCAAAATAAACAGAACATACAAAACATATAACATGAAACACAGCAAACATTTAGAGCTTTTTTGGCCAGAGTAAAAACCCAGCATGGGGAAGATGCCTGAAGAATCAGAGCACAGACTTCAGGAAAACTGAACGGGTCAGACAGAAGGTTTTCATGGGAACAAACTGGATGAAAAAGCTCCATAATTACACCAAACCGCTGGACGTCTCAGTGTCTCAGTGTCTCAGTGTCAGCTGTGTGGACAGAAGAATAAACAAAGTAAGAGCCAGAGCTGGAGGAACATGTGGAGGTTTCAGCAGTGAAATGTTTCTGGTGAGTCTGAGTCTGCAGACTGTTGCACAAACATAAAGTCTACAGAAACCCTGTGAGAGACAGGGAGTCCAGAGATTTACAGACGCTTCAGCAGCTGCTGCTGAGGGTTTCTGGAGGAGGGGGTGCTGAGAAACCAGGACAGCCCACCTCCCCAGACTCCCTGCTGCTGCTCACTGACCTGCAGGATGACATATGCCTGTCCTGGTTTTCTCCTGAAATCTTCTCTCTGCTACAGAATGAGCTGTTTGTGTTTTGAGTTCCTGTCTCCACCAGCCTTCACTGGCTTATTTGGTGTTTTACTTGTTGTGTTATTTGGTGTGTCTGCAGCCCTTGTTTTTTCTCTGGCTTTGTATATTTTGAATGTTTTGCACTGCGGTAAATTCTTTGTGTGTGACAAGCTACTCTGCAATAAACCTGTTTTTGATTGGCCTGTTGATGATCATTATGCACAAACAGCTGGACTGAGTAGACCGATCCATCCATCATACCACCTCACACCCAGGCCTTCATCACATGCTTATAATTTTGCTGTATTGAATATCCATTCCCTGACCAATAATCAGTTATGGTTATTACTTGTACTACTTCCTCCCTCCTTCCTGAATTCTCTAATCACAGTGAACAGACCAAATCACAGTAAGTAAAATTTTCAGTAACTGGCTCCCAGTGTCATGTGACTTCCTGTGGTACACTGTGAAACAGGAGACAGGAATTTACTATGCACAAACACAGTAAACTACTGTGGCTGTCACAGGTATTTTTCACAGTGAGGTTACACAGTGTTAGTGCACACAAGTTTTTTTTTCTTTTTGCAGTGTAAGAATGTCTTGTTGACTTGTTCAGGTGTTGATGTGAACTGATTTAGCTGGCGAGGCGCCCTTCAGCCACCGTTTGAGACCCGCAGTTTGTGGTTTGGGTTGTGGAGAAGAGGAGTGTGACTGTATCTAACAGTTTTAATCCCTGCCGTGTGTCTGAGTGTTGTGTCTGTGTGAACTCGGACGTTCCTGAACTGTCAGTGTTGTCACATGCCTGCAGCATTCCTCACATTCCTCTCTGGCTGCTCGGGAAGCAGGAATGCAGCGCAGCGGCAACACCCAGAAAACCGTCCTCCGGCATTAGAAGCAGCCTGCGTTCGCCCAGCCGGCTGCAGCTCGGCCATGAAAAGAAAATCCATTTATGGAAAAGATTGGATGGTTGATGAAGCCTGCAGCCTGTGATGTGGAGACAGTGTTTGACATTTGGTCAGCAGCAGCACCCTGAGAGGAGACAGTTTAACAGCTCTGCAGGGAAAAGGAGGGAAATCTGCAGACAGTTTCTGGATCAGTGCAAACACTGGGACAAAGGGGAAGTCCTGGGAAAACACTGTCTGAAAAACAAAAATATTGTAAAAACGACTGATTTCTGAGGGAAGTCTGGTGGAAACACCTCTCAGACGCTTGAATCACTGTCTGTAAATGTTGTGTATGAGTCAGTCTGTGTGAATCCAGCCTGCAGACTCTGTGTGGTCCCCCTCTGGTTTCTGAAGAGACGGATTAAAGTCTGCAGATTGGGTTTACCACATGTCTGGAGCCAGAAAAGCCTCAGTTAGGCAGAGACGGGCGGAGTCAGTGTGGAGCTGAGGTGAAACAAACGACCACAGCTCGGTCTGATAGGCTCCAATTCAGTGTGACTTTAATGAAACTGTATTTTTTAGATTGTTGATCCACTTCAGCTCTGGTTGAACCGAGACCTCAGGGTCTCGTCCCCAATTGAGGCAGAATATGTAAGAATATTTATAATAAGCCAGTATTAAGTTACAATTAGAAATCATATGTAGAGCTTATACTTGCTCCTCAATCTTTCCTGACCAGGAAACAGAAACCTGATTGAAAGAATCGTGATTGTTTGATCCAAGTCAAATCTTCAGCAGGCCAAACTGACCAGACAAAGATCCTCTGCTTTTTCTAATCGCCTTGGATCATTATGAAGTGCATGTAATTACACCCATTTCATTTCTAAATACACCCACGGTACCTGGGCGCAGGCGTAATGACAGTCTGGTACTGCTCAGACTCGTCTCTGCTGCAGGTTCACACTCATTCTTCTCTGTCTCTCTGCAGAGACGGTAAGACATGGTCCTCCCAGCAGCAGCTCATTTGCATGGTGTTTGCATCTCATTTGTATAAAGAAACACATTCCTCATTCTTCTCATTCTTCTCATTCTCTGTGCGTCTCTGCCCTTGTCTGTTTCTCCTTCCTTTAACCTGTGGGAGGATGAAAGACATTGGTGGATTTAACACCTGAAACCAAACTGAAGAAATAACTGAGTCACAGCAGCCTGGTTCTTTTTTAAAGAGCTGACAGAAGCTGGAAAAGAGCAGCAGGAGATGTTTGCTCATTTTAAAATACCTCTGTGTAAAAGATACGATGTGCACACAGATACGTTCAGATCCACAGTGTGAAAACTGCCTGTGCAGAGGAGGTGGGAGGGAATAGGCCTCATGATGAAATAAAATATAATGATAAAAAAGTAGGCTCTGCAGGTCCAAAACCACTGAAGAACAAGAGAAGAAGAAATAAATAAATTAAGTCCTCAGTGTAGCCGTGCAACAGCCTGTACTCTAAGTACATAATAATATGATTCTATATGTTCCTGTTGAAAAACATCCCATTCAATAAACTGGAACAAGTTCTCCCAGCTCTGTGTGTCCACTGAAATTCCCATTGTACCATTGCTCGTCTGCTCCTCTGTGCTGTTTGTCTTCTCTCAGCAGAGAGCTAACAGCTACTCTATTTTCATCTGAAAGAAAATGAATCAGACATCAGTGTGAGGATCTTCTGGTTCCTGATGTATTTTTCCTAACAGCAAATTCCACTTTCAAATTTTCCATCAACAATCATCATCACACAAACTGAGGACTCTCCTGGTTCATGTTTCCAGACTGTAGGTCCATGTTCCAGCAGTCACTTTGATGAAGTGCTGGATGTTTTATCAGGTTTCTACAAAATGTGATCTTTAACTTCAGTTCAGAGTGTGAAGCTCTGTGATTGGCTGTTAGTGAAATCTCCTTCAGTTTTTGTGTCAACAGGCACATGTAGCTTTGAATTTTTATCATAAGCTGTTGTTTGTCTTTTGTTCTGATGACTGAAGTCTGAGTTTGACTTGTGTGTCCCTGGATGCCTGAAATATCTCCCCACGCCTCAGTGATCCACACATGTAAAACTTGTGTGTGTCTTTACAGAAACAGAGTATGAAAACACGTAGCCTGTGCAGGAACTCACTTTCACTTCTCTTCACACATGATTTAGAATGAAAAGCTGCTGATAATCGACTGTTTGTTCTTGTAAAACGAAAAAGAGAAAAACCTTAAAAACTAGAACTAAATTCATTTGGAGACATTTTTAATGAGTCAGGTTTGTATTGAGGAGTTCCTGAGATGATTTTAGGAGCAACAGTGAGTCAGAGGGGAAAACCCAGGACTGACAGACACAACAGAGACCCAGACAGGAACTCTAACTCCGCTTTAATCACACACACCGTCTTCCTTTACTGTCTGAACAACAGAGCGTGCACCCACACACACACACACAGACTGAAGTTAAGACTCTCTTCTGTCCAGATAAACAACAGATTTTTAACATCTGGACAGACAAACATGGTCTGAGCCAGCAGACGTCTCCTCAGGCTGTTACCCAATCCTTCAAACTTTGTGCTGCTGTGAAATCTCTTCAGTTATCATCTTTATTGATTCTCTATCAATAAAAAACAGGAATAAATAAATGATTCTATCAAACAGCTGAGAGTTTTATTGCAACAGAAACACAATGATTGTTAATGCAGCAGATGTGAACTGTGCTCTGACACTGTTGGTGCTCACTGTTCCTGGTGACTACACCACAGTCGACCCGTGAACGACCCCCATGGCCGAATCCAGCGAATCTGAGCCTCAGAACTGCTTAGACATTTTCACTGCATACTTTTGGTTCTGGGACTCTTTAACTGCAGCAGTGACTAAAATTCCAATTAAAACCTGTTTGGATGTTGAAAGAGAACAGATAGAGCAGATGTCCATCTGTGTTATCAACCTGACTGTTCCTGAGCCAAGGCGTTTAGTAAAATTAGACTTTACCGCCATTAAACCTTCATTTCCCTTCCTAGAACCATCCTGAAGCTGTCTGTAAAGATGTGATGACTGTTCCAGAGTTTTACCACAGTAATGACTAAAATCCCACGGCGGGGTTTGAATCAGAGCAGCGAAGCTCATAGCGTGCTGACAGATGATCCCAGGACGCTCGTACGTCTGTTTCTCAGTCTGAAAACAAAGTGCAGTGTTTGTGAGAGGAGAAATCACAGAGGTGTAAATCAAAAGCAAGAGTCAATGTCAGAGTGAGAAAGTGAAATCATCTGTCTATTTATGTCCCACACGCCCCCGTGACTCACTGCTGGAGCTCTTCGCCCTGCACGCTCTTACTGTAAACTTTGTATGTCAGATGTGTTGATGTGTCAAACCTGCGGCCGACTCAGACAGAGCAAGTGATGGGCAGGTAAACGGAGGCGACACTGACAAACAAGAAAAACACATGTTGGTGCAAAGTTTCACTTTTACTCCACATCTGATCAATGAAGATCATTTACAGATAAAAATATGTGATTTATGTCCCAACAGCAACTACTGGAGGAGAGGCCACTGAACAGCCCTAACTACAGGCCCAGGGGCCACGAGCTCAGGAGGACCCTGGGCCTGTAGTTGGAGCCTCTGCATTAAGTAACTGTTAACTGACACAAAACAAACAAAGAGATTAGATTTGAGCCTGGGGGGTATTGCTCCATTGAGGAGGGGTGGGGGAGCCTCTAATGGACACTAACATCGAACATAGTGCGTGGACTAATCGTCTCTGACCTTCTACATAATTTATTTGTTCTTTCTTAAAAACTCAGCCATGACGAGCAGGAACTTAATGACTGCAGCAACCAACACTTTCTCCTCTTCCCTCATGATAAGAGGCAAACTTTGGAAATATCCTGGAAATATCCAGGCAATTTACAGCTAAATACACAATTATATGTTGTGGATCCTGTATTTCCAGTTTCAGCTTGTTAATAAAAGAGAAAACATCCGCTTCACATATTTTTGTTTTGGGGGACCACATTCACATTTGGCACACAAGCTATTGGTATTTGCTCACAGTGCTGTCACATTGTTAACTGTAGAAATGGATCTACACTCCATGATCCTCATTTACTGATTAAAAAAACCTCAGGACTGAATTTGGACTGAAATAAAACAGAGCGCTTGTTTCTCTGCCTCTCCCTCCCCCCTTTGTGAAGCTCCAGATTCACTTTGTGCTCATTCATTTCCAAACCACAGACTTTGATTTGAGTCCAGATAGTAAACCAGATCACAAGAAACTGAAGCCTTTTCCTTATCAGCTTCTTTCTGCCTCAACCTCTCATTTCCTTGCAGGTGGGGGGGGGGGGGGGGGGGGGGGGGGGGGGGGGGGGGGGGGGGGGGGGGGGGGGGGGG
>JBBMJY010000022.1:23138865-23152206 GCA_037833715.1 Toxotes lorentzi
TGTGTGTGTGTGTGTGTGTGTGTGTGTGTGTGTGTGTGTGTGTGTGTGTGTGTGTGTGTGTGTGTGTGTGAGACAGTGTCAGCTGATGTTAGCAGAACCACCACAAAATCACCAGGTAACAAGACAGACAGGGTCTGAGGGTCCTAACCTTGAACAGTCCACTGCCTTCTGTCATCTACACACACAACAGGTGAGGATGAGGAGACCGTCCTCTGCTGGGACAAGGTTTCTGAGTCTGGTCACAAAGGTCACAAAGCATGGCTGAGTCTCTCAGCATGATCCACAACCTGTCGTGGTTTACTGCTCGTTCTCATTCATTCTTTGAATCCAAAATAAGGCAAAAGTTTTCAGTTACATAGAAACACATCCAAGAATTCAAACCTTGTTCTGTCAGCTGATTAGCTGAGCTGAGCTGTCCTTTTCTCAGAAGAGCCATAGCTTCGTCAGCCCCAGAGGCGCTGGCAGGGAGAGGCCTGGCTGCCAAAACAAACAGGCCTGTGTCGTCAGCAGAGCAGCGGAGTCCCGTCACCTACAGAAGGCGGCAGGTTACAACAGGATGTGACATCAGGATGTGACATCACGGGCAGAGGCCAGTGTCTGTTTGTGCAGAGTTGGCTGTGGCCTGAGCTTCAGTTTACAGCTCAGCAGGTTTCACACAAACACTCACAGCTGGAAGAACTCAGTGTTCTGTTTTTAAAGAAATATTAAAACCTCTCACAGGATAACATCACAGGAGCAGAAAATACCCTCCAAAGGTCAGGAACAGAAGAGAAGCTCAGGGGACTGATAAGACGCTGTTCTCTGCTGTGTCATGCTGTTCAACCAAAAGGAAAAAATACTTCTGCCATAAAAATCCTGAACATGATGTACCATGTTAACTGGAAGCCAGGGCCCGGAATCAGGACCCAGAGGCTGGCTCTGGACTAGCTGGACTTACATGCTAACCCCTTGGCTCCTTTGTTCTCAGGTTTCTCTTGAAATATAGATTATGTTCTCCACAAGATGATCAGGTCTCAAGTTCTGACCTGGACAAATACGATCAAACATACAGAGACAAACAGAGACATACAGAGACAGACACTCACACACACACACACACACACACACACACACACACACACACACACACTGCTGTCCTTTTGGGGCAAACTCTTTTTATTCTCTGACAAACTGAAGCCAGCTGAGAGAAACATGCTGTGATCCGCGTCACCTCTGACTCCGACTCTAGAGTTAAATCCCACCTCAGCTTCTGTTTCTAACAGTCACATGCAGAAATGCTCCTTCATGCATCTCTTTCATCCAGACTGCACTTCCAGGATGCTGATTCTCCGTGTCTCCGCTTTCATTCTGCATGGAGCTGTACAGATGTTGGATTATGATGGATCTAAAATAAGCTGCAGATGTTTTACAGATGTGCGGGAACTGAGAAAGAAACTGTGTTGTTTTTTTTTTTAACAATTGCTGGATGTGTGTGATTGGGCTCCTTTTGTGGTTTTCACCGTCACAGGAAAAGAAGCTTGAACCCATCCTTCACTAAAACGGATTCTTTGACCTCCCCTCAGACCACAGCAGCAGCATAGGATGTGTGGATGGGGGAGGGGCAGTACAACCAGACAGGTGTGCTGTTATAAAGTGTCCCCACTGGAGGTGAGGAAGTGGAGGAATGGTTCCGCATATGAAAGAAATGAATGACCCAAACCTGTGCTTATGTTCTACACAGATCCTCAGACCTTCCACTGGGCCACGTAAAGTGGGGTTCAGCTCCATAACAGACTCTGCTCCACTGCTGCAGAAACTACTGGACTCCATCACAGAGACTTTAAAACAGCCTGAGTAGAGACTTGTAACCTTTGACCCTACTTTGTTTCACAGATTAATGGTTCCTCTTGTGAGTCAGATTATTTCATATGTGATAGAAAACATGTGCAAACAGACCAGGACTGTAAGGCAAACATCCTTTACTGAGCTTCAGAGCTTAGATGATGAAGCTGATGATGAAATGCTTGTTTTTGGACTTGCAGATACTCTGCATAATGAAGCTGTTTAAAAAGGTGAGTCAGTCGAAGTGACTCATTTCTTATCTTGTCATTCCAGGGTTACAGCTTTGTCAACACTGTACTGCAGATGATGTTAGTCAGTGACAGAGGGACACCCCCACCCTACCAGGACCACCACCCCCACCACTGCTGCACGCTGTGAGTTCCCCTGTGGTGTTCAGGAAGGAGCTGGTTTCTTTTGGTTTCTCAGAAACCCCCTGAACCAGGTTTACCCCCACATTGAGAGGACAGATATTCAGTCACTGACATAATTCATCCCCAACCCCTCATCTAAACTGGATTCTAACCTGGGTCTTAAGACCAGGTCTGAACATACAGGCAGTCCTCCAGGGTCTTCACTGACTCTGCACTTCCGAGGTGTAAAACCCAAGCTGGTACCCACAGAGATAGACACACCAGAACACAGACTGACAGTCATACCACCCAACCAACAACTCCTCATGTAGCCATCTATGTTCCTCTTCCAGCTATGGCCACAGTCTTTAACTCTGACACGAATTTTCTGCTACGAACATTTCACACAGCACCCAAGCCTACACACGTGACCTAAAGTATGTGGACACTCTCTCACCCTAACATGAACAGGGACCCAGTTCAGAGATGATTAAATGGGGTTTGGTACAGTTGTGTCTCAGGACAGATGAGATTAGTCACTCACACACACACACACACACTCCCCTCTAGGATGAACCACTCAGGAATCAGTCGTTTCTCCTTCAATAATTTATTGATCAATAGAAAACATCAGCAGGTGGATTCACTCATATATTAGCTCTGGTTTGTTTAAATACTGGGGTGACATCAGTGTGCACCCGTGTGCACCTCCAATGTGTCACTAATAACAAGAAGTACTACAACATGGCGTCACATGCTCTGCATCTTGGCATCAGTCTGTGTGCGAGCAGAACACCTGCGATTCAGGTGGTCCGTAGCTTCAGGTGCAGCTCCTCAGTTCAGTCATTCATTCATTCGCCGCTTCAGTTCAGTCACGTGACATCCAGGTGCAGTCAAACAGCACGTGATATTTCAATAAAAATCTTCCCCTCTCAGCAGCTCCAGGACCTGGAGCTTCCTGCTCAATCCGGTCCGCTTTCACAAGCCGTCCGGTACCGGTATCTCACGCTCCCCTGGCCAACTCAATCCCCCAATCAGGCAGCAGGTGGGCCCCGGTTCGGTCCGGTCTCTGTCTTCACTCAAACGCCGTTACTCCTCTTCTGCACGAGGACGGCAGTTTGGACTATTTCCACACTTTCTCACCGCTCCGCAGCGGTCTGATTCGGTTCGGGTCGGTCCAGCGCGGCTCAGCGGTCCTGCAGCTCCAGACAAGGAACCCACTGGTTCCTGCAGCGGCTCTCCACACAGAAGCTGCTGACGTCCTGCAGGGCTTGGCACTGCAGCGGCTGCACCGGAGGGTTCTGAAAGCACAGGATGGACGGTTAGACTCATTCATCTATCTGTCTACATTTACAAATACGTTAAATGTTTCACGCGTTTTTAAAATTACGTTAAAGCAACATTAAAGATTCATCCAATAGCAGCACTGCGGTAAAAGCGGAGATGTGGACTTACAGTGACCAGGATGCAGTGCAGGTCTCGGGGCTCGTTGCCGTTGCTGTCCTCGGTGTCCTCCTTCAGCACCTGAGCCAGCCGCCTCATGCCGGACACCCGCAGGATGTTGATGCCGTTGTCGCAGCAGAAAGCCTGAAGCAGCGTGAAGTGGATCTGCAGCGCAATATCATCTTGATCCTCCTCATCAGTGGCGAGGATGCACAGGACCACGCTGTCCGGGTCTCTGTGGGACAGGAGGACAGACCCATGTTAACATCGGCACCATCACTTTGTGGTATTAGAGGATAAACCGGTGCAGTAAAGCGGCGGATAAGAAGTGAAACTCATACTTACACATTCATGAGTTTGGCGGACTCGTAGACCCCCACGGTGAGACAGTCCTGCCGCTGAGCTGCGACCAGCAGCTCCTCCAGAGCCTGAGTCACCGTCTCCATCCTGCAGAGACACAGAGGCGGTTAGAAACATGAGCGAATGCGACGGAGGAAGCTCACGGAAGCTGCACAGACCCTGACTGACACCTGCACGTACACGTTGTTAAAGATGACCCAGGATCAGGTCTTACACCCTGCACTCAGACCTGGACTCATATGTGATCGTGCAGCCTCGTGTCTGTGCGCAATTACGCATCAGTCACGAGCTTAATACAACAGAAACTTACTTTTTCTCGGTGCTGTTAGATCCAACCACTTCCTCCAGAGTCATGTTTAACTCAGTCAAATAATCCACAAAATCCAGGATAAGAAGAAATATCCACAGCGCGGAGAGGCTGCTGTCCCGTTAAAATTCCGAAGTAAAGTCCCAACAAGCGGTAATCCAGATCGGTACAGAGTCCGTTGAAAAGAGGAACAATTCAGAGACTAGTCCGTGATCTGTGAGTCCGTGCGTAAGTAAAGACAGCTCTGCCTCCGAAAGCCGAAACTCCCCGGTTTTATCCTGGATCTCCGCAGTGGGCGTAACAACGCTCGGTCTCTCGACCTCTCATTGGTCCACCGCTGTCAATAGATCTCCCGTACTCTGCGCTCATTGGCTGAACGCGCAACAGACGGCGGAGATCCCACGTGGGTGGTTTCGGAGATTCCCCCGCTTTTTCCCTCCCCCTCTCCCCTCACTCTCTTCCAGTTTGTTTACTGGGAGTTGTTTCTTTCTGAGTGGAGGAATTTCCAAATACTCGTCCCCGCGCCTTCTCCCAGCTCCCAGAATCTGTTCCTGGTGCAGGTCTACAGGGAGACGGCAGCAGAATCCACCTGGGTCACAGCCGAACGAAAGCACACACACACACGCACACACACACGCACACACACACACACACACACACACACACACACACACACACACACACACACAGAGAGAGAGAGAAAGTAATTATTATTATAAAGTAATTCTTTTTTTAAAAGGAGTCTGGTTCTTGCACAAGTCAGAAGGGAAGCTGGAGCAGGTGACCAGCCCCTTGCCAGAGCACGAGCGTGGGAGCAGGGCAGGTTCGGCATTGTGTAACAGGCCTGGTTGCGGGTTGTGCAAGAGGAGAGTCAGAAATAAAGGATGGGAAATGTTTCGCACGATGTGGATTTCAGGAGAAACTCAGAGGACACTGGTGTTTGTCTGCACAGTTTCTATTCTGAGCTGCGGCTCCCGCGCTGATGCTGCTGGACGCGTCCGTCCGGGGTCAGAGCTGTTCACCGGCTGAAGCCCCGACCGCAGCCCGGTCAGAGCTCCGTGACAGAGACGTTCAAAAACATTTATTTGAATGAGTGCACAAACGTTTCGTGTGTTCACTCCACATGTAAAGGTCACAGATGTGTGCACTTTCCTCCCTTCATGATCAGATGCTGCAGACCAGGTCTACGCTGTCTGCAGCGTAAAACCAGGTCTCAGACGCCCCCTATCGCACTGCAGCAGTGAAACCAGCAGGACATGCTCAGACACGCCGGTGTTTAAACCATGACTCTCTGCAAAACCTGTTGCACATGCAGAGGGGGAGTCCTGGAGAGTCCTTAGGAAGGTTTCAGGGTTCTTCAAAAGGGGGTTTCAGGCTAGTTAAGGGGTTTACTGAGCGGTGAAGGAGTTTTGGGGATTTATGACAGTTTTTAAAACAGTTTCATGAATCTTTAAAGGTTTTGGGGTTGGTCTAGGGAGTTTTCGAGGTTTCAGGGAGACTTTAAGGGATTCTGGTGGATCTTTGAGGGGTTTCCTGATGTGAAACCGAAAAGAAAAGAAAATAAATTTGACTTATTTTATTATTGAAAGAATTTTAATATTAACACGATGATGAAGTTTAAGGGACTGGAGGAATGAAGGATTCAGGTTTTGAGTCCAGGAAGCTTTTGAGTAAAAGGGTTTTTTGAAAAGGGTCTCGGGCGTTTGAGGTTCCCTCATTAGGTTCCAGGTTTTTGAGAGAGTCGTGAAAATGGCAGAAATGGCTCCTGAAGTGTTTTTTCGTGTTCTTCATCTTATCGTTACAGTTTTTTTTTTTACCTTCACAGAGGAAACAGGATCATCTCAAACCTGCTGATGGAGACAGATGTCTCTGTGGTCCTGCTGCGCCCCCTGCTGGTCAAAGACACATCATACAGGACGACTTTCATTCTCTTTATTGCTGCAACACTCAGTTCATTTTATTTCTGCAGATATTTTCTTTTTAAATTCACTGCCCTGTTTTTATTTTTTCCATTTTTTCTTTGATATTTTATGATGTTATGTTTAATCCATCATTAAACTCATTTTAAATTGTTATAACTGTTTTTCAGTCATTTACTTTTGAATATATTTGGTGTGTAAACTCATTTCTCAGGGGAAGGATTTTTTTTTTTCAGACTCAAAAACCCTGAGGGCCTTTAATCTGATGGATTCAGTCACATGAGTCCATTTAATTTCAATCAGGGATCATTTCATGAACATTTCTTTTTATCTAATGACTCATTTCACATTATAAACACTTTGGTAACACCATGAGGAAAATCCCTCAGTGACTCATGAATCCAGCATAAATCTTGATGTTTATACACTGACAACCACATGAAGTGTCATCTGGATTTAATGGAGGAATGAAACACATCGAACGATAAATTAGGTGTTTTGTGGCTGATTGATTATTGATCATAGGGTTGACATCAGAAGTTAATCAGGCTCATTAACGCCCAATCACAGCTGTTATTAATGAAAAGTGTGAAGTGCTGATTGGATGTAAACTGATCCCATGACCCACTGCAACTTTGATGAAATCAATCAGTGATCATGATCAATACCTTGGTCTTAATCTCTCTGGGCTTTTAATATGAAACTACTGATCACATGATGCCACTGATAAAGTGTTAATGACTTCACTGATGACTGATTGGAGGATCACTGGCCATTGATTGATTAAAGTTAACAAAAGAAAGTTTCAGGTTCATCACAATTTAGTTTGGTAGAAACTCTGCAGCTGATAAATTTACTTCTTTACAGAAAAGTTTTGAACAGCAATATTTTATAATTGTCTCCAAACATTTCTGCAGGCTCTTAAAATGTTTTAGAGGAGTCGTGTGAGGGAGTTCCAGGTGTAAAAACAAAGAAGATGAGATTTAAGTTTCAGGAGCTTTTTGTTAAGGTTTTCTCTACTTTGCTGATGTACAAATACAATTTAAAGAAATGTTTGAGTATACAATTAAAAAAATTATTTAAGAAGCTTTTAATGTGTAAAAATACAGTTTTAGTGGTTTTAGTGGAACACGTTTCAGCGTTTTTGTAATAGTTAATGTTTTTTCAGGTATAAAAAAAATAACTTGAAGAAGCTTTAAAGTTTAAAATAAAGGTTTGAGGTGGTTTTTAGGCAGAAAACTTTAGTTTAAGACATAAAATGAAACTTTGATTAAAGTTTCATTCGGTTTGAAGGCGTTTAAAGTGTATTTTTCCTGTTATTGTAAATTTACTGCAGAAAATCTCAAACTTCACAAATAAACTGAAGTGAATTTCAGAATCCACAAACCGAGTAATTACAGCTTTAATTTTACAATACACACATCGGCTGTTAATGTGTGTGAGTGTGTGTGTGTGAACTCTCCTGCTGGTTTACACTCGTTCTCAGTCTGCAGTTTTTCCTGCAGCTCTCAGTCTCATTTCCACCTCACACGTCCTTAAATCACAGTTTTTTTCTTCACAGTCTGGTGGTTCATTTAGAGGACTGATCACTGCTCTTCAGAATACACCGCTGGTCTCTGTGTTCTTCAGAAAGCTGTCATAGTCATCCTTCATCAATAGTGGACACTCAGCTGGTGAATGTGAACTGCGTTGTTCACATTTTCATCAGCCTGATTTTTTTTATTGTCAAACAACAAACAAGGAACAAATTCTTAAAGATTTTTGTTCTTCTCTTGACACAGACATGAATTCAAAAACGTTTAATTCAAACTTTGAACAGACTGTAGCTGCTTGTGTTTTTGTCTATCAGCAATAAATTCTTTTTGAGGAAACTTAAAAAGTTGAGCTCAGACTGAGGACAATGACATTAAAGGACCAGTCTACTCTTGTTGGATGTTACAGTCTCTTTAATGCAAATTTAAATGAGCTCACATCATTGAAGGCCGTTCAGCAATCTCAGCTGCTGTTTAACATGTTTACTGTGTTTTTATTTTCAGGACGATTGTGATTTCAGGGTTTTTTTGAAAATCACATTTCAAGAACAAGGCAACATGAAGTGCTTTACAGGAAACATTAAAAGACATTAAGACAAAAAAACACAGGGTGATATGAAAAAACACAGATTGTATTTTGTTGTAAAGTTGTGTGACTCACTGTGACTCCACCACAGGAGAACTGTGAGGCTTTTCATTATCAATATTCTTTTCAACAATTGGTCGATTGATCATTGAATGAAAAGGTCCCTGTTGCCAACATGGACATGTTCTAATTTCATGTTTTGTTTGATGAACAGACAAAAGCCTTAAGATGCTGAGTGTATTCAAACTGAAAAACTAGGAAAAAGCCACGATCTTTGGAAAGAGAGAGAATCTGTTACTGTTGAACAACAGATACTGTTGAACTTAAGCTATCAATCAGTCAGAATTGTTTCCACTTAATTTTCTTTCAGTTCAGTTAATCAATTCATCAACTAATCATTAAGCTTTAGGCTGCTAATTGGTTTCCTGAGGAAATAACGGAAGTGACATTTAGAGTGGGGGTCAACAGGGGCCCCCGCAGGGCCTCTAATACCACAAACTACTGCTTCACAGCAGGACAGCTTCGCTTCTACTACTCTGCTCTGCAAGCGAATGGATTTGATATTTATTAATCAACGTTTAATTAATATACAAACAACTTGACTGTCAAATAAAGTGAGCCACAGTACAACAATAAACTTCTTAACAAAGTCTAAAATGAGCTAAAATTCCTGAACGAGTTGGTGAAGGTTATGGCTCACTGAATTTTCTCTTTAAATCTGTGGTGAAAATTCAGCTTCTCAGTCTGAAAACACAAAAAACGAGGAAACCTGTAGCTTTTCATCGTTCACATTTGTAAATAAAAGGCGCAGACTTCCCAGGTGATGTCATTCCTTCTGAAATGTGGAGGGAAAACGTTTATTTCAAAATTTTTATCAAACGTCCGACCGGAAGCGCTCTCTAGTGACCAGGTTAACTTGACGCAGGTGATGCTGGTTACCAGTTATCGCGGTTAAATCTTTACCTTTGTGAAATTATAGTTTTTGTTGGTTTGTTTTTCTTTCTATCTTCTTTTTTTTGGACAGCCACGACTGAACCGACAGAAATTATCCACGGAGCCGTGGGGCCGGTACGTGCTGTAATATTTATTAATTTGTGTTCATAGAAAAACGACCGTTAGCCAAGTAACTTAAGCAGCTTGCTGCCGAGTTAGCCACACATGTAGCGCATAATCAGCACAATCAAACGGAGTTATCGGACGTTTCCGAGGTTAGTTGGTAATTTTAGTTTTCGCTTAGCTTGTTCATTAGCTAAGGGGTCTCATCACTGGCTAACTCTAAATCTGCTCTCCCGCAGGTGGAGTCCGTTTCGGCGACTGTTACAGACGACACCTCCCTCGTGGAAACTTTTGAAAACAGCCTGAAAATATCACAGGTACGTTTCAAAGGTTATATATTTACGTTCTGTTGCAGACATAAGAAAATAACTAGCTGCCTGTGTAACTGCAACTTTCCCGGGCTGTCAATAGGCAGCGACAAAACTATAAAAACGTTTTTCTGTTGACAGAACACTCAACCAAACTCTATTAAAAATTCTGGCTATTTTGAATCGCTAGCGTTATTAAACTTTGCCTATACGTGACAAAGAATGATCAAAGGCTGTTATTGGAGGTTCCTATTTTGCTGCTCTTAGAACAGACCTTACTCTGTTTTACCGCGCTGTCAAAGGCAACCGTACAAGGGCAAGATTAAAGTGTCTGTGGAAGAGAACACTGGACCAAACTGAAATCGCCTTGTTCATGTTAAAAACACTCACGTGTTGGAAAATAACTGATGATGTTATCGCTGAATATTTTCAACATAAACACTTTATAGTTTTACTGCAGATATAACAGAAGAGATTAATAACTAAACATTTTACTGCCACTTTACCTGGTCTGTTATTAGGCTCTGGGAAAACAGTAACTTGGCAGATTTTTTAATTGAGTCTGGTGGATCTTGTTCATGCACTTAAGTGCATATTGTATATGCAATGATGTGTTTGTCATTCTGGATTTGTGTCTGTGCAGGATGTTAAGATGACAGAATGTGCAGCCTCAGGGGAGATGGACATCACAGAGAAGGAAGACAGATGGCAGGACAGACAGACATTCTGTCCACCTGCAGCTGAAACCTCCACCTCTGTGCCAAAGGTAAGGACTGCACAGACAGGTCAGGGTAGGTCTGTAGAGCCAGTTATGGAAATATATGAAAAACTGGGCTAACCTGCTGGATTGAAGCCAGGACCAGCATTTCTTTCCATTTTCATGTCTTTTCACTTGAACATACATCAACTTCGTGTGATGTATCTAAAAAGTTATTTTGGTAATTAAACTCATCATATGATCACTAGTATCAAAAAATCAGGTCACATCTGACTGATTCTCAGTCTCTGTCAGTGGGTGGTTGGAGCTCAGTGTCAGGCAGTGTGGTCGGAGGACGGGCGGGTGTATCCAGCAACGGTGGTGTCTCTGGACAGAGACCGCTGCAGAGTTCGTTTCAACGGCTATGGTAATGAGGAGGGCGTGGAGCTGAGCGCGCTGAAAAGACCAAAAGCTGCACCGCCCACACAGAGACAGAGCTCTCAGGTAACGTCCTTCTCACACCACCCATGTAAAACAATTGGCTCAGCGAAGGGTTCATATAGAGTAAATGAGAAGATTGAATCATTGTTCTGATCAAGGAATTTCAGCTCAGATTTTTAGCTTTTGACTATGGATGCCACCTGATGTCATTAATTAAGCCCAGATCTGAGGTTAAGCTACAAATTCAGGGATGGTTTATATAGTGATAAGTCATTTCTAAAGAGTTTTCCACAGTTTTCTAGAATTCAAACTGAAGGCCAAATATAAGCCCAAAATATCTTGTTGGTGACACACTGGGATTACTGGGATTCAGATCTGATTCCAAACTATACCATTCAGTCGTGATTTTTTTTGTTCTTGTTATTGTTTCAAATACTGAAACAGGAACAGATGTGTAGTTAAAACACAAGCAGTGATGCACTGAGCAACGTTTTGGTAATTTTCAACGCAGGAATAATGTTTGACTAAAATTCTGCTGACCTGGGTGTTTATGTAATTTCCTGCTGAAGATCCTGTTGTTGCAGTAACTCTGTAGGAACTCAGGACGTCAGCAGACTGACTACGAAGCCAGTCAGTATTGTATGTATTGATTTTGCACCACATAACGGTTAACCTTCACACCAGGTCTCAAACTCGGATCGGCTTAGGGCCACAACCGGTATTATCATCTCGTAGGAGGCTTCAGTTACTGCAAGAAAGTGCAATATTTCTGATTTGCTGATAGAGAGATGTTGTTAAACAAGCTCTTCTTTTCTGGACATAGAATATCAGTGACTTGTAACATGCAGATCATTCAGAAACTGCCCTTCGGTGAATGCATTTCCTGCTTTGGTGAAGAACTGACTCACCACGCAACCTGCTTCAGCTGCAGCATGGTTTTTTCCTCTCGTATCCCTGGTACTTCTCATACAGTTGTCTGTGTTTAGTAGAGTGTTGCTGCCTGAGATCTTGATCCTTTAGGACAGTGACTTTTTCCTTTCATATCAGGCAGGTAGCATTTCCACTGAACTCCACAAAAAATACTGCAGTGTCCATCTTCCTTCAAACTATGTTCATGAAACTTTTTGGTTTGGAAAGAGACATCTTTGTTTTTTTGCAGCAACAAATAAAGCCCTGAAACCTTCCTGGGCAGGTAAAATATGCTTTTTAAATAAAAATAGAACTGTGTTTTTATTTCAGGTGTAGATGAGGCGTTAGTGTAATCTGGAATGAAACAATTAGAAAAAAATATTTAAATAAAAATATTTTTACAGGTTGGATTAGATTTGTCTGGGGTTTGTCTGCGTGCTGCAGCGTGTATGTGTTCTGTGTTTTAAATGGTATTTTATGATTTTATTTTCTGACAGAATAAAACCAAACCAATCAGAGACAGTTATCATGTCTAATCCAATTGCTGTTCTGCACTTTGAGGGCCACAGAACATTGAGCGATCTTGAACTTCTCCTGAAACTCGAAGACAGTTTGATGGTTCCTGACAGAGAATCGTGTGTGGATCCAGAAGGGCAGCAGCTGGAATGGTTGGAGTTCAACCAGCAATAACTTTGACTGGAGGAGGGGGAGGAGAGGGGAGAACCAGGGGGAGAGATGGGGAGAGAGGAGGTCAGCATGGAGGGACAATCAACAGAACCTCTCCTGGGTGAGTCTCCATCAGTGGTGATGAGGACTGTGAATCAGTCGTGCTGAAGGTGATTCAGTGTTCATTTCATCAGGTGCCAGTGGAGACGTCTGCTGTTGGTTTGACGTTTTTATGAAATGGGTGAACTTTTGAGTTTGACCATCCTGGAAAACTGTCCTGGAATTCTGGTCATGAAGAGTTCTGAAAAACTCATCTCAAACAACAGACACCTGTGACTTATTACATTATAGGTTTTTAATGTGCAGCACAATCAATGAATCCATGCTGGAAATAACCACAACTAATGATTATTTTCTTCATTAATGAATCAGTTAGTCTTTTGATTCATTTTGTCATGTATAAAACGTATGAAATGACAAACGGTAACAACAAACGCCGCTCATATTTTCCCAGACCCTCGTGTGTTATCTTCACATTGTTTATGTTGTTTGGATAACAGGTAAAAAACCCAAAGGGATTTCATTTGAGATCATTGATAAGAAGGAGCCACATCTCAAATTACTTTTTTTTTTAAAATCCAGCCCTGGTTTCAGCTCCTCTCTTGCTTTTTTAAGACCAGTTGTACTGTTCACCCCAGTAAAGCTGTCAAATTTTATTTCTCAGGCATGGAGAGGTTTTTGTTGTCACAGATATTTGACGTTAGGGGTTGTTAATCCATCCAATTTCCTGATTACCAATCGATTATTGAGTTTCCATTTGACAACAGTAACTCCAAATACACCATAAACATATTGCACCATTTAAAAAAAACTTCTCTTTTATTGATCTCAAAGCACCTTCAGTATTGTGTAGTATAGCTGTAACTTCCAAATAATTTTTTAAAAC
>JBBMJY010000022.1:23159429-23172555 GCA_037833715.1 Toxotes lorentzi
CTGTAGTCAGCTGGGATAGGCTCCATCTCCCCGAGACCCTGACGGATCAAGCGGTATAGAAAACAGATGGATGGATGGATGAGGGCTCACATGTCGCGCTTCCATCCAGAGGAGGCTGCGTGGACAACCGTCTGAAGCCTCATTCCACCAAATCAACGTACTCCCCACAAGGGGACGACATTATTAGCCCCGGTGAAAGACTACATTTAAAACAAGTTAAAAAAATAATAATAATTTGGACGTTACAGCTATACTACACAACACTGAAGGTGCTTTGAGGTGTTTCTCAATAAGAGAGAAGTTGAGTAATTCAGCAGCTGACTGTTTTTTTAATGGTGCAATACGTTTATGGTGTATTTTGGAAACAAATGGAAACTCAATAATCGAGACCTCAATGATCAGAATCGGATCGAATCGGGAAATTGGACCGATAAACCACCCCTACAACAAAATAAATGAGAGCTTCACATTGGAAATGTCCACACCGGATCCTGACCCCGAGATGACGAGCGCTCACTTACAGCTGCCTCTGCAGGTACTGCTGGTTGGCCTCGCAGGCTTTGGTCTGACTCTGAGCCGCCAGCATCTGACTGTGAGCAGCATCCCTCATACTGAAGCAGGAGTAGGTCTGGTGGAAGGCCTGGGTCAGGTTCAGCTGCAGGGCCTCGATGTGAGCTGAGGATACAAACACAGGCAGACCTGAAAAGCTGAGAAGCACAGGAGCTGACACGTGTTCAGGTTACGTTCAGACAGAGTTCGTCTGACAAACAAACAGTGGTTTTTGTACAGTGTAAGTACAGAAGTTACATTTAGTCTTTAACAGTTTAATACCTGAGCTGGGAGGGCCCCCAAACCTCTGCATATTCCACAGCTACTGCTGATTATTAAAGTCAGGAAACAAAGTAACAGCACTGACATTTGAACAGAGGTTCATTTTAATGTCTGTTTGCTGCAGGTGTTGGATTGACTTCTCTTCATGTGAGACAACTGAGACCAGATCAGATCAAAAACCTTCTGTTTTGGTAACTACGATTTTCTGTTGTTTACAGCCTGATGTGGTGATACTGATTCAAAGTTGTCCAACTCAGCAACAGTAACTAAGGAGGGGTGGGAACACCTTGTGATCCGAGCCAGAGGAGGTACTGGAAGTTCTGGTGACAGTGTGTGGTACTGAGTAAATCCAGTAGAAAATGAGCAGAGTTTGCTTCAGGTCTGTTATTAACTTATAAGGAAACATTCAGTCTTATCACGGAGCCCACTCCCTGCCAGCTCCTCTGTTTTCTCTACTTCAGTTTGTTTATGTGCTGATTCAGTCCCAGTGAGATCACTGCCATAAAAATCTGCATCTGAACCAGTTACTGAGTCCAAGACAGAGTCCCGGACAGAGTGAAGAGATCAGCTGCTGAGGTCAGATTATTTGTTTTATTTGATCTTCCTTCATCAATTTTCTGAGTTTGTCCACACAGGATCATCTTGAAAGACAGATCCAGATCAAAGGGAGACCAGCTGTTTAAAAAGGATTACTGTGAAGAACCAGGTGTCCTTTCAGTGGACAGATCTCCTTCAGTTTACTGTTGTCCAGAGGCTGAATCTGAAGAAAACTCAGGCCTGATCTAAAATAAGTTCACATTGACGAGTTGACGAGTTCACATTAAACAGTGAGTGATGTTTATCCTCTCCCTGTTACGCTCCCTGTTGATACAATGCTGCTCTCATATCTCCTTCATTCAGGAACAAATCATTTCCTGACTGCCGTTCCCAGCAGGAAGTCACCTTCATTAAAGTGTTTCTCCACTTCCCATCAGGCCACTGTTTGTGCCCCAGCTGCCTCTGCAGGGTGTTAGCAAAGGAAAATGCATTTTTCTCTTCCCCTGACAGAGAGGCTCACTGCAGAGAAACAGCCCAGCAGCTCAGGTTGTCTCACATCTTTCTGTACGGACACAGTGTCAAACCAGACAGAGACACACCAATAATCTTCATGTATTTGTACTTTTGAAAAAGAAAAAAAGGGATCTGTTGGTTTAATAAGATCAGCTCTTCTCAGCTGCTGTGGAGAAGAGCTGATCATGACTTTAACTCTCATGACAGGAGGAAGAAGCATCTGCTAATCATTCAATTATCCATCAATAGATCATTTTCCAATCACTTCTCTTGTACTTAGGTTTTTTATGAAGATGAAGAAGACCTGTGATCATCTACATTAATCAACCATTCAAATAACTTCTTTTCATTACCAATTAATCTGCTGATTTTATCCATTCATTGAGTGACTGAATGTTTTTACAAAATGTTGGAAAATGTTTCAATGTCTCAGGAAAAGGAAAAGATGAGTAACATGAAACAACGGTCACAAATACGCAATGAAAATCCAGGCAGGGAAAAGTTTCCAGCGGAGCTGGACTTTGTCACCATGTTGAGTTGTGGTGTGAAGTCGAGCAGGAACTCCCCCTCTTAGCGTTAGCGTTAGCATAGCGCTGTGATCCTGACATCATTACAGGGAAACCCACATACCAAAGTCCTGACTGAGTCCTGCTGTTTGTCCTGAGCTGCTGCTGGTTACACCAAACATTTTCCACCAGCGGCTGAGGTCCATCCAGGCTGCAGTGAAGGACTTCAGACCAGTTTCCAGTTTCCTTTATTTTGTTCCAGCTTTCCTTTCCTTGCTTCCATTCCATCATTCCTCCTTTCCTTTCTCATTTTCTCTCCTTAATTCTTTCCCTTTGTTTTATACCTGTTTTTTTTCCTTCCTTCAATCATGGAACTTTCTTTTTGAGCTTTTCCTTTGTTTCTTCTGTTCCTTCCTTCCTTTTAAATGATCTCACTTTTCTCCTTTATTTAATCAGTTCTCTTCCACAGTTCCTTCCTTTGTTCAGTATTTCAAATTTCATTTGTTCATTTCTACTTGTCACAATCTTTTTTTTTTACTTCACAGTTATTAATTTTTACCCTCTTTCTTTGTTTCTTCCCTTTCTTCAATCCTTCTTTTCTTCCTCAACATCTCTGAAAATTCTGCGTACTCGTCCTTGGGGACTGAGGTTTAAACTTGAGGACAGATCTAAGGGCAGATCTGAGGACCTGCTGATACTTAAGTCAAATCTTATCAGAGTATATATATTTTTTAAATAATTTGTGTTTTTCGATTCTTTGTCGTCGCTGAAGGAGACTCTCACACCTGTTTTTTTTTTTTTTAACTGACCAATGGTGTGTGTTTATTTACTCTGACTCACAGGTCGTCATGGTAACAAGGAGGGAAATCCAGCTAAGAGTACAGTTGGTGGCTTTGCTGAGAAAGTCTCCTTTCACAGCAGCGATGGAGGTTTTCCTCCAGAGTGATGTTACCTTCCTGCCGGCTGAGCTCAGCCGTGAGGTTCGCCTCCGTCAGACGGAGCTGATCGATGTTCTCCTGCAGGACACTGATGTTCGCGGTCAGGGCAACCTGCAGCACGAAACAAACACACACATGTCACTGAGAGACCCACAAGTCAAAGGAGCACACCTCCTGCAGACTGACATTATGTTAACACTAACTTCAGATGCAGATGAACAGTTTGAGACAGAAAAACATTGAGACGAGCAGAAACTTTCCGAGGAATCCTGCTGCTGTTTTCAGCCTCGTATCTGTGACGCTTTCTGAAAAATGAAACATTTGGTGGAGAAAAAAATGGCAGTCGATGTGGATTTATACATCTGCAACAGAATTTTAATGTTTATTGTTTATGTTCCTCAAAAAAGGACAAATCTGGAGAACGTGTTTGCTTTTTCTTTTTAAAGTCGGCCGTGCATCACAGACAACACACATTATTTCCAGCACTTTAACGTCTCATTATGAAGTGACGGCTGATTACACAGTGAGACGGCTGATGTACAATAGTCTGAGAGAATAATCTCAGATGTACAACATCGGAGCTGTGGCCTCCTCCACAGAGACATCTTCACTGTAAACTGTTTGAGCAGCCACATGTCTCTGCAGCCGCTCAGTGTTTATCTGGCCTCTGGTCCAGAACCGAGTCTTCACCGATCCCGGTCTGAACTCTGCAGAGACCAAATGTTTCTGAACACAGGAACCTTTAACCTGCTCTGAGTGACGCTCAGCTGGGCCGTGCTGTGCCAGGCCATGCCAGGCTGTCTGCTCTCAGGGCTGAGGCTCTGACTGAGAACAGCTTTTACAAACATTCCTTTCATCCAACGCAGCAGTTAAAGTTAGATCAGCAGAGTCCAGCACTAAAGGAACAATCCAAACAAATACCTTCACCCTGAGAGACACGTGCTACCATGACAACTGCAACAGAATATGTACAACATAACATGTACTACCATGACAACTTATACTTAACATACTCGTACAGTTAATAGCAGCAGTGCTGATGTACTGAGCCAACAGTGTTCAGAGGTGAGTGCTGACAGCAGAGCTCCTTATTACATCAATTCATCATCAGTACTGTGGCATGTCCACACATCCGACTCCCACAAAATATCAGGACTGCAGAGGCCTCATCTCTGCAGAGCTAATATTTTTCTGTTTGATTTTACTCCGAAATCAGGTCCCAGTGAACTGTCTGAACACCTGGAGCTGCTCAGCAGGAAGTGATGTACAGGAAACTGTGGTGAAAATAAGCTGATCGCTTCATTCTCAGTATTTGCATTCAGTAGCTGTGTGCTGGTGCTACTCTGTTCTGAAGAAAAGAAAAACATTAAACCACAGCTTCCTGTTAACTCACACAGAGGGAACACTAATATAAATGACTGATTTCTGAGAGTGAAGGTACAGCTACACCCAGAATGTAACTGATTTGCTCCTGAATGGTAGATACTGCAGGGCTGCCATGAAGACAAGGAACCATATATGTGTCGTACCGTTACTGTTGTGTGTTGCAACTTCCTGAATAACTACTGGAAACCTCTTCAAGGAGGCCTTTAAACTCCTCAAAGACTGCCAAAACCTCGTCAAGGATTCCTATAATATCCTTAATAATCACAAGAACCCTGCCAAGGACCCCTGTAACATACTCCAGGACCAACAGAACATTATCAGTGACACCTGGACCGTGCTCAAGTACCACTACAACCGAGTCAAAGCCTGCTCCTGGAACACATTCCAGGTCCAATATAACCCTATCAACACCTCTGGAACCTCCTCCTGGACTCATCGAATAGAGACAGGCTGAAAAAGACAGACAGACTATTTGGCCAAAAGTATGTAGACATTCCCTTTTATTAGCAACTTCAGCTGGTCTCAAGCACACTGCCACTGGACTGTTGAGCAGACATATTGTCTTGAGTCATGCTTCACTATGTGGCAGTCTGATGGATAAATGTGGTTTTGGAGTGACAGATGTAAAGCCTGGTGAAGGAGGAGTGTTATACTCTGAGCCTGTTTTCAACAGTTGGTGTTTGTCTCTTTCTTGTTTCACCATGAAAACGTCCCCGTCCACAGAGTCAGCTCCATAAAGAAAAGCTTCTCCCAATTTGGTGTGGAGGAACTCACTTTGTCTGCACAGAACCCTGACCTCAACCTGAACATGAGCCAGAGCTGATCCTTAAAGTCAGTGCTGGACCTCACAGACTGAAACCAGTCAGAGTAGCACATTAATGAGCATGGAGTCACTGTCACATATGTGCAGCTGTCCACATTCTTTTGGCCATATAATGTAGCTACATAGTTTATTCAAGTCCAGAAAGGAAACTAGTTTAGTAATAATTCAGACAGGTCAAAACCAGCCTGTGATTAACCACAATCTGACACACTCCAGGACCATTACTCAAACAATCTGTCCATTAATGGTTAACCTCAAACAACACCAATAAAAACATATCAAACAAAACCAAAAACCACATCCACTCCCTGAAAATATCACACAACACCTGCAAATATCACGTGAGGTTCTTAAGTTTCACAGCTAACAGCACAGAGCTTCAAAACTGTGCTCCAACTCGATTTCTGTCACTAATTTATCGTCTCTGTCGCAGGTTTCACAACACAAGCAAATATTTTAGAGCCAACAGGACAAAGTTAAAGGTAAAATATCTACCCAGCATGCAGTGGGTTAACATGACTGCTGGCTGCTCTGAGGTCAGGTGATACAAACTGACACTTCGGTGGATTCAATCAGTGACGTGTCACAGCAGGAGGTGGAAAACATAATTGCTCTAAACTGAAAAGCTTTTATTTTGTAGGACTGGTGCAGTGGATAATTGTACTGGTCTCAGGTCTGTGTACAGACAGAGGAGATCCTGAGTCTTCAGTTAAACAGCAGCAGGTGAACACAGGATGTGGTCAGGAGGCACAAAGAAGACAACTGTGGCTCTTCTCTGAAAATTTCCAGTGTCGGTGTCAATGAACATCCTGAGGCTGCGGCCGAGGACGTCAGGAGACTCACACTTAAAGTGAAACATCACTAACAACTGCTAATGAAAACCGAGGGCAGCTGGACTCGGTCAAAGACACTTGAAGGTGTTTCACTTCTCATCCAAATCCTCTCTCCTGATTGGCTGCTGACAGCTCTGCTCTGCTTTACTCTGCTTTATGACACAGCCATACATCAGTATCAGGGCCGAGCCGGGTACGCTCGAGAAAACCTGGTAGCAGCAGAGCGAGACGTCTTCTCTCATAAACCATCAGCTGATTTCACATCAGTTTCATATCAGATCGATCTCTGAGGATGGTCACGTGAACAGCTCTGAATCAGGACCTTCAGTATTTGGATGAAGGTGTGCTGACTTTAGCATCTACAGCTCATTTCAACATGTCAGAGACATATTTAATCAGTATATATTTAAGTATGGCAGCATGTTTACTGGCATCAGCAGCTCAGCTGGACTCTAGCCATTACGCTTCAACACACCTATGAATGATCTAAACTCAAAGCTCCACTTACAAGCTTTTTCTGAACAAATTAAAACTTCCAACTGCAGAGTCTGAACAGTTTGATGAATATGAACATGAAGTGAATCCTATGCTGGGCTCTGTGTCAGAACCAGCACTGGACCGTATCTGGCTCTGAACTGGTCCAGCACTTCACTGGTGACGATTCACAAGACCAAAGCCTGAGAAATTGTAAAGGCTCATTAGCTGAGTGACTGCTTCTCAGTGGAGCGATGTTGGAGTCAGACATCCTGTCATGATACATGCATGGTCAAAATGCAACATTCACAGAGAATTCTGGGTAATGTAGTACCTGCTAACAAAGAGCCAGAGCTTGTTACATGTCTGTGAGCAGGAAAACAGCGTTTTTTATTTTTTCAAGAAATACTTTGTGTATTTGCACACTGTCTGCTGTTTTTATAAATAAAAGGCAACGTCCAAGGTCATCCACAACCCACAGACATGATGCCAGAGTTTCCCTCCAACAAACATACGTGTCCTAAATATCGAAGCTTCTACAGGATGAGCAGAAAGAACATGTCGGAGAGTCAGGAGGGAAGAAGTCAGACTGAGGAAAAAATACGGTGCAGAGAGGGAGGGAGGAGTGGAGCAGAGGTGAAGGAGAGGAGGAGGAGGAGGAATGAGTCAGGATGAACCACAGGAGGAGGAGGAGGAGAGAGAGAGCGAAGGCAAACACTCACTTTTTCCAACCAACAACTCTGAGAATATGAAGCTGGAAATGTTGGAAGCAACTAAACCAAAGCGTCTTTTCAGAGTTTAAACACTGAGGCTGCAGGGAGGGAAAAACTGTTCATAGCCTTTACACAGGAGGGAAAATAAAAAAGCTCCCAACATGGAAACAGAGGAGGGAGGACAGGAAAGAGACGTTCACATCAGAAACACTCGTGTTAACAGAAACAGTAATCTATTCAGAGCTGATCCCAGGTCTGCAGGTTTGAGCAGTTTGAATTTGGTTTCAGAAGCTGAATGTTTCCAGAGTTTCTGAGTCTGAGGATGAAATATTAAAAGTCAGAGATGACGATGATGTGTGTAGACGTTATTTATTGATCTCGTCACGTCTTTCTGAGGACACATGGAAGCTGTTAGAGCGTTGGTGAGGAGGGCGGGGCTGCTTTGGTTTGAAATCTGGCAGTTCAACTGAAAGAGAGACTATTTTCAGTTTCAGTTTTTAAAAAGCAAAAGCATGAGCAAGAGTCTAGTCCTCATCCTTCTGTCTCCTGAAACAGCGTGTCCTGTTCAGGGTCTTTAGAGGACAAATATGGTGATACTGTTCTTCTGGTCATCACATCTCTGACCAGTACGTACAGATGCAGACCAGATATAGACCTCTAACAGGTCTATATCTGATCACTCTGATCCTCTGAGCTGCTCTGAGATCCATCAAAACACAGCAGTGATTCACAGTTACACTGGCTCACATGTTCCATCATCACAATCAGCACACACACACTGTAGTTTATTCTGACCCCCCCCCCCCCTCCACACACACACACACACACACACACACCATCCTGCTGCCACAAACACCGACCATAGCACCAAATGCGGATTAATCCCAACATGGAAAGAGTCCCCAACAAATTCAGTCTCCTCCTGTTGTTTGATAAAATCCTCAGCGAGCAGCTGTTTGAAGACGATGACTGAGTGTTTTTATATATGTGAGGATTTTTAAAGCTTCACATCTTCAGTAGGAACCAGTGAGCTCAGAGCCTCAGACAGAGGAGGGGAGGCAGAGAGCTGAGGGACACCTTAGTTGTAATTTAAGCTGTTTCAACATAAACCTGCCTTCAAAGTCCGAGTGAACTCAGCTGAGCACTGACTGACTGCACATCTTACTGTGATGAAGTCCTCCCCCTATATTTTATCTTACTGTCCCTGGTGTTTGTCCACGGAACAGAACCACACCTCGTGACTGAAAAGCTGTCTGGGAAATTTTAACCCAAAAACAATGAATGACTGGCTGGAGTGTGACAATCAGCTGGACATTTTCATTCAAAATCCATTTTAATTTATTATGAGATTTTACAGTGTGCAGAGCAATGAAACTACATTATAATGATGTGATTACATGATGCAACTGTTTTTATTATTATTCACATCCTGTGTCAGACTCCTTCATGTCTCTATTCTCCATAACACCAACACACCTGGGTGGGTTTTTTTTCCCAAGGAAACTGGCTGATTCCTAATGAAGGAGAATTCTCTCCACACAGTCTGAACTGTTTTCTTATTAAAATAAATAACTATTGGAGCCTGAATCTGAGACGGACTTGTTAAAAGAGCAGATCTTTCTTTCTACAGTGTGAAACTGCATGACTAACTCAGTCACTCACGTTTTCCTGCCGGCACTCCTCCAGCGAGGCGTTGGTGGCGTTAAGGTGACCAAGCAGCAGCAGGATCTCATCTTTCTGTTGGGACTGCACCTCCCTCTCCTTCTCCACCAGCTCCTCCAGAGCCACCTTGTTCTTGTTCCACACCACTTTGGCCCCCTCCATCTTCTGAGTCACCTCCTCCAGTTCGGCACGGCACTGGGCCGAGCCCTTCCAGTCCGGAGACGTCGCCCACACCACGATGATGATGAGCGAGATGATGGACCAAAGCGCCAGCAGGGTTATCCCCACGTTCTTCACCGTCTGGGACGACTTGGATGCCGCCATGGGAGGACACCTGAAGAGGAGGAGGAGGATGAAGATGAAGGTAATGAAGATGAAGACGAGCTGTGGAGCAAGGAGCTGCTATCCGTGAGGCTCTCAGGTTGTAGTGAGCTAGACTTTCCCTTCAGGCTGGGCTAGAACACAGGGAGGGGCTCTGTCAGAGGGTGACAGGAGGACGGAAAACACTCGGCCACTCCCCCTGCCTCACCCCTTCCCCACTCCCAGTCCACCACACCACCTCCCACTGCCTCCCCAACTCAAACCTCACCCTCCTGCTCCTCCCCATGTCAGTGTTATCGTGCTCAGAGGACGCAGTGATCAACAGGAAGATCGCAACAACAGAGGGAAGCCAGCAGGGTTTAACACACACACACACTGTTCACATGGAAAGTTTCATTTATGTGTGAGGTGTGTGTGTGGTGAACACTGAGGCTTTCTGTTTCTGTTTCCCAGCCTTACAGCCCTGAACCTGGATGAACTCTCACACAGAAAGTATGTGGATCTTTTGGCAGAAGGACACGAGTTAGATGCCAAGAAATCTAAAAAATGAAACTAAGAGCGAAACACATCCTGAGAGAGAGACAGACGGAAAGAGAGAAAAGACAGAAACTAAGTCAGAAAACAGCAGCAGCTCTCACTCTTTCCCTGACCTCAGGCCACATGTTGGCACATGGGTGGCAAAGAACCCAGTCCCCCCAGTGTCCCGCCGGGCCCCGCCCCCTGTCTCAGCTGTGATTGGCTCAGAGCATGGTCACGGGCAGAGCTACAGTCTTTGGACTCCTGGAAAAGGCCAAACAACATCTCTATAAACATCTGTAGTTCCTGGAAGGAGCCAGGGGCCCCAGCCCAGATTCAGGCCCCTGAATCATCCAAGGTTAGCCTAGCCCCCCACCACACCCTATCAGGGTGGAGTTTCATAGGGAAGCAACAAACATGCAGCCAGACAAACTCAGGCTGCTTTACTAAAGAAGCAAATATACCTCATTTTTTACAGTGTGTTCACAATGTAAGAGCCCAGAGAGTCTTCAGGCAGAACGCTGCTCAGAGAGGATCACTGAAAAAGTCCTGAGCACATGGACCAGCTTCAAAGACTAAACTGGTGCAACTTTGTCCTGTAAGTCAAAGCGTCAGTGAATTTTCACACAGGTCTGAACGACTGCTTCATCGAGTTTATTTGATCTATTTCTATTTCTATTCAGTAATGGTGGAAGTCATTTCCTGTGCTACGGCGTTTCATTCTTCGACATTTATCAGTGCATCTCTCTGAGCATACAGAGCCTACAGAGCTTACACGACAAGGCCAACATGAATAAGCCCATCTATGACCACTCAGAGCTGCTCATCCTTCGACGTGGGGAAATACACACATCACAAAATCACCTCCACTGAAAAACACAGTCCTAATTTATGAAACCTCCCTACTTCAAGAAAAACATGTCACCAAAAGAAAGTCATGTCAGCATTTTAACTGACTGTTGCACAAAGCTGGACCGTTTTAATTTAAGGATGCACGCAGCTCTTTCCTGCTGGAGCTCGTGCTCGACTGATCCAGCTGTGTGCAGGTACAACCACAATCCATGAAAAGAGAAAACCCTGCTGAGAGACGTCTATGTCTGAATCAGAAACATTCTGCAGATAAATCACATTCAGCAGAGGTGAAAACACTCCTCTGCTCACAGAGACCCCGGTGACCCCCGCTGACCCCCGTTCACCGTTTCCTCTGCGCAAACACAGGAAGTGCTGCAAGTTCGGGTGAGGTCAGAAGTGAACTGTACTCGCGGGCTGTGGCGACACTCAGACAAGAAATAATATGAACACAACAGTCAGCATTTGCTACAGGCGCTAGCAGGCTAACAACATCTCCTGAATGACAGGTCAGATCATGAAAATATCAATTACCAGAGAAATATAGAAAATCCTCCCAGAGTGGAAACTGACAGTTGAGAATATTGGACTCTTCTGGTTGAAAACAGACTGAAACAATTAAACAAGTATCAACTTGTTCCTGTTTAACTTTGATTAATAGTCAATCAATCAATTATTTCAGCAATGTGTTTGAGTTTCCAGAAGAGTCACAAAAATCCTGCTGACAACATCTTCAGTGTTGCGACACAGAGCTAAACTACAGGCTGCGCTCCTGGCACACAGGGGAGAGTCTGATGATTTATATGTGGTGCAACAGTTTACTCTCTGCAGAACTTCATGCACAAATCCACTGATTTAATCTTATTTTTGTCTGCAGTCCCTGCAGCGCCGCCGTGAGGCAGGAACGCTTCATGACACATCCTCACATCAAGCAGTGATTCAGCTGGACACACTGTATCTGTGTCGCAGCGCCCCCTGCTGACACACCACACACTCTACACACTGACACCTCACTGCTTTACACAAACACTGAGGGTCTGACAGGAGCCTGGTGAATACTGAATATTTAAAGACTTACTAATCTAAAACCTTTTTAAGTAAAGCTGTGAAACAGACATGATGATATGACGCTTCTCTTTGTCAGACGTGACAAACTGAACATCTTTGGGGTTTGGAGACGAGACAAATGAAGACATCAAGGATCAAAAGTGTGTGGACAGCAGCCAGCTGGGACTGTGACACCATGTTCATTAATCTGCAGCTGTAACAGTCTCCACTCCTATGGATTTCACACATCAAAGTCAGGTTCCTGATCATGGTTAGTTCTACTCAGTCTGTGGAAACAGAAGTATCATGTCTCCTGTTTCTTCTTCATTGTTCAGCAGGTGAAAGTGGAGACAGACAGGTGATGATCCAGCATGTCCACATCCGTCTGTGTGTCCATGCAGTGCCTGTGGATCTGTTGGGTGGTTGTTTTGAATGAAACGCTCTGCTGGTTTTCATAACAGTAGCAGCAGCAGCAGCAGCAGCAGCAGTTTCCTCAGTCAGTTGATGATGGAGTCTGTGTTGGTCCGTCTGATCCTCGTTGCTGTCAGCGGTGAGTCTGTTTTATTTTATTAAAGTCTAAACTGCTCACTCTTCACAGTTAAATACACAGCTCTGACCCATGTTTCAAACTTTAATGTGGTTATTTTAAAAAGCAGCCGTTGAAAGGCTGCAGAGCTGTTTGTCATTTTAGGCCAACCCTGTGGGATTTTATGATGAAAATCCCTTGAAATTAAAGCTTCCTGTCTGACGGATTAAAAAATTCGAACTGAGACATCAGGAGACCAAAAAATGTTTTAGCTGAAGGCTGCCGTGTCGACAGAACAAACATTTATTAAAAGAAACTGGAAAATAATACGTAGTTTACTATGTTCAAAATATTTCTATTTATGGACAGACATTTAATCAGTATCGTTTTATTGCAGAAAATATCATGACTAAACTACATAACCTGTTTTTCTTATATTTATGATACAAATGTTTGATAATATTTGTAATATAAAGATATACTGAAAAACAAAGATCTACTGCAGTCAAAATATATCTGAATTTATGGATGGACGTATATTTTACTATACAAGTAAAAAATGTGGTTTTGTTATACATTGTCCACTGCCAACCCTGTTTGTATCATGTTTTATATGCTGCATGTCCCTCTCCTCCTCTCCTCTATTCCCAG
>JBBMJY010000022.1:23177837-23222245 GCA_037833715.1 Toxotes lorentzi
TGTGTGTGTGTGTGTGTGTGTGTGTGTGTGTGTGTGTGTGTGTGTGTGTGTGTGTGTGTGTGTGTGTGTTGTGTGTTCACAGTTTGTTTTCTGCTGTTGCAGATGTTGTTCTGTTTGGACTTCAGCCAGACGACCGTCTGTCTCTTACTCCATGGTTTTCAGTGGAGGGACTCTGCTGCTGGTGCACACTGGTGATGAAGATAATGGTCTTCATCATCAGAACCAGATCAAAGGTTGGTGTCTCTGACCTTCAACCAGAGATTTGAGTGAGAAAACTGAAAAAACTTCTGAAAACACTAAAATTCTGTTTGTCCTCAGGTTCAGCGTCCTCTGTCCGTCCCTCTGTTCAGATTTTAACGTCTGTCCCGGCCGCTGTGGATCCAGGATCTCCTCACCTGCTGGTCTGTCTCGTCTCTGGATTAACCTCACCCCTGCAGGACGTCCTGTGGTGGGTTAATGACACAGTGGTGACATCAGCATGCCGCGACATCTCCCTGATGAGGTCAGAGGAGGGCGGGGTCTACAGTGCCATCTCAGTGTGGGAGGTGTCAGCGGCAGAGTGGAGGTCCAGATCCACGTACTGGTGCGGGATGATCCAGGACAGACAGGTCTTCAGAAAGAAGCTCTGCTCACAGGACTGACTGAGACCCAGACTGATCTCAGAGACCAGCTGCAGTGTTTTAAAGTGCTGGACTGTTTAAAAACTACAACAGTATGTGACAGTCTCTGAGAGTTTGATTGAGTTTATTGAGGTTTTATCTCCTGTGTGTGTGGACGAAAAGTAAAAATGAAATATGTCTGAGCTGGTTTCATAATGTCCTCTAGTTTTGCTTTAATTGGACAGAATGAAGTTCAGTAGGTAGAGACGGTCACAGGCCTCAGGCTCAGTCTCATGATGATATGTCTATGTGGGTAAAATCTGCAGTGTGAGAATAATAACTTCTCTGTTTCCTAACACAGAGCAGCAGCAGTGTTTCTGTCGGTCCATTAACACACCTGTTCAGTCAAAGCTGAACCCAGAGGGTGGAGCAAATGTTTGAACACTGAAACCCTGCACATGGGCTTATGATCTACAGATGCTATGATACATGACCCGTCCACAGACAGTTTTCAGAGCAGCAGGACAGGGGCGACGACTGTGAGACAGACAGCAGAAATACTGTGAAACAGCACTGTGACACAGCTGGAGTGTGAGCTTACATGTTGCCTGATGACGTTGTTTGTGTTGCAGTAACTGTTGAGCCCGGATCAGCTTTTTTTTTCAGAGCCCACAAAGCACCTTGAACTGTGTCTGCATGAAATGGTCCTGTGCAAATAAAATATTAATCTGCCTGTGCATCACCCTGCAGATTTCCCACACTGACTCCATTCAGAAGAGTGAGAGGCTGTGGGTTTTCACGCTGAAGTCTCCTTCTTATCTAACTTCCAAACATGAGCAGACACTCAGCAGGGAAACATGAGCTGCTAACGTCAGTTTGAGGGTCGGACTTAAATCAGTGGTTCAGTGAGCATTCATTTATCAACCCTGTCAAAGTCTGTCATCAGCTTCAAATATCGACGAATTACACATTTTCTTTTCAGAAAAAAAACAGGATTATTTGTTCTCATTTGTTTGGACGTCAGAGTTTACAAAGCTGGACCAGGTCGGACTTCTCCAAGGACAGATCAGCGTTCTAACAGAATCAGCATCCATCTTCTCTCTGGTGATACTGGTTGAAACTGTACAGCATCGTTTTGTAGAGCTGGTAAAATTTCACTCTGAAACAGTTTTGTTGCGAATGAACTTTACAAAGAGACACCATGAGTGATTTCATCCACTAACCTTTACTGTACATGTGATGTAAAATCCTGCCTCAGAGATTTCAATCAGACTGAATCCAGATTCAGAGTCCTGCGGGATCCAGAGTCTCTGCTCCACCTCAGTGAGTTTCATCTGATATGATCAACAGAAATGAAATTATACATGCAAAGACACACATGTAACAGCTGTGACTGTTACACTGTCAGTTTATATGTCATTCTCCAAAATAAATAAGGTACGAGTTTACTCATCAAACACAAAACAAACACCGTTTACAGGTTAGCCCCGCCCACCTCACCCCCCTCCAAACCTCCGTCAGAGGCCAAGATAAATAGAAGCAAAATATTCATGTTTTTACAGAGGAGTATAGATGAAAATCAAATATACAGTTTACATGCTCTTTACCATGATAGCTAGTTTATCCAGTGAGTTCAATCTGGCAAGAAGTTAAAAACACCTGTGGACAGGTAAACGCTGCGTCCAGCTGGAACAGATCAGTCCATCAGGGGACAACCAGAACTCATGTTCAAGAGGAACCAAACCACAGACCAGGATCTGTCACGCAGTCAATGACTGCGACTGACATCTTCGTCTCATCTTCAAATCAGCCAATCAAAACCAGTTCAACCAGCCTGATCTACCAGTCCAACACCAGCAGGTGTCAGGATTCAGACTGCAGCCCTGAACTTCAGCCCTGAAAGATGCTTTTTTTTCACTCCTGTGTTGATTTTTCAGGCCCTTGGGGGCTCCATGGATTTGGTTCCTCTTTAAAGCTCCTCCTCACAGTCCAGGGTTTTGTACGGTGGCTGAGACAGAACAAAAAGCACCACAACCTGAGAAAACGCAAGAAATGGAGAAAACCTATTGATCAGCTTGACAACAGGAACAGCTGTTTTAGAAACGCAGACAAGACCAGGGCCCGTATTTAGCACATATCTCAGATTCACTGTGAACCACCTTCATCAGGTCTCAGATTCATTATGCATCAGGACAATGAGCCCACAGTCAGCTCCCCTAAACTTTGGCTGAGACAGGAGTGACTTCCTCAGTAAGGAAAGTTCTCAGAGTAGAATCAAAACTTCCTGTTTGTAGTTGGGGGTGATTTCCCTCTCTGAGATGTTTGATAAATACGAGCCCAGAAACTTCTCAACCATCGACCTCTGGTGCAGCGACTGAACGCAGCTTCTCTAAATCCCTGACTCTGTCTGGACTCTGTCAGGACTCTGTCTGGACTCTGCCGATAAGATGCTGCTGTTTTCTCAGGTTATAGTCCTGTTTGGACTCTCTGGGCCACCGTTGATTTGTGTATAAATTGTAGAATCAGGGTCCGCCTGCTCGTCTCCTCTCGTTATTTTCTCTGCCTCTGCGTCATTTTATCATTTTGGAAGCCCCTGTACAAAAAGAGGTAGAGCGTGTGGTTTCAGATCAGATGAAAGGGTTTGATTTCCACCAGAGGTCAAATCTGGTATTTTTGGGGGGCTTTGAAAACTGAACGTGTCTCTGGTTTTGTAAATGTCAGTAATAATCTGCCTAAAACCAAACTATGTACAGTGCAAACAGGAGATCCTCCTCACTGCTGATAAAGTGTAAACAACACAATGTTTTACTAGAAGCTCACGAACACGTTTCTCACCTGAACTCTAAGGACTGGAGCGACACTATCTACTCATACAGTCAGAGGGCGTCAACAGTAAAGAGTAGAAAGGATAAAAAACTCAAAGTAGAGTGTCTCTTTGAGAAGCAGAAATCTCCTTTTTCTCCTCTCAGAGTTTTACAGCAACGTTGAAGTCTGAACTCATGCTCCGAAACAAAAAGGGATGCAGAAGAAGAAGAAGCAGAAGAACCAGAGAGAGAAGAAGCTGCTCTTGCTCCTCGTCCTTCACATCAGTGTCCGTGTTACTCAAGTTTAATAAAATACAATCAATCAGCTCCGTCCTGAGCGTCCGAGAAAAAAATTCACCTTCTGAACCAAGAGAGGAGGCTGGAGTCTCTGTTTGTCCCATATCAGGACTTAAAGTGGCAGTAAACCACCGGGCCGCTGAAGCCTGTTTTAGACAAAGTCGAATTATGTGCGTGGACTCACACAACACTATAGCGACACTGGTGTGTGTTGCCCTTAAATGTACAGTTTGTCCAAACCACATCTGAAGGTGACTCGCATCTGTGATCAGATCTCAGCAGGTGCAAATGACACCTGTCACTGACTCCGGTCGAGAGTCAAGACCACGAAGCTGCTTTGTTTCAGGACTCTGATACATCCTGCAAGACCAGGCCAGGTCTGGAAACTGGACACAGACAGTCAAATGTGCAATACTGTGTGCAATAACTACAATGTGCAATACAGCTCTGCATCCATTCCACAACAATTTATATTAGCTCTGTCTTTTTTTTTGCACTATTTTTTCCTACTGCTGCACCTTTGTATTCTATTTTTATAAGTATTATTCTATTTCTATTTTTATTATTATTTGTATTATATATACTTATTTAGACTCTTTTTACATATTTTTTGATTTAGATTTGGAGTAACACCACTTCTAGGCTGCTATAATTTCGTTGTACAATGACAATAAAGGCTTCTGATTCTAATTCTGAAATGGTGGTTCATGACCATGGACATGGAGTATGAGACTGTGATCCCCATGGGGCCCCCCAACCACCTGCTGGGCCCCTCGGACCTGTGCACCATAAGCCTGTTGAACAATCCAAACACAGAAGGGCGCATATCCGGATTGAGGTAGAGCACAAAAGGAAAAGCATCACACGATCGAACGCAGCAGCTAACTGAGAAGGTGAGATAATTTTACCTGGTCTCCTCGTCTTCTCTGATTTTCTCTCCTGTGTCCGAGATTTCTGACCCGAGTCCTTGCAAACAGGATCGGAGAGCAGGGTTACAGGACTCCAGAACCAGAGATGGACAAAATGACACACTGGACACCTCTGCGGCCTGAGACTGGTGGAGCCCAATCTATTGTGCACACTTTTGGTGAGAAAGCCCTTTAACAACCTTCTCCACCAGCTCTGATTCGTCTCATTAGCAGAAGCCTCGCTAATGTTTTCAGCTATCACTTGACCCATTACTGAGATCTGATCACAGCACAGCAGCATGGAGACAGGTGTAAATACCTGTGAACAGATTCCAGATGTCCACCAGTGTAACGCTGTGTTTTGGTTGTAAACATGCTCTTTTTCTGCAGTTCAGTTTCCTGATTTTCAGTCAGCAGTTACATGTTTATTACTGTGATAAGAGGAGCCCAACACGCAGAGAGCTTGCTTGCTTTAAAAATGCACTGTGATGTTTAACAAAGACTCTGATTCAGCGATTATTCCTTTCATGTCATATCAGATAAACCTGAACAGCTACCAAAAAAAAAAAAAATCCAACATCAACACTATTACAATCCATTAAAATCCCATATGACATAAATAATCTATCAACAAAAACTTTGAACAAAAAAATTGGATGTTTGAGTCACTCCTTGAAAACTAGCATTTAACTAACTTGGTCAACTTGTACGTTTTTTCGAAATGTGTCTAAATACCTGTGTCTGTACATGATAAAAAACAGAGGTTGATGTACAGGACAAAATGTACTTTCTTTATGTACTTTTTAGATTCAATATCTGTTAGCGGGATTTGTGCTCTTTTTCTTACCAAAAGAGCACAGGGGATCTGATGAGTCCTGATATGGGACAGAATAATGTCCAGCCTCCACACTAAAAACCAGCAGCTCAACAGCAGAAACAGAACAGCTGCCCAGCTGCAAAAACATCCAGCCAAAAAGCTCAGTGAGTACGTAGCTGTTAGCATGTTAGCAAGAGCTTAGCTACAGAACTGGAAGATGTGGTTGTACAGGTTAAACGTTAGCTGGATGTTACAGACACTTTGGGTTCTGGATGTTTGTGAAGCGCTAATGAAGGTTGGGCCTCATTATTGTGTGAAACTGAGGCAGAGTGGAGCGTCTCTGCTCTGTTTGTCAGGTGATCACTGGCAATGGGTGGTCTTACTGGCAGGCTCCGCCCCTGGT
Organism: Toxotes lorentzi; assembly: GCA_037833715.1. Lineage (NCBI taxonomy): Eukaryota > Metazoa > Chordata > Actinopteri > Toxotidae > Toxotes > Toxotes lorentzi. Next base: position 23,183,666 of record JBBMJY010000022.1, read on the forward strand.
GTGTAGCCATTGCTGAGGCTGTTGGGACTTGGCGGCGAGGCCAGCGAGGGTGTGGCCTCCACTCTGGAGGCGGGCTCTACCAAGGAGCAGCTTTTCTGCGGCAGCCGCGGTTGGACCAGCATGGTTTTGGGGACGACGGAAGCCTGTCGCAGCCCATCGACACGCAGGGGAGGTCTGGTGGGGGTGGGGCTTGTGGGCGCAACACCAGAGCTAGGGGGTTTGGGGCTGCGCGGAGGGGAGGGGCTGAGGGCGCTTTGCTCAGTGGACTTTGATTCATCGTCCTTCAGCTGTTGATCCGGGGGTGGAGCCTCTTTGTCTGTGGGGGCGGGTCCTGTGGACTCAGGAGGCGGGTCCTGCTGCATGCTGCTCTGCCTGGAAGCCCCTGAGCCGGGAATCTCACAACTGTCGGTACGACGCCGCGAGCCCTCGTGCATCCGACTGGTGGCAACAACGGCCTTCATGGCAGCCTGTCAACACACGTATTTACTGTAAATGACTATAACAAACTAACATGTTTTTTGGAAAAACCAACCTACAGTGACTGCGCTCCACAGCTAGCCTGAGCTAAAGCTAATTCATCAACTTTTTCTGACTTTAACTGGAAATTAACTTTGATGCTCCAACGTCTCAGTAGCACTGACACTAATCCTGCTAAAGGAAAATCAGGTTAGTTTAGAGCTTAGTTAGCTGAGGCTGTACAGTCATAGAGTCCCTGGTTTCATCTGAAGATGGAAATGATCATCCTAAAAAGAGCATAAAAAGAAGGTTTCCCACTTATATAGACCTTTATCTAATCAGGTAAATTCAAGAGAGGCGAGAAGTGTATCAATAGAACAAGCTAAAACAAGCTACTTAGAATTTACAATACTAATGTTAATAACAATAATACTACAATAGTAGCACATTAATAAAATAATAAAAGTAATATAATACAATAATAAGTCCATTAAAAACAAGTAGAAACAGTCACATCTATAATCAATCAGTGTTTTGATTAGAATTCTGAACAGACCCACTGGAACCAGACTTGAATTTCATGATACATTTCAAATGCAATTTGAAATGTAAATCAGTCAAGTCTGAGCACAGATATCAAATATAAACTACTGTCACTGAGTCAGGTTCACAGTCAGTATGAACAGGAGGAATGATTTAACACACCAGCAGCTCTTTACATGGACATGTCATGTCGTTTTGTATTCAGTCTTTGAAGCCTCGGTTGTTTTTGTGGGTAAGATGCTGTCCTCACCTTGAGCTTACGTCGAGCGTTGAACTCTTGTAATTTCCTCTGCGTGGTGTCCATGTGGGAGAAGCGGGCAGCTTTACCCAGCACCCAGGGGTGCTGAAGGGCCTCCCGGACACTGAGGCGCTTGTGAGGGTCAAGGACAATCAGCTTACTGACCTGCAGACAGATAAACAAAGACAGGACCAAGTAAACTATTGAGTCTCAGGTCACTCCAGAAAGTTTCAGTTTGAATTCAGGTACAAGTTGAAGTATCAGACCATGTGAAATGGATTCAAGTTAGGTCAAACGTCTTTCCCAAACTAATCCAAGTCAACTTTAAAGCCATTTAGAAAAGGTCCAGATTCAAGTCATTCAAGACAAGCCTTTGAAAAGAAAATTGAAATAAGTCCAACTCAGGAAGTTTGAAGCAGGTGCTGGTCTTCAGCCAATCAAAACACATCAGATTCCTTCACCAGGCCATCTTAAGTCACAAGTCATTCCAGGCTTGTCTAAGACACCTCTAGAAACAAGTTTACCTCAAGTCTCAAGTCGTTCCAGAAATAATCCAAGTCACGTGTTGAGCAGGTCCAACTCAACTAGAGATAATGCTGTCAGCGACTTAAACAGTGAAAGGACACTTCTTATGGATATGAACATTTTAGTTTGAAATTTCTTTTAAAAGAACACTTCATGAATTAAAACAATGGGTTTGAGAACAGTTTGTTCTACAAACATACACATACGTATGTATTATTGATTGACTATAATATGTATTGATGTTTGAACTCACCAAATCTTTGGCATTGAGGGAGACCTCGTCCCACCACGGAGACACAAACTCATAATCGCAGTTGAGGATTCGGCTATACATGTACTGATCCCCCCTCGGGTCAAAGAAGGGCTCGAACCCACAGAGTCTGGAAACAGTGTTAAAGACACAGGTATCTGAGGTTTACACAACATGGCTGCCGTTCATTTCACTTTGGCTTAGACACTGAAAACAAAAATAAACATTACAAGACTCTTTTGTGTCTTTTTTTTTCAAATTAGCAGTAGTGGAAGACATAATTATATCTCTCACTGAAGTAAAGGCACATTCATTCATTCATTCCATAAATCTCTGAGGAAACAGATAAACAGACTGCAGCGTTTCACATTATGTCACCACTTTTAATAACTGAAGACAGAAGACCAGAGAATTTCAATGTGAAATCCATACTGACGGGAATGAGTCAGTACTGACTCAGTTCAGTGTGTGTTTGTGTGTGTGTGTGTGTGTGTGTGTGTGTGTGTGTGTGTGTATGTGTGTGTGTGTGTGTGTATGTGTGGACTGGCAGCGAGGTGTTAATGGACTCACAGGATGTAGAGGATGACGCCCACCGACCACATGTCCACCTCAGGGCCGTAGGCATTTCCCCGCAGGATCTCTGGAGCTGCAGACAGAGGAGGCAGGCTGTTAGCTTCCAGATGGCTGCCAGAAGCTCTAACTGAGAATCCTCTGAAATCCCACAGAGCAGCGGGTGCAGTGAATGCATCACTGCCTGCTACCGGATATCATAGCAACACAGGTCATTGAACACATCAGTACAGGTACTACACCACCTACGACAGATACTACACCATCTGCTTCTGTTTCTACTCCACCTAATACTGCTACTATACCATGTACTTTGATTTCTACAACACCTAGTACTTCTACTATAATATTTACTGCAGCTAGAATAGCACCTGATACTGCTGCTATATAATTTACTATACCTACTACAACACTAAAAACTACTGCACCACTTAATCCTGCTGGTAAAGCTACCACAATGTGTACTTTAGGTGATAAAGGCCTGTGTACTTACCGCAGTACCCTGGAGTACCACAGACGGTCTTCATGGTCACCTGGTCATCAATGATTTTGGAAAGACCAAAGTCGGCTGTAGGAGAGGAAAATATTTCCTCATTAGAACTGAAATTAAAGAAATTCGCTGTTTAGCTTTGGAGATTTTCAGAAAAAAATCTGTTTTGTATTGATGTTTCTGCTGCTTCCTGTTTCTATTTAAGAAGAAATGAGGGGGTGAATCAGTGGAGGGTGGAGGCGGAGGAGAATGTGTCTCACTGCAGGAGAGTCTCTGAAGTGAAGGGAGGTGATGGTGGAGGCTGAATCTGAGCTTCTTCCATCTGTAGATGTTAGCCGGGGGCCCACCAACCATCTGGTGACCAACACTCTGAGAGGCTTCTCCAAAAACTGGACCAAATAATAACCCATGCTGGGCTGAGTGACCTGCTCTGTAACCGTGTGGGTCTTTACTACCACACGTTCTGCCTCTGACGTGGATTCTGCTTCTCACACCAAACATAACTATATCAAGCTTTCATGGACAATATAAATAAGGGGATTCTGTAATCCAAATTTTACAGATGTAATGTGGGCCGAGAGCATGAAATCACAAGAGCATGAATCACTTTTATGCAGATAACACTCTTGTGTGTGAAACGTGAAGATCTCAGTAATTTGACCGACCTAGACAACTGTCTGAATGCCATGAGAACTTTACATTTTATCAAATTCAAATCCACTTGTTGAATATGAATCCCTTATTGAATCTTATCTTTCAACATTATTAATGATAATAATGTTGATAATTAATGCTGAACTGAGGCAGACTGGTTGCAGACACTCACTATTTCAAAGTAGTAATATAATAGTATTTTCAGATTGGATGGGCCGGGGCTAGCTGGTTAGCATGCTAACTTCAGTAGAAGAAAAGAGGTGATAGAAATAGAAGCAAAGCAAGAGTAAACACTGGCATTAATTTCCACCGCTGGAAACAGCTGTGTGAGTAAAGGAAAGAAGTCTAATGCTGAACTCACAATATTTTATCTAAGTAACGCTAATGCTAATGTTAGCAATGTAGTGATAGCAAAAACTTACATATAGCTTCTTTTGCTTTATTTATGTTAATAGAACCCCAGGTTCCAGGTAATACTGGAAAAAAAATCATGAGAATAGAGAATAAAACGGAGGCTGACCTACAGGAGAGTTCTACTTTAAAGAGGTGGTCGTCTCACATGCACGAAAACGTGATTATTTTGCCTTTATCATTCAGCTGGGCTTGCTGCAGTTTTCCACACATCAGTTGTTTGTCTGTACTCTGACAATCAATAAAGTTTTTGTCACATTCAGGTTCAGGAACATGCAGGCAGTCAGCGGTTTCTTACCTATCTTGAGCGGAGCGTCCAGCGACAGGTCAGCGTACAGTAGGTTCTCTGGTTTGAGGTCACGATGCACGACACCGTTCTCATGTAAATACTGAAACACACAAACACACATCAAAATGTTACAGAGTCTGAAAGCTGCTGAGCTCTACATTTTACTGCAACATGAACAGTGCCCCCTGCACAACTAACTGGAGCGGATAAGATGTGAATAAAAAGCCCTCAGGTGAGGTGAAGGTGGTTGAGGTGGGGGTCGGGGGGTAGTGGGTGTCTGCGGAGGACTTGGCAGGACGGACTGAAACACAGAATGAAACTGTGAACTGACAGATGGAATCTTCCTCTAGCTCCCAGCATCCCCTGCTGCCCTCTGAACAGTCACTCCCTGTTCTCAGATCAGCTGCAGCTCACACTGAGGATCAGAGTTTAACCTGATGGAGGAGAACACAGCAACAGTATTTCTGTTGAGACAACAGAAGCAAGAAAAGAAATCACTCAACCCGTGACAAAGACCAGATTCTTCCACCTGAGAACTGTAGCTGAAGTCAGCACGTGTTGTTTCTTTCGCCTTTGTCTTCTTTTTTCCTCCCAAAATAAATCAATAAGCAGAGCTCAGCTTTAGCTCGGTCACTGTTTTAACCACAACAGGTTGTGTTTTACCTGTTTTACCTGTTTTATCTCACCATCTTTACAGGTGTGTTAGCAGCTCTGCACTCCGTTGACAGTCTCTCTGCAGAGTGCGCAGCCTTTTCTTATTATTAACCAAAACTGTGGAACAACCTTATTCTTCTTATTGTTTTGTAGACAGATATTTCAGGTCTTCTCATGGTCACACAACTGTTTCACAGATTTCACATTACAACATGAATCTGTTTCTTTCTGAATGTGTTATTGTTTTATTAAACTCATTGTCACTGAGGAACCGTGAACATATAAAAAACACTAAAGGAACATTTACGTCTACGGTTAGTTTCTCGGTTTAGTTGCTAAACTTGGGCTGAGAACGTTTTCCTTTGTCTTCAGTAAAAATTCACTGTAGGATCTTCAGACACTGTGTGAGCTGTGAGCAGGTCTGTTTGTCTTAGCTCATGAAAAGCGGACGTTTTTCAGAGGACAGCGACAAAATAAAGACTTGAAGGTGCTGACATTGCCTGTACAATGAAGCTAACATGGTAGATGTACATGTCCACAGGGACTGATGTGAGGGTGTCAGAGGGCAACGGCAGCATCGCTCAGGTCTGAGAATCGTGGGATCTTTACATATGTTAATGTAAAGACATCTAAAAGTTGCTAACATCAGATACTCAATCAGGAGCCGTCAGTTCTTTATTCTGCCTCACAGGGTCACGACCCAAATGTTGAGCAACTCAGTTGTAAAATGATGGTGATGTGTTCAGGTCTACAGGATGTTTCTGTGCTGCAGAGTAACACACACACACACACACACAAACAGGCGTATGTTTTCTGCGTGTTAAATGTAGGTCAGTTGTGGTCAGTTGTGTTCGGTGTGTGTGTGTGTGTATTAATCCTCTCTGGTCTTAATCTGTTCAGCAACAGGATGGAAGCTGCCGTTACATAAGAGAACTGCAGCTTCTGCATGCTGCCACCGAGAGCAACAACGCTGCTGCCAGAAACACTTACAACCAACTACAGCAACACCTGCAACCATAGCAACTAAACCAGCCACATCAACTAAACCAACTACAGCAACAACTCAAATTAGACTTGCTCTGAGCAGAGCTCATATGTCCACCAAGGAGAAAATGCTGCAAATCTCAGTGTGAAGGACAGTGAGAACAAATTCCTGCATCTGCTCCTTTAACTGAATCTGCACCAGACTTTTGCAAATCGGATTCAAACCACATTTGGAGGTGGTCTGAAAAGCGATTCCAGTCAGATTTCTACAGACATGTCTCACCCCGGACATCAGTACTGAGCAGAATCCGTGCTGCTGTTAGCAGAGTCCTTTCAGGACAAGATGATGGACGTCCGTTTCTCATACTTCAGCGTTTGACAGCTACATCACCGCCATGTCTACGTCGTTATCACAGAAAGTCATGCAGATAGGTTGGTGATGTCCAGACACACAGAACTGATCTGATCACCTGCAGATAACAGTGGGGACACTCTGTCCCTAAAATGTCATCTGCAGTCTGGGCAAAGCCTAGGTGTTTTAAAGTGTCCCACTTTAATGTCCTGCTGCTCAGCGGACAGACTGCGACTACCAACACCTGTATACACCTGTACCTTTGCCTCAGCTCCCTCCCTCTGCTCCCCCCTCACAGTTTAAACCTCTGGAATACATAAAGAAGCCGGAATTATTAGCACCTGCCCAGGCTGGCAGCACTGAGGCTGAGCAGAGGTGGAGGAAGTGAGCAGTAATGTAATGAGCAGAGAGATGGATGGAGGCCGTTTGATCACAACCAGAAACTCAGTCAGTCTGAACACCTTCATCTTCCCTTAGGTTCCAGTAATGTGGGTGAATCTTCAGAGGAGCTGTCCTTCATCATCATCATCATCATCATCATCATCATACTTTTAAAACTTCCCAATTACAGTGTTGATCACAGCCTGTTGGACATCTGAGAAATGAAATCTACCAGACCGCTCAAATGTTTGTGACGTCTCCATTTTCCACTCGTTACTGAAATGATTGTATTTTAATGTCTCAGCGTTTCTGAAATGAAATCAAACAGCTTTCAGAAAGTTTGTCCCATGCATTTGTGTCCAGTTTATCCCAGACCAGTTCCATGGGATTCAGGTCTGGAGAATGTGCGGTCTTCACCATGTCAAGCCACCGTCTAGTTCTGGTCTTCTCAGGTTCTGGGTCCTGATCCTGCTGTAGGATGAAGACTTCTTTGTTACCGTCTGGTTCTCCGTTCTGAGAGCAGTATACAGTCCTACTTCCTGCAGCACAGTTCTGTCCTGATAATAATAAAACACCTCTGCTGAACAGTGCCTCCACTTTATTTCTGGATCTGTGAACCACATCTTTCAGGCCCTTTTGACTCAGCTCTGCCAAATTCAGATTTTTCCTGGCAGAGAGAACAGGCAGTGAATGCAGCATTCTTACCGCCACAGCCTCCAGGATCTGTTTGATGACGTGTGCGGCGTCTCTCTCGCTGTAGTAACCTCGCTCCACGATCCTGGAAATAAACACATGGTTAAAACATCACGTGACACAAAAATCATGGCACCTGTACAGGTACACGTGGAGGCTGGAGGGAAGCAGCATCACATCCCTGTTATAAATTAATGTACTGATGGACGTCAACATGAGATTCAGTTTTATTGTATTATAACTGATGTATTAATGTATTCTTTGCTTTAATGTTACAGCTGGTAAAATGGGTTTATATACTGCTGGTGGTCTGTGAATGTCCCCTGAGGATCAACAAACTTCTTCATCTATAACAATACACCAGAACAGATTTGCTGATCTTATGGTTTATTAATAATCTTAATGTGCACAGGAACTAAAGTTATCTCATAAATGTAGTGAAGTTAAACGCCCTTAGTACCAGAAAATGAAAATACTTGATAAAGTACAAGCACCTCTCAACTGTACTTGAGTACAGTACTGTGCTGTACTGTACTCAAGTACAGTTGAGACGTACTCCAGCGCTGTACAGCACAGTGCTGGATTAGATGGATTTTCCATGAGTGCTCAGTCCAAACACACAGCTCACAGCTAAAGAGCACATTGACCTAAAATATGAAAAACCTCTGGTGATATTTGGACTGATAGTGAATCCACTCTCAACTGTGCAGAAAATACTGAAGGGGGTTGGATGTGGGTAGCTTAGCTTAGCATAAAGACTAGAAGCAGGGGGAAACTGCCTGGTTCTGTCCACAAATACGCCTCCAAAGCTCATTAACCAAGCTGTTGGTGGCTGGAACCGATTCCCTCTGGGTGCCTTGACTTCCTGGAGCCTGTGCCTGGAAATCTCAAGGTGACATCAGATTCCAGGAAATCTCTGGAACCAGTGAGGACACCTGGGAGTTTATTCTGTGTCTTCTATCATGTCCACTGATAAAAGCAACAAAGATAGGCAGTGTTTAAAATATTCACATCTTCACTTAAGTAAAAGTACCAGAGTGTAAAATGAGTCCAAGTAAAACTCCTGCATTCAAAGGTGTTTTCAGCTAAGTGTACCTCAAGTATCAGGTTTATGATTATATACAGTGTAACTGGTCATGCACCTGTATGATCTGATACAAAAGCGCTGCTTTTAAAGGTTCAGCTTCTGTGATAATTCAACTGGATCTTAATAATATAATAATATAATCATATCTTAATACCCTTAACCCTCATTTGTATCACTGAAGAGGACAACAAATCAGAAACACACCACAATAAATGAGAACATAATTTACATGGAAAACTCTCATGCTGCAAAGAGACCAGATGAACGTGGTGCAGTAAAAAGGTCAACACGTCCTCTGAAAGGCAGCGGAAAACAGAAAGACTCCATTAAAGTGCAAGAACAGTTCCAACTTCTCCGGGTTTTAACTTGATGCTGGTAATGAAGTTACTAACATCTGCATCCTTATCAAACGATCTCTACAACAGCTGATTTTCACTTGATGCATTACTGAAGGTGAAGGTCATTTGTGGTGAAGCTCCACCTGGTGCAGCTGAACACAGAGGTTTCAGAGGCACTGAGTTAGACAGGAATTTAACTCACTCACATTCATGACATAAAAACCTGGGCTGCTGACACAGCTGAAGCTCAGAGTCTGGGGTTGTGTGTTGTAATTGCTCTTGGTTGAAGGTGTCTTTATGTGAAACATCAAATTACATCAAACTGCATCGTCCAGAGTAAGCTGCTGTTTTTACACCTACAACCGTGAACTGAACGTTTTCTCCCAAATATGGAATGTGTGTGTGTGTGTGTGTGTGTGTGTGTGTGTGTGTGTACCTGTCAAACAGCTCTCCTCCAGTTACCAGCTCCAGCACCAGAGCAATGTCAGTGTCTGTCTCAAAAATCTCCTTCAGCTGGATCTGATCCAACAGAGAGAAGAGAGGGATGGTTTAGACTTTAGACGCTGCGCTCTCTGATCCTGAATGAATGGTGGAACACATGGAGGGACTGTGTATGTGAACTGATCAGGAACCAGGTCTAAGTTCATAAGAGCCTCTTCAGATTTCAGATTCCCAAAGTGAGGTTTGAACCTACTGGTCACCAGCTTCTGAACATCAACCTAAAGTCAGACTAACATCAGACTAACATCACTCAGGATTTTCTGCAGCATGCATAACACCATGTTCCTAATGTCCCCAGCAGCAGGCATCATGTCCCAGATTCAGCTCATCGAGGGCGCTCAAGACACAAATGTCAAAGAGACAAGTGTCTGTTAGGTGGAAAACAAACAGGTCGTCTGTGAACAGTTACTTCTCCTATAAAACATATTTTCTGTTATAGTTCAGTTGTACAGAAACAATTGGTAGGAGACAGAGATATAGTGATATACTGTTGACATTCATATATGACTCATATATGATAAGCTCGCAGTATAGGCAGCAACATGCACAGCTACGCACCGTACCACACACACAGACTGTGGGTAATCACAGAAATCCTAGAGTGGATCCTCATGTAAAAGAGCCATGTGGGGACATGTGGGGATACTTACAATGTTTGGGTGGGAAAGACGCAGCAGGACGCCGATTTCAGTTCGAACGATTTTCTTGTCGATCTGAAACAGAAGAGACAAGTGTTGAAACAGGAAGTGGGAGAACCTAGCCTAGCTTAGCACAAAGACTGGAGGCAGTGGGAAACTGTTAGCCCACTGTTTCACTGACCGTTTTCTTGAGGACTTTGATAGCATAGGGTTTCTGAGTCTGTTTCTCTTCACAGCGATACACAACGGATGTGGCTCCTCTGTAAGACAACACAAAACAACAACCATAGTGTTAAACCTGGAGGCACCGACACTGCAGCCAGTCCCAAAAATTAGGCCTGTTTGACCTGTGGTGCTTCTGTTGCTGTTATCCATCATCAGTCCTAATGACTGATAAAGAGTCCCTCATTATTCTAAGAGCTTGGTTTTGTGTTTGTGTTTGTTCTGGAGAATCAGACACTGAGCTCAGAGATTGGACGTCTCCTCCTCTGCTGCTCTGATTTCCTCTGGTTTTAATCTGTGTGGTTTAAATGATGATGTAAATAATGAATCCATTACACAGTACACAGTTCAGCTCTGATGCATGATTAGTGTCAAGGCCGCAGACGGACGTGTCCCAACACAGCACCATCCTCTTGAATGTGCAGCAGCAGATTTTTTCCTTACACATTATTTTCTTTATACAGTGGCTGTATACTGTTTGCAGTCTGTTTATTTTACCCACCGCCTTAAAAACAGGAGTTAACTGAGCTCAAGTTAAACATTTCATTCTGAGATTTGAAAATGAGAAAATCAGAGTTAATTTTACCGAACCGAGTTCAAGTTCAATAAAGTCACTGTCAGTCACCGTCTCTGTGTGTGTGTGTATCCTTTTCCATGTCCTCAGGTTAAACAGTCAGCTCTTCATCTGACAGGATGAATTCTTTTTTTTTTTTTGCAGAGTCAGTACAGAGACCACCATCTTCTCCTAAACCTGACCAAAGCTTCTCCACAGCTCTGTCTGTCTGTTAGTGTATTTTTCAGCAGTGATGTTAGCAGGTAAACAGCTGTTTACCTGTGTTTAGGTTGGAGGACTGGTTGGTAATAAAGGCTGTTCCTCAGTGAAATGGATGTTATGTTGTTGATGAGAAACTCAGCAAATCTTTTTGTTCACTGTACAAATGATTCATGTGTCAGTGAAGATCTGTTCTCAGCAACAGTCACACTGCAGAAAGTGTTTTTCTCCTCAGAGAACACTAATTCACCCTGACTGTGTGTGTGTACTTGTATGGCTGTACAGACCAAGGACCAGTTTGAATTTTAAATCACTGAACTCAGGACATTTTGGTCGGTCACTGGTTTTAGGGTTCAGGTTAGAATCAGGTTTAGGTTTGGGTGAGGGGCTAGAGAATATGTTATGTCAATGAATGTCCTCACAAAGATAGATGTAGAGACGTGTGTGTGTGTGTGTGTGTGTGTGTGTGTGTGTGTGTGTGTGTGTGTGTGTGTGTTGGGGGGATCTGGTATTCTGCTGGGACAGATGGAGGAAACAGAGCCATCTGAAAAGCAACCACACACACGCACACACACCACACTACTGGCTGGTCTCCATGGTAACAGGTCACCTGGTAACAGGGCTGGTGGCTCACACTTTTCATAGCTGAAATCATTTTACTGTTTCTACTGAGCTGTTTGTGTTGTTTGTTGTTTACTGAAACAACAAACTGCACCCACACACGCTGTTTGTACAAACAGTGCACAGCCACATGTACTGTACACACACACACACATACACACACATAAACACCCATAGTTGAGTTCATTTGGTGCAAAGGGAAAACTGAAATGTAGTCTAGTTTCCTTCAGACAAACCAGAGGAGGAAACATGAAGTGGTACAGATGGACAGGTGGACAGGAGGACAGGTGCACAGATCAGCTGTTCTCTGTCTGTTTTAGCCTTTATTAGCTCACATTCAGTCAAACTGTCCCATTAAAGCAGCTGAATCAGCTGTGATCAGCTCCTGTCTGCAGTGAACCCATGGATGTACAGACAACTCTCAGTGGATCACTGTGATACTGAAGGGAACTTAAAAACAGCAGGATTCTCAATGAAGTTCTGCAGGATGGATCAGAGATGATGATATCCTCGAATATTTTTCCTTGATGAAATTAACAGAGACCTCTGTACATTTTTAATCTTTTACAGAGCCCATGCCAGGAGATAAATGAGGGGCGTTCTCAAAGGTGCACTGCATGCAGCCGCCTGGTGATGATTGGCTTGTTGGTCTGTGGGACACTCAACCCAATCACTTCCTCTTCCTCCTTCCAAAACACACCAACAATCAGAACCAACATTTTTATTGAGTCCAGAAGCCACAAGTTCAAACTTAACCCAGTTCTAACCTAAGAGTTTACTAAGTAGAGTTTTACATATCGCTCAGTTAAATCAGGCTGGATACTTGCTCTGACATGGAGATGAGTGGTTATTAAATATTTACAGCAACAAATTGTCAGGTGTAACTAATGGAACCAAAGCTAACGTTAGCTCACTAATACCTAACGCGTTTGGAGTCAAAGAGGTCACATAGAGAACAACTGACACATCTGACCTGAAACTTGGTCAGATTTTCTGTTTTAGAGATCATATTTCACAAAAATAACACAAAATAAGTCAAATTATGAAATGTTATGCTAATAACATTTAACTAAATGAGCCTCAGGTAGGTGAATATTCAGTACCAGGATATTTCTCAGTCTAAACTGTTTCTTACTCTGAATCGTATTTCAGCGTATTTCTCCATGCCTGCAGATGGAAATAAAACAAATACACACCTTCAACAAGGATTTGTATTCTGCATTTCTAAAACTGTAACTTTTGGAAGTTACTTTGCTTGTATTGCTCCAGTTACTTTATCTTTACAGAGGCGCCTTCTCTTCATTGGACAGTGCTGCTGATGTTTCTTGGGAACCACTTTAGCAAATCCCTACTTTGACAGGAGTCAAAGAGAACGTAGGACTTTATGACTTTAGAGACAGAATGCTGAGAACTAAGTGAGAAATCCTGTCTCTACTGATCTCCAGTGGTTTAACCTCTCACCTGGCTTCAGTGATGGATAGGTGTACATTGTGACATCACTGCTGGGTGTGGTTACAGGTGCAACGAAGAGCATCTGACCACACCCAGCCACTGAGGTTCAGCCTGGTCTTATGCTTTAAAACTAGTCATTTGCAAAGAGACTGTTCTCCCTGAAACACCAGCCCACAGATCGTTACTGTGACCCATGGTTCCTGACGCTGTTAGACGACCTGTTGTGTGGTGGCCTTTGTGACAGGAGCACAGCAGGAAGTCAGATGACAGCGTATAAAGAGCCTCAGTCTGGGAGGAGGTCAGGGTGGATGGATGGGTCATCAAAACACTCAGACACCAGATGCCACTGTTTCCTGTTTGAAACCAACAGTCATCATTGTTTGTTTTCACTGTTCCACAGCCTTAACTGTGTGTTTATCACTGTAACCATGACGAGAAGGTACTGTACTGATTTTTACCTAAACCACCATATTCCCCTAAACCTAACCCTAGTTTTTGTGCCTGATCCTGAACCAAAATGTGACCATCCCACAATGTTAACTGTGTGTTTATATTGTATCCATGACAACAAAGGTCCGGTACACCTGCTGCCATAGGGATAAAAGATTTTAGTAAGACTATACTTTAATCCCCTGATTTACCCTTTATAATCAGAACATAAAGGTAATAACTGGTTTATTTCTCATTCATAATCAGTATATACAGATGTTCTAACTGGTCTCTAATAGACAGACATGAAGCTGTGATCAGATCAGTGTTTGTTAATGTGTGTAATTCCAGCTCTGAAGCCTCCTGCTGTACAAACAGATGATGAACAACAGTATAAGTAAAGGAGCTGGAATAATATGAAATATGTAGAGCAAATATTGAACACTGATAAACCCTTAGACATGTTCTCAGATCTGCTGATGAAAGGCATTAGAGTCTGTTATAAACCAGTTATTACAGGTTTATTTGCTGATTCTAAACGATAAACAGGGACTTATGGTGAAGTGCTGACCTTTTATCTTATAGAATATTCACACGTGATTTAATGGAGCAGAACTGAGCGTTACTTTCTTCCTGGTTCGTTTCAGACTTGTAGCCTGAAGTTCTGGTACCCAAGTTTCTTTCCAAGTTTTGGTTTTTTAAAGATAATCCCAGAGCTGAGGAGGATCACACGGACCCCTCAAGAGAGGGCAAAAGAAGGCAGCTTTGGCTCAATGAGGGGCCGGTGTGAACTCATCAGTTTCCCCCTGTGTCCCCTAATAATGCGGTGCAGACCTGCCCAGCTCGGAGCTCAGGGTGTAGAACTCCTCCACTGTCCCGTCCCGCCTCGACCCCTCAACCCAGAACTCCACCGGCTCTGAACCAGGCCGGGACGTCGGCATGATGACAGCAGAACTCCCCCAGACCAGGGCCAGAGAGGACCAGGACCGAGCCCAAGACCACACCAGGACCAGGACCGGGTCAGATGTGACCCGTTCAGAACCAGGAGTAGATCGAGTAATCCAGATCAGATCTCAGATTTAAATCCAGCTCGGTAAAACCCAGATTAGAGCAGCAGAGGGGGGATGATTCATGATCCTGATGGGTTTTAATCCAAACCAGCAGGAGGAGGAGGATCCGCCTGCTCCCTCAAACTCTCAATCAGGACCGTTTATCTGAGAGAAAATGACCAAAACAGAAAAACTACAGAAGCACAGCCTGTTCAGTCCCACACGGATCTTTATTACAGACTGAAGCACGGATCCAGACGCACCAGGTCCAGACGTGTCGCAGCTTCCATTGGGCCTAAAACCCTCTCCGATGTCGGATCAGTTCAGTCCATCACCCTCCTCCCGGGTTTTAGTCGTCTCTCCGTGTTTTTACCGGCAGAAACGTCCCTCCAGAGCGCAGCAGCCTCCCGGAGGAGATCCAGCCCGGACAGCCGCGGCAACAACACCGGAGCCCGGCTGCGTTTTCACCGAGAAACAGACTGCGAAACCCGTTCTGGCTCGGTGCGGGATGTCAGTGTTCGGAGCTTAGAGGTTTGATTCTCGGGCAGGGCTGCTCCAGATGTCCGCTGGATCTGCAGAGAGAGAGCTGCTGCTGTAATCTCACAGCCCCGCCCCTCTGTACCCGCGCCGACCAATCACAGCGCTGCACTGGAACCCAGTCGCGATCCCTTTGGACGGTCGGCCTGTCAGTCCCTGAAGCCTCAGCAACCTAAATACAGAAATAACCTAAATACATAAATGTACATTAGCGTGACATCTGGAGGCCCTGATCCTGCGGGAATCAAACCCGCAACCCTGACACCGTCGCACGCGCCTTGCTCCAGAGAATGCCAGCAGCTGGCTGTTTGTCAGGGCCGCAGCATGAAGCCTGTCAGGTGTGATGTTCCTCTGCTTCTGGGCCTCAGTGTGATGAGGTTCATGTTTACAGTGTTCACAAGTCTTTGCCTTTTTTAAATCACAGACCAGGAGGAAAGGAGAGCTTTAAAGGTTCAGTTGAGTTTAATGGAAAGTTGTTTTTGTTTTGTTTTTTGTCACATTTTCATTAAATCACCTCAGCTTATTAAGTGAGGAGGACAGCAGCTCAGACATCCTGAGTTATTAAATCAGTGCGCAGCGACATGAGGGCAATGAGCAATGGTGAAGAGATCAAAATAACTACTTTATTCAAATGTTAACATTTTGATTAACCCAAATAAATGCTATTTAAATTAGGTGAACTAGCAACCCCATACCAACCACCCTAAAAGTCATAACAACCAGCTGCAGTACAGTAAACCCACAGATATGTATAAAAAATGGCTGTCAACTTGGGGTCTGAAAAATGAAGACAATGCAGCAATACCACTGAGAGCCGCTAGGACCTGGCCCCAAAAAATCTCTGGCTCCATAGACTCCAATTCAAAAATCATCATCATGGAATACTAAGTCAATGAATTTTTTCCACACGTCACTAAGGGGTCAGTAGCTAATTTTAGTCCGTCTGATCTGAAATTCCCTAATTAATTAAATATTAGGCCTCAGAGAACAGTATTGGGGCGTGGGTGGTTTGATTGACATTCCTGGTTGGAAGTGATTGATAGGTCTTTTTGACAAAGCCATGGAGATCATACACCGGTGAACTTGCATTGCGTACAGCGTTTTGATTCAGTTGTATTGTAATTACTGTTATTTGTCTTTATTTGTTGGTGGAGTAGGAATACTCCACAGACTGATATGTTGTTCTTTAGTTTGCTTTCATAAGAATTTGCATTTTCAAAAATGCTAATTTGCCCTTTTACTGAAATGAACTCCATCGAGCAAAAATAGTGCAGGAGTGTCAAAGCTTGTGACCCTTATGTGGGGCTTTATTGTCATTTCTATTGCATATTTACATGTGAATAAAAACGAAATTGAGTACTGAGGGCCCGGTAAAGCCAACAAGAACAGGTAATATCAATAGATACACCTAAATATTATAAATACAACAAGAAAGTAGCAATAAAATATAAAAATATAATATAAAAATGTAGGAGGTAAGAAGGATACAAAATCAATAAACACTCTGTATGTGGCCATAACATTGTTCACAAACCTGCAAGTCCCTGATCGGCACCAGCCTCCACCTGCATCTGTGGGTGATGACACACAGTTAGCTAACAGTTAGCTTACACACGATTACACTTTGTAAAGTGTAATCGTAAACTTCAGCTACTGTGACATCACAAGTTTCTCCTCTTATATGTAACATCAATTGATGTTTTTATCTTCTAAGATTACAACACTCAGTTATAAAGTTTACCTTGAATTATGGAAGCTAACTTTGTTAGCAACTTAGCCGAGAGCCCGCAGCAGTTAGGCTGCTGGTGTAGGTGGGTGTGGAGTGTCCTCCTGTTCTCACTGAAACCCGCCCCTCGCTCCTCCCCAGCCTCACTCCTTGTCTAAATAAGCTAACTTCTGGCTCCAGTATCTGTGATATAAATGGCTGCTGTGAAACAGGAATAGGACACATATCAAAATAATTAGTAAAATATCACAAACAAATATTTAGTAAATTAAGAGATGATGCAGACACAGTGTGGTCAATGTCTTTCCTTCACTCAGACTGAAGTTGCAGTGGAGACACCACAGCGCCCCCCTGTGGACAGAAGCTCTGTTCACAGTGAGCTGACAGATTACCACATTATATTTACACACACAGCTATTAATTAGTTTACAAATGAAAATAATTAAATCTCTGCCACAGCCAAGTGACTATAACCCACTTTGTCATGTGTGGATGAGAAAACTGCTTTTTATTTTAACATGTCAAACTGAATTGTGTATCAGACCCAGACTGTGGCCACAGTCTGCTATCAGAACGGACAGGTGAGGACGGATTTATTATGTCTGAGTGCGGTAAGCTGTCCAGATGTGACTGTGCTCATCAGGTAAAAAGCAGGTGGAGACAGGTAAGAGAGCAGAGCAGATTAAAGCTGAGAAGAGAAAACAGGAAGAAAACAGAACTACAAACATCAAGCAAGGTTTTCTGATCAGAGAAGGAAACATGAGGATCCGTGAAGTCTGAATCCAGCTGTGACCGATCACTGTATCTTGTATCACTGTATCCAAGATGTGGCTGTGTCTGTTTCCCTGCATGTGGAGAGATGTCACACCAAACTCCATCCATAAATATTCAAACCTAATGATTACTCTTATTTCAGCAGGTATTTATACTTTTCCAATCATGATTCGAGTGTTTCTGTGAAGCTTCAACCTGATATGAAGATTTCTGTAATAATTGTATATTTTGCAGAGTAAAATGTACGTTGCCTTTGCTTTTTGTCAGTGATGTTCACCGTCATTGCGGTCTTCTCCTCATGTGTAATTTTAACCCTTCTTTTAACCTTGCAGGCCTCTAGATCCACCGATTGTATGGCAGCTACCTGCATCCCTACGAGGCAAACTGAGGGATTACGTGCTCCAACGTCCTCCTGACGTCAGCAGTAGGTGGACGTGAACTTCCTCGAACGGATTTACTTTATGTCAACAAAGCCGGAGGCAGAGTTCAGCCAACGCGACGTGTCTCTGGAAAACCCCGGTACCGGCTAAAAAGTCCAAGCCTCGCGCCTTTGTTGATTCTCTTCTTTAGTGTCAGTTGTTTCTGGATGTAAAATGACTTTCTGCAGACTTCTCCCGGTGGCTCTTGTACCGATTTGTTGGGTGTTCGTGTCCGTGTCGGACGAATTGACACATCCGGTCGCCGGCATCACCTCGGCGCCCAGACCCGCCGTGACCAACGGCAGCGCGGTGAACTCCACACACAGCGGCGGTAAGAACAGCGGAGGGCTGTGGAGCGACCCCGGTGTGGACAGCTCGATGATCCAGAGGGCCCTGTACGTCCTCATAGCCATCAGCATGATCGGAGTCCTCTACTTCCTCATCCGAGCTGTGCGGTGAGAACTGCTGTAATTACTTTAATGAGACCACTGCTGCTTGTGGATGGACGTTACACAGTCACACATTTTGTCCAAAATAGGAAAATATTCCGTAAATTCTCGGATCAGATTAAAGCTGAAGTGAAGAGCAGCTCCTCCAGCTTCACAAATACACGCGACTCACATTCTACAAAGTATGTACAACTGCTGAGAAGTGTGGACGCATTAACCTACAGAATTTCTGAATGGAGTTTGGTTAGCTGTCAGCCCACATACACTGGTTTGGCAGGATGTAAACTGATTTAAAGTTAATGTTACTGTTTTGCGCAGCTTGGATTGGAGGGGTGGGGGTTGGGGGGTTAAACTATAGAAATTTATTTATATAATTAAGTATCAGATTAATCTAAGAAGAGTGAGCGTTTAATTAACGTCACGCCAAATTTCATTCATAAATCTATCAGTTTAATATTTCCTATAGTATCGGCACAGACCTATATGCTGTAAGAGGTGATTTATGCCTTTTTGTATATTTTTAATGGCCACTCTTCTATTCAGCACACGTCAAACATTAAACAGTATTTCCTCTGAAATGGTTCAGCTATTAACCCCCATCAGCCTCTCCTACCTATTTTATTTTGCCTATTTTATCTTCCAGCAATTTCTGGTATTCTCAGATGCTGAGCTGAGTGGCTCCTCCAGCTTTACAGAAACACTTGACTCACATTTTACAAAGTTTGTATTTAAACTTTAAGGTATTTAAAAGTTTCTCTAGTAGCAGCAGAAGCATAAATGATATGAAATGGTGATTTTATGGCCTTTTTAGTGGCTGCTCTGTGGGTCGACACACATCTCATCCACAAATCAGAACTTCTTTTGAGATGCTTCCCCTACTAACTCTCATCACCCTCTGCCATGAATATAACGGTTTAGTTTCTCAGTTACTCCTCATTTGGACAGTCATCACGCCAAACTCCATTCACAAATACTGTGAATTAATGAATAACAAAATGCACATCTAACATACTATCAAAATAAAATGTAAAAATATTCAAAAATGGGAAAGTTACAAAACTCTCAGATCATATATATTCTGAACTTAAGAGTGGCTCTTACAGCTTTTAACACAAGTCACTTTTTACAGAGCACACATAACTGCTGAAGAGAAAGTTAGTTTTTGTCAAAGTTTGGAAGAGGGGTACAAAAGTAATAAAAAATTATTTAAATGTAATTGACATCATGCCAAACTCCATTCATAAATCCATAATAATTCCTCTCATCAGTAGAGATATACTGTAAAATGTCCACTATGGCTTTTCATAAAGTTTTAGGGGTTTCTTTTAAAGTTGATTTGATGTTACTTTAATGTTTGCAGCCATTCCAACCACCATGTCACACCGAATTCCATATTAAATTCAGCAGTTTAATACTTTCTCTCCTGTTAGAAATGGTATGTTAGAGTGTAAAATGTGAGCCATGCTTCAGCTGTTGGATTCACTCTTCAGTTTGGAATGAATTTCTAATCCTCTTCCACCAGTTTCACACATATGCACTTAACAGTGTTTTAGTTCAGTGTAAAAGTTACACTAATATCCTAATAGTTTTTAACCTCCTTGCTCTCTGTCTCCAAACCAAACTCCCTTCATAAATCTCACAGTTTAACACTTAGTCTCTTATCAGCAGTTGTTATTGTGCCTTATTGTGTCTTCATGTGTCTTTCTGAAGCCGTTGGAGCCGCTCTTCAGTTCAGCATGAATCTGATCCTCCAGTGTCTTGTGAATTTTCTTTTCTCCAATATTTTGTTCTGCTACTTAAAACCAAGCTGCAGTGGAGCAGAATTAAGTGTAATATTAATTTTAAAAACTGTGAAAACCATATCTTGGCTCAGTCTCATTGTCTGTAAACAGTAATTCTGTTGATTATCTTGATGTTGTCAGGCTGAAGAAACCCGCCCAGAAGAAAAAGTACGGTCTGCTGTCAAACTACGATGACTCTGTTGAGATGGAGGCGGTGGAGAGCGACGAGGACGACACTGTGTATGAAGCTCGCAGCCTCCGCAGGTCAGAGCTCAACACGACAACAATAACAATACACAACACCAACACTGGACTGTGAGGCTGACACCAGCAGAGATATGTGTCTGGGTCATTTTACACAGTGAGACTAAGAAGTAAACGGTGAATACTTTGTTCAGCTCACAGATTTACCACAGTCTCAGTTCCTGTTTTCTGTTTTATATTTGGTTGTGTTTTAGTTAGGGGCCTCGGTGGTTTCTGCCCTGCTCCTGTGTTATTTCACAGTCTGTATATCTGCTTTAATTTGACCATGAGTCACTTTTGACAGTGTTTTTCTGCCATGATTTATTGATATTTATTATTTATTTAGAATACTGATTTCCACCAGGATAATTTTTGAGTGGCTGTGATCAATCTGGTGGTGTTGAACAGTGCAGCTGTGACTGAGATTTGAATGGTGAAGTTACCCAGCTGGTAAATTTCTGCCTCTGTTGGTGCTGTAATGCTGTTGGCTGTGGTTATTTTGGTTATGATGCAGTCTTTTTTATTTTTTTATCACAGTGTTTTTTTTGTCATGGTGTGGACTGAGTGAGAGACAGGACTTCAATTTCAGCAGGGCTGGCAGAGGACTCATTATTCTCTCAATCAATCAGTTCATTGTTTCATCCATAAAATATCAATAAACAGTTTGGTTCAGTGTCTCAAACATCCAAAGCTTTAACAGCTCTATCAAATCAGACTGTTGATAATAAATAAGTAAATAAATAAAAAGAGAGTTCTTCACTCAGGCCGGCAGCAGAGACAAACCCCAGACTTTGAGAATTTGGTAAACGTTTGCTGAATCTGATGTTCAGATTCAGCAATTGTCAGAGGGTTCATGAAAGCACCAGTTGTCAGTGGTGCTAAAATACCTTTAACATAAAAATGAATCTTCTTAAACTGTGACTGATGGTTTGTTTCTGCACAAACACGCCTTCATTCAAACTAAAGGAAAATCAATCAGAAACTGACTATTGATTCGGAAATGATCACTGGATCAGTTGGAATGAAACAGTGTCTGCGGTTTATGGGTTAACCCTAAAAACACGGGAATGGTCCTTTAACTGACCCACTACTTGACTGATCACACTATTGATCTGTTGATTGATCTGATCAGTGTTATCTGTGTCCCTTTTCAGATGAGTCCAGCTTCAGTTTCTTTTTCTCCTGATGGATGGGACGGGTGGAGACCTGCTGCTATTTTCTGCCCTCTGTGAAGCCTGTCAGGTGATATTGATTATGGATTAGGAGAGAGAGGACTGACCAGTGACAGCTTGAGGAAGATAAATGGACCAAATATCATCATCATCATCATTAGTCCTATTATTATTGCAGATAAATGCCAAAGCTACGAGCTGCTCCAGAGGCTGAGCAGGATAATAAATGTTTTTTTACTGTGGTGTTGGATGATGTGACCATGGAGGTGAAGTTGCTTTGTTGTCATGGAGAAGCAGGATGCTCTCTCTCTCTCTCTCTCTCTCTGTGTGGAATTAATATTATTTCAAAGTCTTTTTCTAAGAATTCCTTTGTCTTTCTTTTTCATTCGGAGCTCTGACTGTGTGCTTTAACTACTGTGAACTGACTCCAGACCAGCTGATAAACCTGCACAGTGCTGATCTGATTAGACAGCAGCAGCGATTGATCTGGATTTTTTCCTCCTTGCGGACTCTGACCCTTCACGCTGCACAGACCTGAACCAGACGCCTTTAAAGGAGCTCAGATGTGACGGCATCAACATCATCACCAGCTTTGTTTCCTGTGTCTGGTGAAGGAGACGTTCAAACTGAAACGGGCTTTTAGAGCAAAATGATAGGTTTGGAGGGGCTGGTCTTTTTCTGGTGTTTGTTGTGTTTATTTCCCGTCTCATCCAGTGACACTTCTTTTTACGGTGCCATCACTTTCTCATAATTTCAGAGGAACTTTTCTAGAAAGAATAAATCTTTATTCATAATTCACTGAAACTTTTTTCTCTCATATGTTGAGTTAATATTCGTACATACTTAGCTGCTGTGCACCAACTGCAGCTACATCCATATTTAATTGCTTCAAATCAAAGTGTAGAAACTGGACTCTCTGTATTTTCCTCATAATTAATTCCAAAGGACAGGTTTCTTTCTAAAAAAAAACATCTTGGAAATAATCTGAAAAAGTGTACCCATCAGATGAAGGCTTTCTTGTGAGACTGTGGTTTAAAGAGAATAAAGCAGCAGCTCAGTGATGATCACACCAGCGTTTGTCTCTGTTGGTCTGTGGATGTTTCATCAAAGGTTTACAACTGTTAGAAAACACCAGACCTGCAAACCTTTGATTCATATGCATTTAAGAGTAAAATCATTAAAGTGTTTTATACGTGAACTCATGTCTGTGCTTTTGTAAGAAGAACTTCTGATTATAAATAAGATGGTGAGGAATCAGGACACCTGCACACAGACCATCAGGCACCTGCTCTGATCATGTGACCAGACACATGAGGGACCAGGTAAACACAATATTCAGAATATGATCAGAATTGGCACAAACCTGGACACCAACACAGGGCTCTCACAGGCGGCTCTGTCTAACTGTTCATTCATCCAACTACGAACGAACGAAATATTTTACCAATAACTGCATTCATCTAAAATCTAAAGTTTCAAAAACTGCTGATAAGAACAGACTCTGAAGGCCGGGCCCTGTGAGGTTCCTCCTCATGTTGGGGTCCACTGTTCCCCTTGTTACTGTACCCGTTCACACGGTGCCAAAGCAAACCTGACTGAGTGTGAACATGTAAACCAGATCAGCTGTTAACTAACTAAACCCTGCTGTTTCAAATCTAAATGATAAAATCTAAATTCAGGACCTGTAAACCAGTCTGTCTAGGTCAGGGGTCGCCAACCATGAGAGCCATCTGGACCATCTCCCACAGAAAAGAAAACACACGGAGTCACAAAACCCTTTTGACATCTACAGTAAAATGAGGATAACAATGCATGTATCGTTTTTTTTTGTTTGTTTGTTTTTACCTGTATGCTATGTGTAAAAAAACTATAGTGCAAAGATCTGCCTTTTACAGTCGCAGAGAAAGGCCACACAAATGCAAACGTCGCAACACAAATACAAAAGCCTCACAACGGAAGTTAAGTCACAACGAAAGTTGTTACCTTCTGGATAGGAAGAGGAGTAAGTAAGTGATAAGTGGTAAGAAAGAAGTAAGTGATACTTACTTATACTTAAACTAACTTCGCGGCAACATTAGCTTCATAGTAGTCCAGTTAGATGGAGTACATAAATATTATAATATAAAGGCAATTATTAGCATTGTTCATTTGTGACAATCACATAATGACAGCAATAATTGTAAGTTTCTGAAGGTTTCACTTCCTTCACCTCCTCTCCCACTTCATAGCCAGAAATTAACAGCTTTGCATTTGCGTGGCCTTTCTCGGCCACCGTAGCCCTTGATCCCCAGGCGACGGCTCTGGCAATGGTCACAATGGCGATATAAATTCGGAGCCTTCCTTCACGGACTCAACCTTTGAGGAGGTAGGGACAGCTCTGGTGGGGGTGAGTCGCCGGGGTCTCGGACAATCCCAGACGTCGCTAGAGGCCGCAGAGGCGTGTTCCTTACTGATAACGGTTCCTTGTGAGCGTCTGTGAGGTTAATATCCAGGAGAACTTCAATACAGATGTGACCCGGGACACCAGACCCTGTCCTCCTCTCTCTCTCTGAGCTGGAGAGAGTTTTTGATCTCTCTTTCTCAGGGAGAGAGTGAAACAGAGAGATAGTTCTCTCTCTGTGTGTGTGTGTGTTTGCTCTCTGAGTCCTCCACTCGGGAGTTGACATCAGAGAGACTTACCCTCTCTCTCCCATAGACTGTGTGTGTGTGTTTCCACACATGCGCTTTAAGACAATTTTGATTGTGGCGCTATAAATAAAATTGAATTGATTTTATTAAAATAAGAGTTGTGATATCCTCCATGATGCTCTGGCCTTCATTTTCATAAATTAGTTCTTTAAGTAACTAGAAAACATCTTTAATCCACATGAGCCATGACATTAAACATTAAATTACTTTAATCATTAATTCCAGGCAGTTCTTATGAGGATTTTTTCTCTTGACTACCGAGGGCTGCTTATCAGCTAAGTATTCCTGGAAATACTGCAGTGTAGTGATCACATTCACATATGTGTCAATAACATTTATTCATACAGTGGACAATCCTTATGTGGCGAGGGACACTAAGGGGAAGATTGAAATTACTGACAACGCCACCTGGACTTGCACCCCAGGAAATTCCTAGCATAAGGACTTTTTAAAAGTAAAAAGGCACACAGGTACATTACTGAGGCAGAGACGTGAGTTGAAGAATATAGAATTATGTTTAATAATCAAAAACAAGCTGGGACTGGAACTGCTGAAAAGAAAAGGTTACCAACTGATGAAAAGATACTTGCCACTGAATGAAATAGTTAAAATGTATTTTATTACAATTTATCTTCTAAAAAAAGGCCTCGACATTCATAAAAAAAAAAAAAAAAAAAGACAACGTGTTTAAGGCTTTAAAATTCAAGTTAAAACACTAGGCAGAGGCCGCATGCAGAGAGGCAGACTACACAAAGGAGTGCCAGGTGTGCTACCACTACTCACCCTTAGTGCAGCAAAATCAAACTCACGGCAACCCCACAGCAAATGGTGCAGTCTACAGTGTCCCTGTGTGTTAACTCATGCAGTTCAGTGAAGGGCCCTCACCACAGGTGCTTAGCCTCTCCACAGTAGCACTCCGCCTAGAAAGAAAATCTCAAAACAAAATTATATCACAATCAAACAAACAATGGCAAGGAAAAAATATAATGTAACCCAATAAACGATAATCAACAAAGCAAAAATACAATGTAACCCACTTGGCCCGAAACAAATTTAAACAAAAAAAAAAGATGACTAAAGAAACAGGAACCTAAAAAGAAACCTAAACTCAAGGCAAAAATCAAGAACCACAAATCAAACTAAATCTACAAACCAAATCTGAATGTAAGGGATAAAGCGAAACAAATGAACAAAGGTTAGACTAAGTTCAAACGGGGGGGTAAACTCAGAGCAAGCTACATCTAAAAAGACCAGGGACAAAACAAGGGTCAAAACAGCAATAGTGCAGGTGAAACTAAAAAAGGGGGGTAACATTAACAGAGTTCACACTGCATATTTAAAATGTATATAAAAAAAAAAAACAAGATGTTAAAAACTTGTACCAAAACCCTTCACAAGCAATACAGCACCTGGACAGCCACAGCAGGGACTGAGCAGGAGGCAGAGAGACAGACAAAGGATCACAGGTGTCCTATATAACCTGACCTCCTGATTAGGAGGAGTTGGAAGGGACTGGCTCACGGCTGCACTCAGCAGCTCCATCTAGAGTAGGGGAGTATTCCCCACCACACTTAGTATGACACGGTAACAAGTATGATGTAGATATGTCTGTGTAAAGTGGCCTTAACGCCACAGGCATTTTTCCTTTTTTACCTAAACCATATGTGCCAATACCAATCATACATGTGCTAATACCAGGACTACAGCCAGCACAGATGCACCGCTAGAAACCCCTGCAAATTTGGCCTGCATCTCAGTGTGCAGCTAAACTTTTAATAAGAACATCCAAATTTTGTTGCGATGTAAAATAACAGCTTTGAACAAAACCAGAATAAGACCTTCCCAATAAATAACTCAAGCAGTCACACAGCAGTCTCTGCATCACTACAACTCAGAGCACCATCAACTGATATGTTGCTCTAAACCAGGGGTCGACAACCTTAAATACTCAAAGAGGCATTTGGACTCTCCCACAGAAAAGAAAACACCCAGAGCCACAAAACCCTTTTGACATCTAAAATGAGGATATATGCATATATCTTTTAACCTGTATGCCATGTATAAAAAACCTTGTGTGTTGCATTTATGAAATCAATGAACTGCTACAGAGAACACGAAATTTTATTTCTGCATCTGCTTCTGTGTTCCGCCATCATTTTATCACGTGTACTGGAGCCTGCAGTCAGCTGTCAACCTGAATAAAAAAGGACTATTTCACTTAACAATGTAAAATATATATTTGCAAAATAATAATATCCTAACTTTTCTTTTCTTGGATTTAGCCATCGTTTACCTACCGGGGGTCAAAAAGCTCAATAAATCTTGTCGCCGGGTGTCTCACATCGGCGGTTGTGACACATATTTTAAGCGCCAAAAAATTACAAACCTTTTATTTTAATGTTACAAAATTCTAAATTTGAATCTTAAAATTTAGAATTACGTTTAAAAAACGAACAAACTAAAATAAAACTACAATTAATTAAATAATCGTTATTTATTTTCCAAAGTCACACGGAGCCACAGCAGAGGGATGAAAGAGCCACATGCGGCTCTGACGCCGCGGGTTGCCGACCCCTTAGAACCTTAACAGTGGATGGCACAGGACAGAATCATTACATTTTATGATAAAACAGAAAAAGCTGATTCCATACTCTAACCCCACAGACGGTCCCTGGTGGACCTGTGGAGCTGGGTGTGATGAGTCACTGACGGACAGGTGAGACGGTGCAGGTGAGCGTCTCCACAGCCACGGTGCAGCTGCTCAATCACCATCTCTGCCTCACCGACTCCCTGCAGAATCCGGCCCACCGTGATCAGGTCTCAGGATCCTCCGGAGTCTGGACCAAAAACTTCTCAGACCGAGGAGAGACTTTTACAAATGAAATAATTCGTGAACGAACCTCAGACCAAAAACTGAGCCACAGGCGGGATTGAGATGTTTTACTTGTAGGTCTCATGGCTCAGAGGAAGCTGTGTCTCTGTGAGTTCTGCCGCTAACTGAGATTTTTATCCAGTTATAAGCCACGGGTTTTAGACTGGTTGGTTTTACAAGGTCAAAAGGTTTAGTCACCTGCTGCTCGGGTTTTAAGTTGTAAACCTGCTGGTTACTAGCGGACTCGCTGCTAGCATAGCCCCTGGTGTTTTTAACGTGTGGGCTAGCTGCTAACAGCCAGAACCTGTTGGAATATGCTACAATGTGTCAGTGTATTTGTATGAAAAGTGTCAAATAAAGTCTGATTGATTGATTAATTGATTGATTTAGAGGAGAACTTCTTGTCTTTCTCTCACAGACAAACGAAACGCTTAATTTTACACAACAAGAACAAAATCAGTTAATAAAACGACAGGTAACAAAGACAGGAGATGAGCTACAGGTGGATTTACGCTGACTGAAGATGGAGCTGCCACTCATGTAAGGACGAGCCAATAAGAAGCAGAGGACAGTACATACACTGAGGACACCTGAAGACAGACGCTGCTCTGTGTTTTCACACGTCCTCACACGTTCATAATCATGATCATAAATAGTTAAATCAATCTATTAACCCATTCCTTTTCTTCATTGATCTGTTTGTGCTGATATCTGTCACATGACCCTCAGGGGATGCCTTACCATCCAGAAACATCTTCATCCTCCTCTTCCTCCTGTGTGACCATCAGCAGTGAGTTTTCCCACCGTACGGTCTGTCAGACTCACAGATACCACACATGACCATGATAGGAGGGTTATGAGGTCAGAGGGGCGTGGCCTGTCACTGTAACAAGCCAGTGATGAGTGGGCGTGGAGCTAATGACTGATAAACATCTCAGCCAATCAGACGACCCTGAGAGAGGTAACAGTAACAGGTCCCAGAGGAGAGAGGGGGCGTGATTCAATTAGAGAGAGCTGAGTGTGTGTGTGTGTGTGTGTGTGTGTGTGCGCATGTGTGAGATGCTGTTTCATCCTGAGTTCCCACCTCTGTCTCTCTCACACTCTCAGTGGTTTTATCTGATCACGTCTGTGCAGCTGTGGATGAAATGTGTTGGATGTGTTTCACAAACATGTTTGTGTGATCTTCTGAACACAACCAAGACACACATTATGTGAGACCGAGCCCCAGAGGGAACCATCGGAACCACCACAAAGAGCTGAACAAGAACCACAGAACTGTACAGACCACCTCCTCTCATCAGGCGGCTCCCTGGTCTGGGTTCTGCCGGTCTGAGGGCAGACTAATGTTTAATGTTGTAATGTTTCATGTTGTGTTTGGTTATTGCACAGATGTGTGTGATGTCCTGAAGAGAAAGTGGTCTCACACATTTTTACAGTGCAGTCAGAAGCAGCTCTGTTCAGCTGCAGGTAAATTCAGTTTTAGTGAAAACAAGGTGAAACAAACTGATCACAGTGTGTGAATGTGTGTGCGTGTCTTTAGTGTAGAGTGAGTATTTATTTTCTGAACACTTTGTGGATCATTTCTCTAATGAAAGACATTGTCATTATCATTGTCTCAGCACAGGAAACGTCTGCAACAGCAAAATGCTTCTTCTGATGCTCTTTATTAGATGTCATTTTATTGTGAACTGTTCTGTCCCTCTCGGGATCCTGTAGTGTTTTGGGGACCAGCTTCACAACACCAGAAAACCAGGTCAGATAAACCAGATCAGACAGTGTGAGTGAGTGACACTGAGAGTGTGAGAGAGACAGAGGTGGGAACTGAGGATGAAACAGCATCTCACACACACACACACACACACACACACACACACACACACACACACACACACACACACACACACACACACACACACTCAGCTCTAGCCCCTCAGGACATGGTGAAGGTCCCCACAGACTCCCGGAACACAAACACACTCAGACACATGACACACCCTCTAACATCAAACACAACAAAGGATTTTCAGAGCTTCACCCATATGAAGATGGCAACAGATCTGGAACTGAATCCAGCTAAAGCTGCGATCTGATATATACATATATTACTGCCAGGTGATAGTTTAGCTTAAACCAGTGATTCTTAAACCAGTGATAAACAAAAAGAATGCGAGTCCATAATTTTTCTTTGAAAAACACTGACTGCACAGTTGATTTGGGGTCAAACAGATGACAAAAAACATTATTACAAAAGCAGACAGAAAAAAAAGCAAATACACACACCAAGCACCAATTCCATGGAGAAAGATTTTTCAACTTGAACTATTATTATACTTGCTTTTATATTAAAATGCAGAAGCTACATTCTAAAAAATGTATAACAGGAGTTTCAGCTAACTCAGTTCATTTTCCTATAGAAATATATGAAGGATATTTATTTTGAGTACAGCCTTTGTGAGATTGAGATACTATTGTTCTATTACTATTACTATGTACTATTGTTTGTTGTTGGACTTAACTATGTTTAGAAGCTAAGGTTAGCTCAAGCAGCTAAAGAGCAGAGCTGTCAGCAAGATCATTTATAGGCTGTCAGTCACATACTGAGGTAGCGTTTTACATTGTCAGTTATCGTTTACTAACAGTTTGTCTAGTGATTAGTGATTATGTAGCCTGGAATTTAGCAAACACTTCCCAATTACAACATCCCAAATACAACATTAGTCAGAAAATCTGAATTTGGATATCATCACCAAATCAATCGATTTGAGTAATACACGAGGTCTAGCTTGTTTCACTGTGTGCAAAAGGGCCAGAACAACAACACGTTCAGCTGAGCCAAAAGATTCATCTATTATTCACACAGTTGTCATTGAATGAACCCAAGCGGCCGTGGTTCAAAGGAACCCCAGCAGGGATGTGGCCGAGCGAGCGGCTAAGTTAGTGTTGTGACTTAACTGCCAAATCTCTCCTTCACTCCATTCAGATGGACTCACTGACTTGGAACAATGAGAGATTAACCACGCCCACATTTTAATGGCGGCCTCCTCAGTACAGCTGCACAGTTACTGTAATAGTGAACGACAGTATATGGCAGGTTTTGTTTCCACAGTTAATAACTGTGCACCAGTGACATACTGGACATACTGGAACTATTCAGTTCAGTTAGAAGCCCATGGGCAGTTATGTACACACAGGAAGGAAGTTGGTTTTTATGCCTAATTTTCTGTTTGTCACTTGCTGTAGGCGGAGAAATAACTTCAGCAGACAATATGTAACAGGTGTGTTTTTACCTCAAGTTTATTATTTTCTGAGGTGGATCCTGACATGGTTCTGAAATAATATCTATGGCACAGAAGTGAAAGTATCTTTGATGGACTTGTATTTGTTAATAAAAATGGGGTTTTAGGTCTTTCTGGATAAGAAAGCATCAGTTAAATTGTTTTCTTCAGTACTCTTTATGTTAGACACTCAATCTAAGGAGCATTTGGTTCAGCAGCATCATACAACTGTTTCCTGAACATGAAGCCCATTACATAAGCATGAACCCCCGAACAGGTCCAATGGGAGGAAGATGCTTGAACACAAAGCGGAGAAGCATGGCATGGGAGAGACTGTAGAGATGTGGGCATTACGTAACAACAGTGCTTTAGGCTGCAGATTCTTACTCTCTCTCTCTCAGTATGAGTGAGGACAGATTCAAGTGACTGTTTCTATAGCTACAGTAGAGAGAGGGGAGGAAACAGCTTCATCTATTGATCAGGATAATGGAGGAGCTTGTACAGTGGGAAGACGATGATTCAAGACCTGACATGAAGCACAGATTAAATTACACAACACATTATTTTATTCCTACAGAGAAAAAACTAAAACCTTATCCTCACTAGCCACATTTAGTGGCTATTTGATAGTGACCGTGACATGATGCAGTAATGCTACTTCCGGTCTTGCAACACAAACGACTGCGTGCAAGTGAGAGTTCTTGTCCCTGCACTTGTGACTCCTACCACTTTATTTATTATATTTCAATAATATTTGCTCAATGACCCTGATCTCCTACAATAAAGTAAATGAACTAGCACTCCAATTTAGTGCAAACATTGAAAAAAATTGGGTTTTTTTTAAGTGGACCTCTTGGCTGTGTCATGTTGTGTCCCTCTCTGTGGTAAAGCCACAGCTGCGGTGTTTGAAAACACTATCAGATCAGATTGATCTGGACTTGTTTCCGCGAGCGGGTAGAGTCATTGGTTACTCACAGTGAGACAGAGGGATGGAGGTAGGTGGTTTGGTTGAAATAGATTTTGTGAGGTGTAATAAATGAGGCATCCCTCGTTGTATTACACTCCTCGACAACAGTCTGCTGGGAAGCTATCCAGAATCACTTTGCTGTGCCCCTGTTTGCTGAAGCAAGCCATGTGACAGCCAACTAACTACTACCATTAAACACTTAAAGACAGAACTGGGACTGGGTTGAAGTCAGACAGGAGCAGCTAGCCAGCAGCGAAGTGTGCAACATCCATTACAGTGTATGTGGTGCAGAGGGGAAACAGACCAAGAGTTTGACAGCCTGGGAAAGCCACTATTTTGAGGTGAAATGTGGAAGCATAACCCAAAAAAACCCCAAACTGTTAGCCAACCCAATCTGTTGTATTTCCACAGCTTTGCAGTGAGGCATTAAAGGAGCCTGTAAGGCTAAGAGAGCACAGGTTCACACCAAAGCTCTGATTACTTCCCAATTGTGTCACACAACTTCACAACTCTCCAAAATCTCCACAGTAACAGCCATGAATGAGTGATAAAGTCAATTTTTGCTCCACAGGATGATATAGATGTGTCTGTCGGAAGCACATTTGCCCTGATTGACAGCTACCTTTATCTCAGACTTGCTAACTTGTCTGTGTCTGATCTTCAAGGGAACTGGCTTCAAAATGTCCCTTTAGAAACCCATGAGTGATGTCGTCAACACTACGATCACATTTTTCCAGCGGTTTCCGATTAAAGCACACTGGTTGGATGGAAACAGGACAGACAGCAGATTACTTCTCACCAGAAACTTAATGCATGCACGAGTCTCTGCATGTGCATGTGACACCTCGGCTCTGCCATACCAAAATTCCCATATTCTGGCTCTTACATAATCTAGCCATCCTTTGATGTTGCTTTAGCATCACGTGGCACTGAAGCAAGCCATAGAGGGGTCTGGCTAATTCTCTGAAGGTTACAGCACAGGCTGCTGCCAGAGTCAGAAGTCAGTGTCTCCCACTCAGGCTCTGGAGGTGCAGTGCAGAAATCATGGGCTCAGAGAGAAACGTGAACTTGAAAGCTCTTAGACTTCCTGTGAAACTGGAAATGAGGGAAACTAAAACACAGACAGCCCCATTGGCCCGGAAAAAAGTACAATTTGACAAAACTGCTGGGCAACGGAGCTTATCACATGTTGGAGCTTGAGAAGTGTTTTTCTGATATTCCAAAACAAAGAGGCCAGTACTGGTCGAACATGCTGACATTGATATATCAGTCTAAATTTGGGGCAAACTAGGCAAGACAAGACTTTCATCAGTGAAGGACACAGATGTATAAAGAAGCTGCTAGAGATAATGTCCAATGTACACAAACTACTGAAGCAACAAAGAAACAAAACAACCACTATTATCCACAGCACAAGGCTAACCGATGGACTGGTTAGAGACAGAAAATGGAGACAGTGGCACAACCAAAATGCTTCAGAAATCAGATCATGGTAAAAAAAACAAAAACTTTTATCCTGCTGCAGATTATAACAAAACTGATTAACTTCTTCTGTAAGAAAAACACTCGAGACAATAGTGATGAACTACTGATATTAAGACGAGAGGAAAGTCAAAAAAGAGGTGGAGGAGCAAAGATGAGAGGGACAGTAAGAGGGTTATGTGAAAGTAATGTATTTGTAACTGACTGACACACACACGCACATGCACGCACGCACGCACGCACGCACGCACGCACACAGAGAAAATAATAGCCGTCTGGGAGTCAACCACTTATGCAGCTGACCAGACAAATGGGGCGGAGGAGGACTGATGCAAGTCTGGGACAGTGATTTTGTTTGAGAGTGTGTTTGTGTAGTTACACTGATGTGAGTGTGTAGAGCTCTGCACCTTTACTTTAAGCACAGACAGCTTTTATTTTATTTACTTTAATCATTTTTGTAGTGTATATACAGTACGCACATGACCTTCAAAATGTGAGAAGATGCAGTGGAATAGAAGCACTAAAGGCCAGAGAGTGAAACTAAACAAAGACTCTTGGGGGGAACAACGTGGCTGTGGCTTTGAGCATCCACTCCCACATCACTCAGCCGGTTAAGGATGTGTGGTCACTGTTTAACACTGAGCCATTAACACAGTTTCAGCGGCTGAAAAGACAGAATGCAATTACAGCCTAATGTTTGGTAATCCACTACATAGGCAAGGAAGCTTTAATATTGATGCATTATGGTTTAGGAAGGGTGGGATTGGGTCGTCACACACCATTAACAAGCAGGTATGAGTCATCTTCCACTGTTAGGACTGTTGTTATGGCCTGTGAATGGGCTGTTTCAGGGTCAGTGTAGGGGTACTAAGGAAGCGTACTAAGCGGTGGCCTTCAAAAAGCTCACAAAGTGGTGGTATATTTTTAACCAGTTTACTGTCACAATACATACACAGGCACACACAGTATGGGAGTAGGATAAAGGACGGTGGGAAAGCAAAGGGATGATGAAATGACAGGTGCATAAAAGGACTGTGCCCTTTTCCCTCATAGTGGAGCCTGAACTGAGCCTGTTGTAATGTTAATAG
This sequence comes from Toxotes lorentzi, assembly GCA_037833715.1. NCBI lineage: Eukaryota > Metazoa > Chordata > Actinopteri > Toxotidae > Toxotes > Toxotes lorentzi. The sequence goes on from JBBMJY010000022.1 coordinate 23,217,738, forward strand.
TCTCCTATTGTAGACATCCACCCTCTCGCAGAATTTCAAATGTGCTAAAGAAAATTAGGTGATAAGTTATGATGCGTTCTGTTTCTGTTCACAGCAATGCCAGAACCAAAATAGCAATAATATAATAGTACACAGACTAAGTATAGAGTCCCCTGGTGATCAAAACTCATTATTATACAGTTACATTGACCTGATCCATTTTTGAAAAGTAGACTAATGCATGCACCGAGATTTCAGTACTGACATTATCCAATGCTGTGATGCATTCACAGTTCCTAGTAAATGATGGTCTTCGATGAGAGGGTCGGTATTATAAAACAAACAAAAGTGAACTGACTCTTTAAAGGAATAGTTTAACACAACACACAAAAATGAACGAGAGGAAAAAGGTGACTGATCAGTCAAACAAATCTAAATTAGCTGAGCTCACTTTGGACAAGGTTACATTAAAAGCTCAGTTAAACAGCCACATTTCAAGCAGGATCCTGTCTTAAATGCAGTGTGTCTGCCCAGGTGGAGCGTGGACCCTTTTGCCAAAATGTGATAAGTTTGCAGCTATGATCTGAGTTTTCTTGCAGGTCATAGTTGTCCATTGAGAATCGTGCGACTTGAAGCAGGATGGAACAACAAGCCTGGAAGTCATTGTGCTGGGCCAAAAAAAACCTGTCACAACGCATCATCTTTATGCTTTGGTTTACATGTGGATTAAACAAATGAGACATATCATTTTAATTAGTGTCTTTAGATGTGCTGGCAGGCGTTTTGTCTCTTTTAATCTTTGAACAGAGCCAGGCAAGCTGTTTCTACTGCCGCCAATCTTTACGCTAAGCTAAGCTAATCTTTTGCTGGTTCCAGCTTCATATAATGTATAGACATGAGAGTGTTACTGATGTTCCTATCCAACTCTCTGCAAGGAAGCAAATAAGTTTATTTTTTATAAGTTTGGTTGTGGGCAACAACGTTAGATATAACAATTTACAAAATTGTACACTTGCATTGATTATTTGTAATTATCCAAATGAACGAGCAAATGAATCCCTGAGTCACTCATGTAGCTGCCCTCAGTGTATTAACAAGACCCCTCTGAAGAACAGCTGTCCTCCAAATACACTTCTGACAACATGCTTGTATTGTGTGTTTCTTTCTGTTTCTTAATCGCTAAAATCACAAACACGCCGCCACCGTTTCCCTCTTCCTCTCCTATTCACTCCCTCTCTGCAGATTAAGGCATGGTAACAATGGTGACACAGCAGAGCAAACCCCAAAAGGCTGTGTCATGTGCCCAAAACTCCCAACACACACACACACACACAGCTGCTCCCTGATGGGATGTATGGAAACTGGTTCACACTCACTGTTCTGAAATACAGCATAAAGCCATTGTTCACTGTCTACGCAAATCATCCTCATTAAAATATTCCTTTCATAGAAAAAGTTGAATACTGTTGAAAAAAAATAAATAAATAAAGGTCTGGCTAAGAAGGGAAGGCAGCGTGAATTGTTACCAACTGGTTGCTGTTTCTCATTGTAACCTGAAAGCGCTGCTAACACATGATCTGAGAACAGAGTCAAAGTCAGCCAGCGTACAGCAGATATGTCAGATCGTAGCTACATCGCAGCGTGAAGTCCACAATACAGAGCGGATTAAAAATTCAACATCAGACAGCTTGTGTCCTCGATAGGATGGAACATAAAGTTCTACCTCCAGGTTGTAAGCATGACTCACATGCTCCCACACTACATATCTCCAGGCTTTCCCCAGGCTGCTGTGCTCAATAGCCAGCGAACAGCTAGACAACAGCAGACACGAGTTGTTACCACTATGGAATGGAGACAACACAAGAAATGGAAAAGTGGTGGGGGGGGGTTGACCATCTTGTTATGGACAGCCACAGTGATGCACTCTAATTGGAAGTCCTGAGAAAACACAAAGTGTTCTCTGTGTGCACGGCGCCCCAGCTGTAACGCAAACAGGCAGCCCATGAGATGGAGAAGGAGGGGGTGCTGGGTAAAAATGGCTAGAGGTAAAGACGGGCGCAAAGATAAATGGGAAGCAATGCGAGGTGAAGAGTAAATAGACGGATGGAAGGATACATACTGCTGTAGAGGGTGTCGATCCAGGAGAGCCGGGGCAGGCCACGAGCGCTGAGGGGCTCCATCCTCCTTTTCTCTCCCTATCTCACTCACTCTGCTTCTCTCTTATTTCTTCAGTCCTTTTCTCTTGCTGCTTCTCACCTCAATTTTCTTTTGCTTATCCTTGAAAAACAGCATTCATCTCTCAGGAAGAGGCAAAAAGAGTCATTTGGAAAAAATGTCAAAAGACACCCCGGGGTCCAACAGGCAGACGAGCGAGCGAAAGAGCCACAGAAGGAGTCTATGAGTGAGTGGTGTGTGAGTGTACAACAGAGAGCGAGAGAGAAAACAACAGGCTGGAGACGACCACCGCCGACCGTTGCTAGGGGAAGGGAGAAGCACTCCCTCTCTCTCTCTCTCTTTGGCTTGCTCACTCACACATCCACCACCTCTCTCTCTCTCTCTCTCTCGATTCTGCGCAAACAGCTCATCAGTCTCTCTCTCTCTCTCTCTCTCACACTCTCTGTGAGCAGAGGCAGGAATTCAGAAGCAATGAATAATGACTGTATACCAACAGAGCTCGTGTCAAATGTGAGATTAACTGTCAGATTTCATTTTGTGGCATTCACACTCAGCTGCTTTCCCTTGACCTCGTTGTTCAACCAGGTGAAAGTCTCACTGATATTAAGAGATTGTTTGAAGTCTTTTTCAAGAGATAAGCCGCATATAAACACTGTGATACTGTAGAAATAAATGCCAATAACAAACACATGAATTCTTCCTGCGAGGTAGACAACTGTCACATGCTACAAAAGATCATTAACAAAACAATCCAAGGGGTATTTGGGTTTTTATAAACTATTCAAATAAAGACGAAACGATAAATAAGGGGAAAGAGAGGCATTTACTAAGAGCACAGTTATCTTTAAAGCTGGCTTGAATTCACCGATTTCACCGATTTGTTACACTGGTTGCAGTGGAAAGGGAAGTGTACTTAAAGCTTTTTTTTGGGTCGAACCAACACAGAAAACTGACATCTGTAGAGCGTCGTGACAGTGTAACTGCAGGCCATATTTATTTTGATTTCAAAAACATACTTAGCATGTTTCTGCAGCAAGAGACTCTCTTTTTTTTTTGTTTTTTTTTATTGGGCTTCCAAAGAAACGCACTACATGATCAGCTCAAGATCACTGCCACTTGACAGCCACACACAACAAAGAGCTGCTTTGTGTGAAACAGAGTCAGAAAAAGAGAGTGACTGGTTCAGATGTCGTGTTTTAAGCTACTTCAGTCTTCTGTTCCCGTGGCAACTTGCTCTGCCCCCACCCCGTCTACACACAGGCACATTTCTGAACAACAGACACACAAACATCAGAGTGTGTACATGTATTAACTGTGGAAAGGTGGTTGGACCAACACAGAATATACTGGTAAAGTGGAAACCACATGGATGGACGAATGAAGCAGATTTTTTTTTTTCCAAGAAAAATAAAGTTATATTCGTATATTCTTTGCCACTTTCAGGGAAATATCTGCTTAAAAACCATCATATGACCACACTCTTAAAACCCCAACATACCCAGATATACAGAAATTTGATTACAGTACAACTTGACCAAGCTTTGTCATTACGCAATTAAGGGTTTCGTAGCCTGCTTTATTGATTTTCAAATTATTACTCTGTCAGGTTTTAATGGGCACATTAGCTCATTTAGCACACCAGCTCTCCTGTTGCGTCCTGTTCCCAGAAACAGAGCTGGCAGAATCCCCACACACCACCCTGCCTTTTCATCAGACCAAGCTATCTCTGCGTTTATGAACGTGTGTGCTAAAGAGGAGGGCAACCAGAGACGAGCATCATGCCAGCAGCAACAAAGCCTGATATGAAACCCTCCCCTCAAACCACTGTCAGGTCCACTCCTCCCCCCCTTCATCCTCCTCTAACCAGCATGGGGGAGGAAAGACGGGAGGGTTGAGAGGCAGAAAAACTTCAATTAGGACACAAAGGCTGACAGGAGGAACCCCACCACCACTCCCTCCTCCTCCTCCCCCACCTCCGCAGGCGGAGCAGCGGGCCCAGAGCACCGCTCTTTGTCTGGATACAGAAGCTCTTATGTGCCAGCTGGAGGAAACACACACAGTCAACGACAGGGCACCCAGAGAGCTCATCCCGCCAGAGGTTATATCTGTTGTGTGTCTGTATGTATATATGTGTGTGTGCGTGTCTGTCAAGGCATTTAATGTAAGCCTCCATGAGTTAATGTTTGTCAGGGTATTAATGAATATAAATGTGTCATTATGAAGGAGAAAAACCACACTGGTGTGACAAAAACATACATGAACTCAAGCTTTTCAGGAGCACGCACGCACACACACACACACACACACACACACACACACACACACACACACACACACACACACACACACACACA
>JBBMJY010000022.1:23224024-23261578 GCA_037833715.1 Toxotes lorentzi
AAAGAAACGTGATTATCAGATTTTCCAGCCCTGAGAGTTAAAAGTGTCCGAACATGATGGAAACGTGCAGTGTGTCTTTAACACATGTTCAGAGGAGTCACACATCTTCACAATAACACTCACAGTCACAGATTCACAGACACTTGTTGCTTGAAGTCAAAGGAGACTGAACTTGTTTTCTTTTCTCTTGTGCAGTGAATTTTGATTTTACATTAAAGTTTTAAAGAGTGACTTTCTTCTGTGGAGTCTGGTCTGTGCCGTCAGTCTAATAAATGAATTAACTGGACAACAGCCCTGCTGCTGGTTCGTCAGGTTCATGAGTTCATTATGTGACTCAGTGCTGAAGCATCATGGAACAGAAAACTAAAAACAGTTTCTTCTACTTCTACTTTTTAGCAGTGTAAACGTCAAATTCACCTGCTCCGTCCTTCAGGCTGATCTGATATGGTCTCACTCTGGGAGTCATCATGGTGGACTGATCGGGATCACTGCAGACAGAGACAGACAGAGAGAGACAGAGACAAAGAGAGAGAGACAGAGACAGATTCATTAGCGTATGTTCTCACAGGTGCAGAAAAGTCCACCAGGTGTTCCTCAGGTGAATCTCTGAAATGCTCTCTGATTGGATGGTGTTGATGTGTTGGACAGAGGAATTTCCTGTGTCCTCCTGCTGCTGTGGTGATGATGTGCAGATGAAGGTCCTGAAACCAGGTTTAAGGTTTACTCTGATTTCCAGCAGCCTCACAGCTTCATTTCAGAGCTGAGGATACTTCCCTCTCCTGTTCATGCCTCACCTGTGATGAACGTCAGACTGATTTAGCCTCCTTTCTGCAGGTTCAGTCACGTGTTTCTGTCAGGATGAGCCTCGTAAGCTGAGTGAGGCCTGACAGGCGGATAAGATTTAAACCTACTGAATAATTCTCAGTCTTTTTCTCACCTGTCGAAGGTGTTGAGGTGTTGTTGATGCGCAGCCTCGTGCAGCATGTCTCGTGCAGGCAGCAGCGGAGGACTCTGCCGGATCGTGCGGGTTTGGCTCAGCGGCTCCTGGACAACAGACGGGTGGGTCTCCGGAGCTTCAGTGTCCGCCTCCTGTGTCCCACCGCCACTTTTATACTGACCCGCGTCCCCCTCTGTGTGTCGTGACGCGTCGTTTCCATGGAGACCCCATTAATAATGACAGTCCCATTAAACTCAGACGGACCAGGGGGGCAGGAAGCAGCACCCCAGGGACCCGCAGAGCCCAGGAGCCGCCTCCCCCTCCCCGCGCGGTAGGAGTCGTGTTTTCCGGCGTCTCCTCCTCCAGCTCTGTCACGACCCGAGCTCCGGAGCCCTGAGGTAGATCTACCAAGGCCAAAGGGGTCCACGGTTGGATGGTGTACTTTAGTAAACTTACAGACTCATAACGCCCCGTTAATGGGACAGTGAGCTGCAGACCCTGAACCACTTCTTCAGTTAGCACATATACATATATATAATATTACATTACATCATACTATATAATATTACACTGCTTTAAACATGATGAGAAAAGTGAGCTTAACGTCACCTGCTGGTCAGGTTCTGGTTCTGAGGGCTCCACATCAACCTGGATCAGTAACAGGAGGAGCCAGTGAAATCCACCTTTCTCTTTATTAAAGCTACATTTCTTTTCCACGATCAGCAGGTCAGCAACTAAAACTGAGGAACAAGCCAAGTATGAATAAACACCAGAGGAGAAAGTAATAATAATAATAATAATAATACATTTTATTTATTGTGCACTTTTCATTTAAAAGCAAATCTCAAAGAGCTACAAGATTAAAAGAGCATAATATCACAAAACAAGAACATTAAAACATAAACAAACAGGTAACAGTTATTCAAAATGCCTTCTTCGAGAATGGACCCTTGAGGGACTCCACAGGTGACAGGAAGCGACCGGGACTTAGCACCACCCAGGCTGACATTTTCTGATATGTCAGCCATATATGATATGGTGATATGATGTGAACCAGTCCAAGGCAGTACCACACAGTCCAACGTCACAGTGGAGCTGGTTGAGGAGGATGCGGTGATCCAGGGTGTCAGAAGCCACAGTTAGGTTGAGGAGTATGAGTAGGGAGGGAGAGCCAGAATCCGTCACCATCAAAAGGTCATTTTGTTTCTGTACTGTGGGTGGAACAGAAACCTGACTGGAATTTTTCAAATAGATTGTGTTGGTGTAGATGGTCCTGAAGCTGAAGCTTTTTCCAGCACTTTAGAGGGAAACGGGAGGTTAGAGATGGGTCTGTAGTTGGCAGGCATTTCTGGGTCCAGGGTGGGTTTTTTGAGAAGTGGTTTGATAACAGCAGTTTTAAGTGCAGATGGAACAAGGTCGGACTGAAGAGAGTGGTTTATTGTTTTTGTAATAAGGGGACTTATGGCAGAGAGAGAGAAATCTTATTTGGGGTCTTGGCTTACAATGAGGAGACAGAAATGGCAAGTCTGTTCCACAAGGACCTGATGGAGACAGTCGGTCTGACTTTAGACTTTAAGACCAGAAGAAGAGATAATACCATGATAATATAGTAGTTACAGAGCTGGAAGAGCTGCAAGCAGAAACATTTATTCAGTATCATTCATTTACCATCAGAAACTTCACTCTGTTGAGTTGTGGATTAATTTTGTCTGTGATTTACAACCTCTGAATTTACACACAAATTTTTCATGTTTCCATGTTCACCTGTGAAATTTGGTCTGATTTGTTTCACACTGAACAGGACAAAGAGGTATGAATACAACTGACTGACAACAAAGTCAGAAAAACAAAAGAATAGGAAGCATCAGACTGTTTACTGGTCACTTGACCCCAAAATAATGAACATCTGGACTCTCAACAAACATCTGGACATGCAACACCTCTGAGGATATCTGTCCTTTCCTGAAAATGGTTTTTAATGCTCCTGGCATAAAAGACAAATGATGTTCAACATTAGGAGTGAGTACCTCACTTTATTGAGTGTACTGTTATATGTCTAATTTCTGGGTTCTGTTCTTCCCAATTGAATCTTGGCATTACCCTGTTATTTATCCCAAACTCCATCAGGAGGTGTGGAGGTAACAGGCCGGTTAAAGACAGATTGTCAGTGATGATGTTTTGTGCCGTTGATTTGAGTCTGTTCTGCCTCTGTTTTCTGTACGTGTCTAAAATGGACAGTCACACATCACTTCCATCACACTGTCATGATACTGAGCTGTGAGGACAGGCTGTAATGACCGGAGCAGACAGCAGGTGTCAGTGTGACCCTGTTATCGTCTCGTGGACGTCTCTCTGGTTTCTCTGCTGCTCTGCAGACGCTTCCTGCTGCTGCTCCTTTAAACATGTAGTTTCTGGACGTCTCCAGATGGACTTTGACTCTAACTTGTGGTGGAGGCTGGCGGCGACTCTGCTGACCTACCACTGCACTCCTTCCACTTCCTGTCCCCTCTTGTCTCCTGCAGTTTACCTGTAAACTCGACAAATAAAACAACTTTATTCATTTGTTGCTAAGATTCTCCTCATGGCTTTTTCCACTCGCTGGATGCTGTTGGCAGCAGGTGTACCAGTCCGGCCATTTATTTCTCTAAATGTAAATGAGGTGTGTTACGTTCCCAAAAGACCAGGTGTACTTTCTGATGCTGGGGGGCAGTGATGTAGTAATAATGAGGCAGCTTATGAGCAGTTTGTCGGAGGAGACGACACAGGACAGAATTTTCAAGACAATTTTTTGGTTTGTCTTTATTGAATTGAAAATTTTTGTGTAGTTGTTTTTTTATGTTTGATAACAACAGAGAGAGAAACAAACGTAGCTGACCAGTAAAACCAGTCTAAGTATGTTATTAGGACTGGGATGAGGGGGGGTGAATTAATCTGACATCTGAGGTGGCTTTGATCCGTGCTGCAATGTTGAGGGGGGGGGGGGGGGGGCTTCATTTTCTTAAAAAGATTCAATCAACCAGTTTGTACTCACTCTGTTCTCTGCTGTAGATCCATGAGGATTTCAGAGACCAGAGAACGATCCTGATTCAGATCATGACTGGATCTGGACCTGCAGGAAACAGGACACAAGTGAGTACCAGTACAGGTAAGTCCTGATTTCCCGGCCTGCTGTCCGGAGACCAGAAGGTGTGTGCACCTGTGTATGTCCCATACTGAATCCTGCCTCTTGTTACTATGACAACCAGCTTCTCATTAACAACAACAGTGGATTTTGATTTTAATGTTCCTACAGCTCATCCTATCTGTTATTTTCACCTTGTTCACCTGAGACTGAGCAGCAGGACAAACGGCAAACAACCCAAACTGTGGAGATCAAAGGTCAGAGCTGCAGTAGCTGTGGTTTTAATTTATTTTCTAGATTTATTTTGGTTTTCTATCCACTTTAGAAAACAGGGCACTTATTTCTTTACAGCTTGAGCTGCAGATTCATCTTCAGCCTCCTTCCCTTTACTCAGCTCTCAGTCTGACACTGACCCCTGAACTGGATTCAGTGTTTACACGTGAACTGAACTCACCGTTTTAACCTCTTCAGCATTTTCAGTGTGAATCCTTTTTCCATCTGGACTAAATATCCTGAACTGCAGGTGTGACTCACAGCAGGTTGTCTTCGTCTCTCTGTCGTTGCCCCGCCATCCTTCACACTGACCTCGGTCTGATGGGAAGCGAGGAGGCGTCATCCATGTAGAAAAACAGCCCCTTTAATTTCAGCTGAGCTCTGATTAGACAGTTTAGTGTTTAATCTTTCTCCCATCAGAGCAGCTTAGACACACATCACCGACCACAATTCATCCCCTGACCCTGTGTTTTGCAGTTTCAGGCCTTCAGGTGAGCAGCAGGGGCTCATGGGATGTCTGTATGTCTGTACAGGCTGATGGAGGCGACAGCCTGAAGCACTATTTTGGTGATTTGTGGGTCAAAAGACATTCAGGTTAAACTGCACTAAATCTGCTTAAAAAGTGAATGGGGTTTGGTAGATGCCTCAGTTTAACTAGCTGTAACTACCTGTCACTTTTAGTGATGGAGGAATTAAAATTAGCATAAAGAGTCAGTCAGGATAAATGAAGCTGGAGCCTGGATCAGACGAGTGTTTAGGGAAGAGTCTGGGCAGGTGGAGGAAACACAGAGTAAAAGTATTAATACCTCAGAGTGAATTACTACTTTCAAAGTAAACGTCCTCTTTAGCAGCAGACTGGCTACTATTGCATATTATAACACTGGATGATGGAGCCTAAGGTGTTAATGATGAATTCACGTGAAAGCAACATTTTATGGTCATTTTTTGAAGTTAATTTTATTTACTGTTTTTTTTTTTTTTTTTGCTGTATTCATTGATGTGTCTGAATCTGCAAACTAAGCTGTAACTGTCAAATCAGCGTAGTAGAATGAAAAATGTGATGTTTCCCTCTGAACTGCGGTGAAGTAGATTTTCTTCATATTTTTTTATATAAGCACAGTACTTATGCTGCTACTTTCATCACAAGTTTCATTAACTCTCCTGTTTTTTGTTTTTTTTAGCTGCATAAAAGAAAGATTAAGCTCAGTTGTTTCCTGTAAAAGGTCTGAGGTGATAAGGTGTGGATTTGTAATGATGGAAACATTTGTGATACAGTTAAAGTTTATTTTACATGGTTCAAAGTTTATTTTACATGGTTAAATAATGGTTTATTTTACATGGAGTTAAACAGGCAGATATTTTCAGTAATGATAAGACGCTAAGTCACATAATAATTACGATTTGTGAAGAGACTCCACATTTATGTTCTCATGTTTTGTTGACACAGTGACAGAAATGTTTTATGACTGTTTCTGCTCAGAAAACATTTACCAGCTGCAAACTAATCAGAAGGTCGGTGGTTCGACCCCCGGCTCCTCCGGTCACCATGTCAAAATGTCCTTGGGCAAGACACTGAACCCCAAATTGCCCCCGATGTGCTCATCGGTGTGTGAATGTGCATGTGTGTGTTGGTTAAAAGTGTTGTATCCTTATCCTGTAGTAAAAAGCACTGTATGAATGTGTGCATGAATGGGTGAATGTGACTTGTAGTGTCGAAAGACTAGAAAAGCTCTATATAAATGCCGTACATTTATCATTTACCATCTGTGTTTGTCTAATGTGTTACCACATAAATTAAAAAAAAAGGTTTCAGTGTTGGAAAGATTCAGATCAGAGCCACAACGTGAAAATGTTTCATCACAACTGAAAGTCCTGCCTTCTACGTTTTACTTAAAGTGCAACTGTATTATTGACAAAATGTTGTTAAATATAAAAAAATAAAAGTAGTAATTATTTAGAAAGGCTCTAGTAAAAAAAAGTAAAAAAGCTGTGTGACTCAAAAAATAATATTAAATCCAAAGAACCGATGATTGTCTGCTCAAGCTGCAGAGGTGAGAGACGTAAAAGTAGCACATGCAGAATAATGTGTTTTACACTGGTGTATTACAATTATTGATATGTAAAGTATCATTAAAACACAGATCAGGTTAAAGTAGCAGCTGGTGAAGTTTTAACTTTGCAAACTGCTGGATGGTTCAGCTGTAACACGAAGACAAAGAGTTTATGAACTGATCTTATTTCAGATCTGCACCTGCAGCAGTCAGATAAATGTAGAGCTGTAAAAAGTCCAACATTCCCTCTGAAATCTGCTGCAGGTAAAGAACAAACCGGTCTACTGACGTACAGTACTTGAGTAAATGTACTTAGTTAATTTTCTCTGCTCTCCATGGAAGCAGAGAAAAGTCAGCGTGTGGACAGACGCTCCTCGTGGCTCAGTAATCTGATTACTATCCGTCTGAATCCTGGATCTTTATATAAACATATAAACCAGTCCACTGATTTTCACATGAAGTTAAGTATCCTGGTCCTGGTTGGACCTGTTCACCCTGAGGAAGGAAGCCAGGGAAGAGAAATATCTTAAGGGAAAGTGAATACTTGTGAAATCTAATGGTCACTGAGTTCTTAATGCTGAAAAGTAAAAACCACTAAATTTACAGCAGTGAAATATGTGACTGTGAAACCATCTGTCTGAATATCTGTGGTCTGATTTCTGATTATGTGACTTTTCCGAGCTTTGGTTTCATGTCACCAGCTCTTATTCAGACTCTATTTAGACTTTTTAAAACTTTAAATGTGGGTTCAGGAGGAAATGATTCTTAAACTTTTGATTCATTGAGTTATGTGGCTAAAGCACTGTTATTTCCTCTTTGTGAGCAGCTGAACCATCTACACGTTTATCAGGAATAAAAATGAATGTAGAAAATCATTTACCACAGAAAATGAAGCTTGGACAAACTGGACAAACTGGAACAAACTGGAAAAATAATCTTTAGTGGAACTTTTTTTTTTATTGGTGGTGAAATGATCAAACACAGATTCTTAACATTTTCTCTCTGAAATCTTCCTCAAAGTAAATTCAGTAAATGTATTCATAGGTTTTATTTTTCCTGCTCATGCAGCACAGGAAAAAGAAAAGGCCTGATGACCTCTGACCCCACGTTAGCTCTTCAGCCAATCAGATAAATGCATTCTTTACAACAGGACTTTATAAGCATCCAATAAGAAAATATACAAAAACAGATTTTTTTGTCTTTGTCAAAGAATAGAATATGCAGACATTTTAATGTAGAAAAACATTGTCTTCTCAGTATGATTGAGCTCAGAGATATTGTAAACCAGAGACAGCAGGGAGGTCTCACTCCCGCTCAAAAAACCACCATCAGAAGGTTTTTCCGTAGTTTTTCCTTCCTCCAGCTTCTTTAACATTTCTTACACCATGAAAAACTGATTCCATTCACACGAAATTCAACGAAGAACAGGATGATGAGCTGGAAAAACCCACCGAACATTACTCATCAACTGAACCAGAACACACAGGACTACAAGGACCAGAATGCATTGTGATGCAAGAGAAAAACAACAACAACAACAACAACAACAACAACAAACATCAGACTGATCCTTCGTATCTCCGCTGATGAATTCATATTTCATATGAATTTTCTCCTGCTTTTTTTAAAACAGAAAAATGGCACAAACATAAAATAAAAAGCCGACGAGGAAAAGTTGATGTCAGTTTGTTTCCATCCTTCTCCACGAGTCCCAGTGCTACATCATCCATCTGTCCTTCCTCCATCACAGTGCGTTTGTTTTATATATATACTGCATTTCCCAGCATGCCCCTGCTTCTTCACACACAAGGACATGCTCCCCCTCCATTGGCAGATGGGGGGATGGTATGAAGAGATGAAGAGAAAAAAAAACTAAACGTGGGACTGGATGAAGATCTTCACCTCGACCACACGGTGTCGCTGTTTGTCAGTCACTAAAAATTCAGCACCAGTGGAAAAAAAGGCCATTTTTTGTTTTTATTTTGCGCATAACATTCGTTTTTATTTTTACGACAAAACAAATGATTTAGAAAAAAAACTTGACTCCTCCCCTTCAGATAACCCCACCCTCTGCACTGAGAGCAGGCGGGGCTAATGTGACCCCTGTAGCTGCTGTATGACTTTACTCGGCCCCCTCCTCTAAAGAAGCGCGCGATAGAAAAGTTTAAGGAGAGTCTTTGGCAGATTTACAGAGACGAAAGGCTGCTGCAGGCCTGGAGGTGGGCAGGAGACCTAGGCAAAGAAAGAGGGAGAGGCTCCAGCCTCGTCTGGTCTTTATTTTAATATTTGTAACTGATGATGCTGATTCCAGTCACAGGAATAATCCACAGCCTCAGATAGATATCAGTCTGTCACCTCAGAGTCAGTCAGCCAGAATCAGGTCCGATGTGGAGCCATTGCTCAGAGGAAGGTTCAGGCGATGGTGTGAACCCTGTTAGGGGTTGAATCATGACTGAGCAGCTGGTTCAAAATCTTTATTTTCTGCAGTGTCAGAGAAACCAGGGCTGACTGACCAGTGACCCAGTGAGCGATACACTGAGTATTTTCCCTTTGACTGAGGCTGATTCCTGTGAGTGTAATCGTCAGTGAAAAGGTCTTAGACATTAAAGAGCTGCAGCAGAACAGAGAGCTGGTGAACGCTGCTCACTGTGAAGCTGGGACCCTTCAGTCGCTTTGGTGGAAATGGATCTGGTTCTGCTGGTGTTCATGCAGAATGGATTGTGCTGCTCCGTCTGTGGATTGCAGATCGTGGACTCCATCGACTGCCATGCTGTCACCATGTCTGACACACAGATGCCTGTGAAGACGCTGCAGTCACTGTCACGTGGTGTTTCCACTGATCAGCACCTCTGATTATTTGTCTGATATTTTATGATTTAAATCTTCTTTTGTTCTTTTTGTACCTAAAGACACACTCCAGTGTGGAGTGGATCCTCTGTGGTCTTTCCTGCTGCAGAAGGAATAATGGACATTTTGCCAGGATATTTTTTGTTCTGTAAATACAGAATAACTTCTTAAACTATGCATTTAATATCTTACTCATAAGATCCAGATTTTGTGGAAGAAGTCAGTAATTTAAAAAACACTGTTTGGGACTCGGTTCATGTAGTAAAGGGCTAAAACCTGTGAAACCTCTGGTCTGGGTTTTATAAAAAAAAAAAAAGTGAAGTTCTGGTATCTGTCCTGAAACCAAAGAGGCAGAAGACGGACACATGTACAGTGACTCTACCCAGTGTCTGTGGCAGAAGATGGTGCATTTAACACGGGAGTCAGTGGGGTCTGGACCTGCACATCATCACAGAGCACAGATGATCCCAGAAACTCCAGGTGGGACCAGCAGCCATCTCAGCTCCAGGCTCCTCCCACCAGTGACCTCTGCCTCTTCTGATTGGCTGAGCTGCTGAGCAGAGTTCGGGTGAAGGTCAGAGGTCAGGGAGAAGGAGCAGGATTAGTTTCCTGCCTCAGGTCGGTTGTTTCTCCGCAGAGCGAGGGGAGGAGGATGAAGAGGAGGTGCTACGAGGAGGCGAGGAGGAGGATGAGGAGCAGGGCGAGCAACAGGGCGAACAGCAGGGAGAGGCGAGGGAGAGCGAGGCTGCAGCCACCGGTGGTGTCATCCGTCAGGAAGGGCTCCGGGGACTCGTAGACTGAGTCATCTGAGAGAGGACGTGTCAGAAAACAAACTGTAAGAACTGGACATTATCACACCTGGACGGTCTGAAGGAGGCGTTTACACCATTTTCTGTCCAGTGCAGCAGCAGAAGCTCATTAAATCTGCCTGAACCTTTTTACACAGTTTTACTACTTCACCCTCACGTTCAGACACTTTTATGATCTCACTTTAAACTGAATCTGATTTAAATGATGGAAAGTTCAACTCATCTTCATCTCAGTCAAATTTAATTTATTCATTTATTCATGAGATCTACGAAGCATGGATGGATTTTGAGACAATGGGCCCCTGGGCACAGACATGGAAAGGGCCCCCACCCTCCAATATAGGACCGCCAGACTGAAAGAGACACAAAATGACAGGAAGTGATGTGGCGTCAGTTTGAGGTCTGTAGCTGTTTTGCGTGTCTTTGCCTCTGTGTCCTTCCCAACAAAAGATCTTAATTTTGACGTTACTCCAAAACAAGGCTCTGGCCCAGGGGCCGAGGGTTTAGGGCCCCCTGGGCACATTAGTGCGTTTTCAGTAATCCATCCATGCTTCAAACTGACATTAACCTGGACCAGCTCTCAGCGGAGCTTACACCTCCATCTCACAGTGATGAGGAAAGTGATAAAAACTAAATTCCTTGATCCACCCCTTAAACCGGATCAGCACCAAACTTCAGATGGGTTCTTCCCTGGACCAGATCCCACCCCTTCACCAAGTCTGCTGCAAATTGGTTCAGTACTTTTGTGTAATCCTGCTAACAAACCAACAAACAAATCAACAAACAAACTGAGTGAAAACATAACCTCCTTTCTGAAGGTAATTATCTCTGTCTGTTATAAAGCAGCTCATTTTTTCTTTTCTGTTTTTAATATTCCCCGCTCTTTGATTTTCCTCCTTCAGAAAGACCTTTATTGTAAAAGAATCAGACTAATAACAGTGTAAATCCTGCGCGTGTCAGAGGGATTTGGAGAAAATAATTTGCCCTGAATTGATTTTTTTTCTCTCCTGTAAATATTCACATTTTGCGCTTCACAGCTCGACTGTTTCAGAACAAACAGCGTCTGCACAAAATCCACTTCCACGTCCAATAAACACCTTTTCTTCCAGCTCAGCAGAATCCTCCGTCTCACTAACAGAGCAGCTTTCATCCACACAGGCGCCGCTGAGACCCGAGGATTTCCAGCCAGTGACGGTGTGAATGTGTTAATGCTGTTTTCTCTTTGGGCCTGTGATGAGCGACTGTTCAACACCTTCACTGTGACGGCCAGGCGTCTTCACACTTCCTCTGCTTCAAACTGACATTTACAATGTTAAATCAAGGGGGAAGAATCAGAAATATTCCTCCTGAGCCTGAATGCTCCTCAGTCAGTCGCTGTGTGATTCCTCTAATTATCAGAATATTATGGGTCATGATAAACCTGATGTGGCTGCCGAGGGTCCTGTTTGTCTGCTGAAGCAGAATCTCTTACAGTTTCACTCGGGTTTGCTGGAAAAGTTCAGTCGTGGACTAATGATAATGTGATCATGTGATCAGTTTTTGGTGTGAAACAGTTTTAATGAAACTCGCCAAAACAAATCATCAGATGACGTCTCCTCATTGTATGTTAATTTAGCTGTTAAAATATGGTAGATTTTCTGTAAAGGATCCAAATCCCTTTAAGAACCAAAAAGTTCTATATAATGGCCATATGGTGGTGCTGCTGGATCCTGATCCACACCAAAAGCTAATCAGCTTCTCTGTTCACTGACTGAACTTCTACCATTTTTCAGCGAAGGTGGTTTAAGTTTGTTCAGACATCCTGTGAATTCTAACTGAATCAGTCACTGAGCTTCTGACAGTAAAACCCTGCTTCGATGATCTGACTGTGGTCCTGAGGAGGAGCTGAAGGCCTGACCGCAGCCTGACCGAGGCCTGACCGCGGCCTGACCGCGGCCTGACCACAGCCTGACCGAGGCCTTCAGCTCCACCTCAGAATGGTGAGACTTAAAAAGAGGAGACTCACTGGTTGGTTTGACGTAGACTTTGAGCTTCAGACATGGTTTCCCAGCCAGGTTTGGATGTGGAGACGCTGCAGAGACACAGAGACAGACAGCTGTTAACCACAGAGCACTGAAGCCACTTCTCTTGTCTTTAACCACGAGGACAGAGCAGCTGAGACACAGCGTCCAACATCTCAGGACCTATCACACAAACAACAGTCAGATCAGATCAATAACTGGAGTTAATCAGTTTCAGGGCCGTGAATCAGGAGAAATCACCAGCAGTGTCAGGAGCCGAATCCACCAACTGGTTCCAGATCTGAACTCTATAGATTCAGATCTGAAGTCTCACACACACACATCTACACAGGCCAGGCCCAGCAGCTGTGTGTGTGTGTGTGTGTGTGTGTGTAGCAGCTGTTTGACCTGCAGATGAATTTTCATTCATGTTTCTGCTCCAAACACACACACACACACACAGTCATTAAGTGTCATTTAAAACAAACTGCCTGTGTCTCTGCTGGAAGCCTTTCGGTCCAAATGAGCCACAATTTAAGAAATTTTTTCCAGGTTGGAGGACAAATTATGTCTAGACAGGAACACACACACACACACAGAGCAAAATGACTACAGCTTGTGTGGGTGTGTGTGTGTATTCTCGGAGCGTGAAGGGTGTACTAGCCTACAACTACTACACTGTTAATAAAATTTCCAAAAAATATTAATAACATTAAAGAAATATGAGTAAAAACTCTGAAAAATATTAATTCCATTTCTGAAATCAGATTAGTGAAGTGTCAGTGAACATCAGCTCTGCCTCCACATGTTTTCCAGGTCTGATGATAATGGTAATAAAAATAAATGATCATCAAGTTTAAAATGTGATCCATCAAATTCTATGTAAAAAAAACCCAAAACATTTCAACAGAAATATCTAAAGGTCATTAATTATTTTGTTAATTATTTCATGTTTAGAGTATGAAGATTTACTTCCACACTGCAGCCACCCTGCAGGGACGCACTGGTGTGGAAAACAAGGGCGTGAAAATGTCCTGATTAAAACACCGGGTCACCAGGCGCACACACACACACACACACACACACACACACACACACACAGACAGTCACTCACACACACACACACACACAGAACAGATGCCCCTGAACACACCACACATTAAACGTCTGTATCCGTCCACTGACGTTCAACATGAGAATACACACGGATTAAACAGAGTTCACCTGTCGCAGTACTCACTACTACACAGTACTACTCAGTGTGCAGTACTCACAGATGTAGTAGTACTCGTGTCCTGGCCTGAACTCGAAGCCTAGGCTGAAGGGCGTGAACAGTTGGAACTTCTCAGAGAACTTGAGCGGCCCGTTGGGGCTCTGCGGTCGGTTACACTCCCAGCGTTTGAAGCCCTTCCTGTGATGGTCGCAGGTCGTATACCCGTCGTAGTTCACCATGTACAACACGTAGTGCTCCATACGCTCGGCCGCCTCCGCCCCCTCGTAGTGAGGACAGTAGATATCCAGGTAGTCGTTGATCGTCACCTCCACCGTGTACTCGCCCCGAAAGAACCTGAGGAGCAGAAAAGTGCGTCAGAAAACATCTGTTCTAAAGATGCATTTCATCTTCACTACAGCGATGCTGCAGCTTTTTGTGGTCTTTTTGTTTGTTTGCTTGTGTGATTGAAGTGGTTTGTCTGAGGTCAGGTTCACTCACTGAGACTCAACACTTTCTGATGGATCCTCATAACGGACAGTTCAGCTACTTTCAGTTTTCACAGTTACACTTATTTGCTGCTGATGTATCAAACCGCTGTCAGTGTTTTCACCTCAGCTGAAACTTAACCTTCACCTGACCTCACCTGTTCACTCATTAACACCTCGACTCCTTTCGCTGCTGATATTCAGCTGTAACTCTCGTGCAAAGTTTAAACGACTAAAACGTTTTTAGTTCCTAATTTTGCTTCAAAAGTTCCAGAATTGAAATGTCCAGATATTCAAGAAGGTTCAAACGTTTCCACTGAAAAGTTTGAGTGACGTTTGTGTTTTGGTGTCACGTTTACTGTACAGTGAAGATTCTTTTGTTATTTTTCATTCAAAACTGCATTGAGACGTCTCAGCACTTCCTGTCCTTTCATAAATATCCTGTTAAAGCTGTCTTCACACAAACTGTTCCACTGAAATGTCACTATAAAAAAATTACTACTACTACTAATAATAATAATAGTAATAATAATAATGATGATACAGGTTGTTTGGTAGCAGTTGTTTGGTAGTCATGTTTCAGTTGTCGTCTCAGGATTTTAACAGTAACAACAACAGTGGCGACTGGGACGAGCTGTGTCACAGCTCAGCTCCAGAGAGACAACAATTCAGAGACTAATGAGGCTGATACAGGAAAACACACACACACACACACACACACACACACACACACACACACACACACACACACACTCAGAGCCCATGTCATTTATGCCCCAACCGTCTGGGAGTAACTGGAAGAGAAAGCGAGTGTTCACCTCAACAGCAGGTTGATCCCTGCAGAAGGGAGGTAGTCACACACACACACACATACGTTTGTACTTTCATCTTTGTGAGGACACTCAGTGACATGATACATTCTCTGACTCTAACCTAAACCTGATTCTAACCTGAACCCTAAAACCAGGTCTGAACCCTAAAACAGGCCTTTTGATAGTGTGAGGACCAGACAACATGTCCTCTGAGCACCAGACTGAAGACAAAACCTCTCGTGTCGTTGGTGTCAGTGGTTTTACTGAATTGTTTGAGCCTAAACTCAGAAAACAAATGACTCCTCCCACATATGGACACGCCTCTTTCTTCCCATTGGCTCACAGACCTGTAGGTTTCCAGATGTCAGATCTGCAGTTAAACCCTGACCTTCAAACCACACCCTCTGTTTGTTAACTATCCATGAATGTGCCGATTATTTTCTCGACTGATGGGTTCAGTGTTTAAAGTGCTAGAAAAGAGTGAAAACGCTCCGTTATAATGTCCCACGGTCGCAGGAGACACGTTCAGCTCCTATGAGACGAGTTAATGTAGGACTTCATCTGTCTGGTTCCACTCTCTGATAAGACACCATTTTGAACTGTGATCACTGGATTTATTAATGGTTGATAAATTACTTTCTTAATTCTTTGTAGATCAGTAATACAGCATTAATAAGAATGACCTTTGGGTTGCCAGGTTGTGGAAAATCCTCCTCCTCCAGACACAGAGAAATAAAGAGTCTGATATAAAACATGTGGACCGAGAGAGAATCAGCAAAAAGTGTTTGTTTCTTCATGATTCGTCCTCACAGCTGCTCCGTCACTCTGTCGCTGTAATTTACATAATTTAATTTAACACAAACACTGAGCCCGTCACACAGCGACAGATGCATCTCACCTCGCTGTTACAAACGATAATCATTCAACAATTGATCTCTGAAAACAAACTAATCAAACTTCATGTCTCTCTGAATATTCATGTAAGTCAAAGAACAACAACAGTGAAGTAAAAATCCTTCGTCCCACACAGGCAGGGAGGGGGGCGGGCCGTCCAATCAACAGAGCTAATTTGGATTTTGGTAATGAGGTTTGAACTGACTGATTTGGTTTCTCACGGTCTAATCTGATTGGCTGAGCCGCAGTGTTTAATCACAGCTGGTTTTAAATGCAGCTCCGCTCTCATTTAACAATAAAAAAAGTGTGATTCACATGTTTGACAGAGGAGGGGGAGGGGTGAGGGGGGTGTGTGGGGTGGGGGGGGCAGGGAGGTGGGATTTGTGATGAGATGATTCACTGTTTACTGGCCTCAAATTAAAAACCCATGAAATCAAACTGATTCTGATGGATTTAGTTACAGAGCCATCAAGGTGAATACTAAAGACTAATGAACAGAGCTCATATGAAGCCCACTCAGACTGCAGGGGGCGCTCTCTCACACAGCCTCTATTCAAAGTCCACATTTAGACAAGAACACTCTGAAACGCCCCAGGTGTTCTCTCACTGTCTGTTTCACCCAGAGTGCATCAGGACATTTTAGTAATATTAAAGAAAATACAGACCCCCCTTCTCTAACTCTGCCTCCAACAACTCCAACAAAAAAAAAAAGAGCTCTATGTAACGGCAGCATCTTCATGATTTAAAAGACTTCAAGTTTCACTTTAGAGCTCATTGGTTTTCTGAATCACAGCACTGATTATTCCCGCGTGACCAGAACGCCGCATTAGGGCGGCGTCCTGATTGAGTTTGGGAGGTGGAGCAGAGCAGCTGGAGCTCTGCAGAGGAAACATCCTGCTCAATGAAAAGGATCCTGATGGAGACAGAGGACGGAGGGAAGAGTTTCTCCTCCGCCGCGCCCTCTTTGTCTTTTCTAACACCATTAGCAAAGTGCAGGCTAACTCAGTTAGCTGCAGGATCAAGTGACTAACAGCTCGGGGAGCGGGCGGTGCGTTCACTGTGAACTCTGTCCCCTCGGCTCTCACATCATCACTCATCTCTCTAATGGAGAGAGGAGCTCAGTCCGTCCCAGCAGGCCGCAGGGTGACCTGGTTCACCCCCATCATCATCTTCAGCATCATCATCAGTTAGCCCGAGCACAGATGGAAGAGAGCCGTCTTACTCTGCTTACTGCAGAGAGTGTAACATCTACCAGCACAGGAGATGTGAGGAGCTGTTACCTGCTGTCAGACGTTAATCTGACAGTCACTCCTACAACAAATGACACAGGAACAAAATCTGAACACCTCCAAAAATCATCAGGCCCTTCTCCCAGTCCAATAAAGAGTGTTCAGTGCTACAGTGGTTTTTACTGACTCACTCAGAGACCGCTCAGCTCTATGGAGGAGAGACGATGTGAACGTCAGCTCTCACACAGTGTTTCCAGACTGGGCGGGAAAAAGACTGTTTGGGCAAGTTGATATAATTTATTCTACTTTTGTACTATTAGATCGGATTATACCTACGAAATGTTCGTCTAAATTCCAGATGTTTAAACTATGAGGGGGGAGCAGAGAGAGAGAAGTGAAGCCAATGGTACAGGTGTATGCAGGTGATCTAAAGACTACAGGAAGTTATTTATTGTAGTTTGGCTGCTGATCAACACAAACACTGTAAAACTCTCAGAGCCCGATTCCCACAGTTCATCAAAGATCTGAGTCACGACTCATTCAAATCTGAACACACAGACCTGAAACACATGTTGATATGACTTCACTTCCTGAGGATATCATCATCTCTGATATCCTTTCAGCAGAACTTCATTCAGAATCCTGCTGTTTTTAAGTTTCCTTCAGTATCACAGTGATCCAGTGAGAGTTGTCTGTACATTCAGGTAAACACTGCTGGTGAGTAAAGGAAAGAAGTTTGATGCTGAACTAATATAACATTTGCTCTGTACTGTCTGTACTGTAAAATAAAGTACATGAACATGTAGCACCTGTAAATACATGAAACTAACAGAACAGTCATGTTCTCCATCATGTTCTCCATCAGGTTCTCCACGGTTCCATCGTCTGAGCTTCGACTGCAGCTCTTTGAATCACACAGCAGCAGAGGAGGCAAACCAGACTTCACTCAAGTTTCACTTTATGGATTTTAGGGAATTCTTGGTTAAACTTTGAGCCACATTCAGATGGAGACTTGACCAGTGATGTCACATCCCAGGTAGGAGTCTATCATGAGCCAGAGGTCGACCTGACCTCACTTCATGTCACCACACATGAAGACAGACGGCTCCTTAATAAATTGGCCCTTGTCTAAATGAAGGAAGTGCTGATGTTTTCTGAAGGCACCAACAGCTGGATAACAACCTCCTCTTTTTCCTTCTTTACTTTAAGTCAGTCATTTTCTGCTGTATGTGTTTCAGTCCAGGACTCAGAACAGAATCTGAGCAGGTGTCTCACTATGGAAATGGTTTCTGTCTTCTCTCTTTTCTTTTCTGAGAGATTTTCACTTTTTTTCTTTGCTCATGTTTTTTGGGTTTTCCTGCAGCAGCTGCACTGAGTCTCTGCTCCCTCCACCATCGGAAATATATTTCAACCTCCACACCTGTGATGTCACAGCTCCCAGCATGCCTCACCATGATTTACTGTTTAATCTGTGCAAGTCTCCGAAGGTCAGGGGGATTACATCTAGGTCTGGTGTGGACGGGGACGGGTCTAGGTCATTCGTCAGACTTCCTGACAGAGCGGACAGAAAGACGATTCTCCAAACAGAACCAAACGGACCTGCTGACAGATTAATGTTCAGATCTGCTCAGACGCGACCAGCACAGTGTTAATGTGAAACACAGGCTGAGGAACCAGGTTTATTCTGCTCAGGTGGTCTGAACTGAAGGGGAGGTTCCAGACAGGGGTGTGCAGCACATCTAAAAACAGGGACCAGCAGTTGGCATCATTTTACCAACAATTCAAACTCTGAATCCACCCCCTCACCCCCCCCCCCCAAAAAAAAACAACACAGAGAACACTGGTGAGGATTTTTAACAAAACTCACCCTCTAGTGGTCAAATGTTTCCTAATGAAGCTTTAACTTAAATTTACAAGGGCAGATTGACAAGTTTGTGGTAGAAGGACATTTATTTTTTCTCCTCCTACATTTGCACACGTCTACAAGACGCCGACTTCTACAAGTCTAGAAAGTGGTCCACAGCAGTGATGGCGTCATCATTCCTGTCAAAAGGTCGAGCACCGAGCCACCCTAAGTCTGTGGGAAGAGGTAGTAGTCTGAGGGGGTCAGATCAGGTCAGATCAGGTCAAAGACCTCCATAGGTGATGAGCCCTTGACACCAAGGGAGCTGATGACTGCATGAATGCTGATGCGCCCGTTTCCTCAGACAGAGCTGACAGAAAAAACAAAGACGTTTTTGACTTCAGACGTTCTGCAGAATCAGTGTGAGTCTGGAGAACTCCTCTGCTCCTGCCTCAGGACACCAGCTCATCAGTCAACCCTTACAGTTTCTTTATTCCACTGTTCTCTTATCTGTACAGGTGAACATTTGTCTTGTGTAATAGTTACCTGTAGTTATTCACTTCACATGCAGATGTGTCACCTCAGGACCAGGTCTACATGAATCTGCTGTTACTGAATTATCTGCCATCCATCACGGAGCAGGATTTTCCCACAGCAGCAGCAGAGAGCAGCTTTATTGTTTCTGTCCCACAATCACATGATCGATGTCCTCTGGAGAGACTCTGCAGTCCATTGTGTTACTGTGTGTGTCAGTGTGTGTGTGTTAATGTAACCTGACTCTGTCCTGACAGGCTCAGCTACAATACCCACAGTGTTTCCTTCAGGTTCAGACAAGAAGCTACAAGCTACAAGACAAAACTATCTGATCTGCTGTCCGAACACCTGATCCCACACACACACACACACACACACACACACACACACACACACACACACACACACACACACACACACACAGTTCTTTTTTGTAAAGAGAAACCTCCCCCACCTTCTCCCTCTCTCTCTCTTATCAGAGAGAGAGCTCAAGTTCAAACAGACTAACAGGAGATTGAAAAGCATTTGTATATAAATATGAAGAGGACTGAGGCTGTGTTCAGACTGACTGACTTCACCTCTGCATGAAAACACACAACCCTCTCATTCTCCTGAATGAGACAGCTCCATCCAGACAGGACAGGTACAGAGAGGCCCAGAAACACCTGAACAGCTGAATCACCCAGAGCCTGATCCCAGAGCAAGCACTTAAGGCAACAGTGGCAAGAGTACTGTTATAATCTGTCTTCAGAAGAAACACTGGACATTAAAGTCCTCAGAGCCTCCAGGCATCAGGACACTGTTATAAACCAAACCTGGTGGAAAAAAATGGAGCTTTTTGCTTCCTGTGAGGCACCTGGTCAGGTACAGGCTTTCACCATCTCAGGCATCGCTCTGAGAGGATCACCCAGCATTCAGGCAGCCGCACTCACAGGACGAGGTGGGAAAAATGGTAAACCAACAACCAAACTAATCTGAGAACAAGTATGCGCTCTGTCAGAGTCTCACCTGGATTAAACTGTGGAAAATGTGCAAAAACACATTATGTCTGTAAAATTGTGTGATTTTCTGCTGCTTCCTCAGAAGGTTTTACACCATGTGACAGAAACACTGCAGCACTGACAGGAGAAATGGAGGTTAGAGATTCCTGAGGGGTGTAACATTCAGAATATGTAGGATCAACTTAACTGAACATGTTACACACACACACACACACACACACACCCCTGGAGTGGAGTTCATCGAAAGTCGCCGTGGTAACTGGAGACAAAGAGACTGGAGTCCTGTTACAGTGAACATGTGCATGTGCCTGCTACTGCTGAGTGTGTGTGTGTGTGAATCACAGTTTGCATGTGGAGCTCTGTAACACTGATCTGTAGTTAGCCTAGCCTACCACAGAGACTGGAGGCAGGGGGAAACTGTTAGCCTGACTTATATAAAGAGAAAATGTCTGATTTACATCAAACAGATGTACTGAGATGAAGCTGATCTTCTTCTCTGACTCTGAGGAACACAGGGGGCAGGAGGGTTACCCAGAATGCCTCAGTGTTTGGGCTGAGGTTAAGGTTAAATGTAAGATGCAGTACACAGTTTTGGAGTGTTGAGGGTGGAGCGGGTGGTGGAGTTGTAAATGCAGGTTCACCCAAAAATCCACCAACTGTCAATCAAACCGGCTCCCCCCTGCCTTACCCCACCCATGCCACCCGCCCCACCCATATCATTGACCCCCCACCCAGGCAAGAACAATATCAACAATACGAGGCTGCTGCTGCTTTGTGTTTTCTGATCTCAAAAGTGAAGCCTGTCAGATTCTAACACACACACACACACACACACACACACACACACACACACACACACACACACACACACACACACAGTGACCCTGCCCCTCCCCTTATGTGGGTCATGTGGCCCCTGTTGGCCCTGGGACCCCGCCTGGCCCTCTATTTATCTTTGGTCCTGTCAATCATCCTTTTGAGTAGGAGCGTTCAGAGCAAGGAGGAGGAGGGTCGACTCTTCACGGGTCGTATTCAAAGCACAAGTCAGTTTATCACATGAAAAAGTCCTGGAAAACAAGTTGTCCTGGAAATATTTGGAATGTGCATGAATCCAAATTCTGATGGCTCAAGGACTAATGAACTTTTACATGTCAGACAGTTTCCCAGTCTTGGAAAAGTCCTGGACAAACAACAGGACAGAGAAGAAACATCCTGGAAAAATCTTTTTGAAAGTGCCTGATGGCCTGAGGGATAGCTGAGTTTGTTGTGCTTCTTCTGGGACATGAAGAAAGACTTTACTGCAGCATCTGGACCTTGGAAAAAAAGTCCTGGACAAAAAGACAAAAACAGACAAGAATATCCTGGAAAACAGCAAGACCTACAGGAAAAGTTTTGAACATTTCAATAGGAGTCGTCCCTGCCCTCCCCTCGCCTCCTCTGGTCTCTTGAGGATTTGGAAGCTATCAGAGCTCATGAAGGAGGACGCTGAGGGTTTTCCTGCCAGCTGGCAGCCTCTTTATCACTTCTATTAACTCTGAGTCCGGCCTGACGCCAGCTCAGCTGCCGCGACACTTCACACCTCAGCTGCACAAAATCCTGAAATTACAGCACTCGTCCTCTGAAATCAGCTTAGAGCCAGTTTAGACTCATTTCACAGAGTTTATACTGAGACGGAGGAAATATGACCCCCACCCCTCCATCCTCAGTCTGTGCATTAAACCAGGTTTGGATTATTATTATTTTCGGAGCAGAGACGATCGACTGGAGCTGGACAAATCATGTAGTGATTCTCAGGACTGTGTTCATTCTGCCCGTCAGTGTTTTGATTTGAGTTCTGACTCTGAGAAGACAAGGTTTGATTTCTGAAACGAATCGGGTCAGTCGGGCTTTAAAGGTTAATGATGACCATCAGTGCCAAAGCTTCACCGAGGTTTGACCAAAAACTTTACCTACAGAGGAGGCAGATCAGAAACTGCTGAAACAAACGATTCTCTGATGACAGAAAACATCAGGTTTTCTATGAAGGGAATTCTGTGACCTCTGCTCTACTTATTCTTGGCTTCCTGCTGGCCTTCAGAATAAAGCTGATTGGCTGCTGTAATCTCTGTGATGATGATGAGAAGGAGGGATCATACAAATGTAAGGATGAAGAGCTGGATGAGGAGCATCGAGGTTCACACACACACACACACACACACACACACACACACACACACACACACACTACAGAGCAGCAGGATTTCTCTCTCTGAGTTATTAGTGATTCAGGACTGTCACACTCTCGTTTGTCAAACTTTTTTTCCTGCTCTGAGCAGCAGAGGAAGGAGGAGGACGCTGTCATCCTAAACATTCAAAAATAATCCCTCAGACATCACCACATAACTTCAAACAATCCACAGAACGGAGCAGAGAGAAAACCCCTGTGTCCCAGCCAATCAGGATCCTCCTTGGATTTGGTACAAAGTCAGGCAACTCATACCAAGCCGGGGGGGGGGGGCAGAAGTGTTTGGCTGCAGGTCTCAGGGGGGTGGGGACACGCCATGTGTATTTGATTGGCAGGCAGCTCCGGCCAATTGAGACGAACCAACGGAGCGGGATGCAGTTGCCGGGGCGACCAAGAGAGGAGCTATCAGAGCTGTCAATCAGAGAGAGAAAGAGAGAGAGAGAGAGAGAGAGAGAGAGAGAGTGTGTGGGTGTGTGTGTGTTGATCTCTCGATTTTTGGAGCATGGTCTCCTCTCCCATGATGCA
The DNA here is from genome assembly GCA_037833715.1 of Toxotes lorentzi. Classification (NCBI taxonomy): domain Eukaryota; kingdom Metazoa; phylum Chordata; class Actinopteri; family Toxotidae; genus Toxotes; species Toxotes lorentzi. Next base: position 23,246,823 of record JBBMJY010000022.1, read on the forward strand.
CCTCTCCACCTGTCACAGTCCATCTGTGTCAGAGCTGCACACACACACATGCATAAGTTTGTACTTCTATCTTTGTGAGGACACTCACTGACATAACCTGAACCTGAACCTGAACCGGAACCTGATTGGGTACTGAGGGATTCTACAACCCTCAGAGTCCAATTAACTTATTATCAATCAATCAGTCAATCAGTTATTTCATTACATTTAACTATAGGTGATATTGCATTGTCTGTGTCCCGAGTGACTGGTATTAAGTGCATTCTTTTCTCATTTGTTTTGTTTTCTTTCGATAGTTGTGAACTGGTCTACCTTAACACAAAACGTTGTGCGTGCACTCACAGGGATTGTCTACATGTTCATCCAGACACCGCTGTAGAGTTTTTGCTCCACACCAGATCAGTTATTGCTTAGGAGCGTTTTTCACAGCATCACCTGAAGAAGCTCCATCTTCCTTTTCACATCCTCCCATCATGAAGAAATATCTGACTAATCAATGCACTTCATCAGTGTGACCAGATATCTTTCCACTGAGACCCCCCCACACACACCAGGTAGATACACCTCACCTGCTGCTCTAAACTCCCCATGAGACACTACACTCAGTACACACAACAATCACAACTCTCCAGAGCCTCATAAAGAGAAACAGAAACACTGGCATGTCTCATCCCATGACACACACACACACACACACACACACACTAATTAGTATAGTTTTTTCCTCATTAAAAGAATCAACCAATCCTGACAGCCGAGTGGTTTGGCTGCGTCTCTCTTCACTGCATCTATCAAGTAAAGGCTTTAAAAAAAATCAACCAGTCAAATTAATCTGTGCTACTCATGACCTCTGTTAGGAAACAACAGTTTAAATCATCACACACACATATGCACACACATATGCACACACACACACACACACACACACCCACACACACCTTCTCTGACATTTTACAGATTTTTAAGATCAGAACAGTTTGAATTCTGATGTTTGTGATTAAAAGTGAAGAATTTTTACTTTTGGCAGTTTGATAAATTCAAGCCCGGATCAGGATTTAGTGATCAGGTTACCATCAGGTTTAGGTTTGAGTTAGTACAGTACAGACACGCGTGTAGACAGTATGTAGTGTGTTTTCTGTCTGTAGCTGAAGGTTCCAACATCTGTCAGGAATGTTGAGGTTTGTAACATGAGCTGCTGACTTCATGTGTGTGTGGCTGGCAACTGTTGAGCTACACACACACACACACACACACACACACACACACACACACACACACACACACACACACAGACCATCTGCCTGTGTGTGTGTTTGATCAGCCTCTCTTTGCCTGCTGCCATCTGCCCTGCTCTACACACTGACTGTGTTTCCTTGTCTTCTCACAGAAGACTCCCCTGAAAACACGCAGATCGAAGCATCAGCTGATTTTTTTTTTTTATTTCAACTACGCTCAGAAGTGTCCCTGATAACAGCCTGCTTTTTGGTTGGCGGACACCATAACACAGACAGTGTGTTCAGGTCTGAGGTCCCACAGGGCTCCATTCCTGAACCTCTAACATTTCATCTTTATATTCTCCCTCATGGTTTTATCACCAGTAAACAGCATCAGTTACGTCAGCTGTGCAGACGATACACAACCTTACATTTCACCGTCTCTTGATAATGTGAGCAACACTTACTCGATTGCTAATGCTAATGCTAGGTGAGCAGGAACGACAGAGACAGCGGCTCAGAGTTTAAGTCTAAGGACGCGAAGCGGTGATGTGGTTCTCATTTCTTTCTTTCATTCCCTGTTAATAACCAGGCATCAGGATTTTGGATTAGTTATAAACGGGAGACGAAAAATCTTTCTAGATCAGAGGTGATGAGAAAAGCCTGATCTTGGAGATTGTTCTGAAGTGGAAGAAGATGGACCTGCCAAATGGAACATCCAGGTTCTGTGGTCTGAGGAAGGAAAGTTGATGGAAAGTTGATTCAGGACAGGGGGATCTCTGTCTTGTCCTCTTAATATCTCTGAGACAGTTTTGTTAATCAGAGGAGATCAACTGGATTTTGAGATTTGAGAGGGAGGTAGAGTTCAGAGTGGGGCTGAGCTGCTGGTCCTCCTGTGTGTCCCCCCGTCCTCTGGAGTTTGAACTCCTAAAGACACGAGTCTGAACTCCTAAAGACACGAGTCGGAACTTGGTGTCCTTGAATTTTAGATTCCAAAATTAATGCTGACATTAACGTGGCACCTGCTCAATTTTACCTGCAGAGGTTTAAAAAGCACATCTCAGTGCCAGTGGATGTTTTCAGCAGTTCATTAAATATCAGGGAAATCTGGAATCTGAGGCCAGTCAGACCAGATCAGAACAGACCTGATCATAATGAGACCTGATCCAGGATCTCTTGGACCTGAACAGACCCAAACAGTTCCTCTGTACTGTGTCTCTGATGAAAGAAAGACTTCAGTCAGTGTGTGACTGCGTTAACAGGTGTCCATGGTAACAGAGAGGGGGGGCAAAGAAGTGTGGACATGAATGTGCTGTCATCAACTTTTTACACAGGTGGGGGTGGGGGGTGCTACATTTCCTTCAGACCAACTAAAGTGTCCTGTAGTCAACAGTGAGAGACCACAGACAGGAAACTGCTGCAGTTTGACGACATGACGACGCATGGGAAGACAAACTGACGTCCACAATTCCAGACAGAGCGACTTCACGTTTCCACTGACAGGACACAGATGAAGACTCAGTGGACGAGACAGAAGTTTAAACGTCCTCAGAGACAAGTGTTTACCAACAAGGAAAAGTTTTAGGGGGAACATATAAGAACGGGCCAACTTTCGAATTCATACTCCAAACAGCCAGAGGGCAGTCACTTTGTTTTATTTCTTTATTTATTAGTTTACTAGTTTCTTTGAAAGGGACAAAAAATGTTCAAAAACCAAGAATCAGTCTAAGAGAATAATTTACATCCATTATCCCTTTCCACAGCAAGACAACAGGACCCAGACAGACCTGATTAGACTGAGAGAATCTCAGAGGGTCTTGACACCAGGAGATCCACTGTTAGATTCACTCAGATGTGTATTTGCAGATTCAAGCTTTCAGTTTTATTTTCAAACCTTCATCAGGAGCAGGTGGAGGAGTAAGGTGCCAGGTGTACCTGTTCACTTGACGATGGTTTGAAGCTAAAAGCGGGACACTCCAACACTGCCTCCTGCATCAGGTCTCAGTTGTTAAAAACCAAGTGGACCTGTGAAGACCTGTAGCTGGAGGATCAGCTGCTGCAGACTGATCTCCGTGAAGAGGATCAGAGGGGTTTTCATGGTACCAGCTCAGATAGAGAGCTGGTACCATAGTTAGTCCTGCTTCTGACTGGGAGTTTGGGGGGGCTGCTGGGGAACATACAGATTCATCGAAGACTCAGTGTCGGGTTGATGTGATCCCATCGATCAGCACGACACCCCGACCCGCTGAACTGAACATTTCTGTTGGATTCTCACCCATCTGTCCCAGAGGAGGGAGGGGGGAACAGGCAGCATGACCGTGACCAATAGATGGGCTGGGGGGCGTCTCTGCCCCACCCACCTCCACAGAGGGAGGAGGGTTACTGAGAGGACACACTGTTCCCACTGAATCTGGGACTGAATCTGAATCCTGCAGAGGACGCTTTGGCAAGCTTTTCAGGTTCCAGTACTGGACTGTTCTGGACTGAGCTGTTCTGCTCTGCATCAGACAGGAAACTTTCAGTCAACAATACTTTATTATTTATTATGTATTATTACTTATTACACGTGTAACACACGTGATCATGGTCAGGACGAGAGCATAAGATAAGACAAACTCAAAGAAAACCTTCCTCTGAGGCTCTGAACCGTCCTTGAGCCAACAGGTGAACCAGATGCTTTAACTCCTGAGCTGAAAAAGGTCTGAAAAGCAGCTGCAACTAATACTCAACTAATCCATTAGTCGATTGACAGAAACTCAAACTATTTTGATAATCAAATAATCATTTGAGGTAATTTTCAAGATTCTGAAACATGACAGAAAGTTGTTGCTTTTCTTTGGGCTCTGGACTGTGGCTCAGACAAAACAGGACGTCACTGCTCAACACGCTTCACCTGTTCCACACCTGTACTGTATGGAGATATTACATACAAACATACTTGACCAACAAAAACGATTCTGTCTCCTTTCAAACTGTCCTCTCTACAGGATGAAGAGCACAGGATGGTTGTGAGGCCACTGAAGCATCGCTCATTTCATTTCATTGTAAACTCTGTAAGTCTCAGACCTGCCATCACACTCCTTCTGGCTCTGCGAGGACGATGTGTTGGACAAACGTTAATTTAGTCAACAGGCTAAATTAACGTTCATCCAGCCTCCTTCAGCAGACGAGATGAGCCAGTGTCCTCAGACACTGAGAGGAGGCTGTTTCTTCAGCTGCCAGAGATTCAGAGAGATATGATACGTCTGTGCTTAATGTTAAAACACCTCGTTCAAAACCGCCCTGAAATTTTTTGTTTTCTCAACTTGTTTTTCACAGTGTGATTTTCTGCCTCGAGCCAAACACACTCACAACACAACACAATAACAGCTATACAAAAAGAATTAAAAAAAAAAAATCTTAAGTTTCTGTAACAGACTGAAGTATTTCAGTGTAAAAATAAAATCCCAGAGATGAAGCTTCTACTGCCTGGTGATGGTGGCAGAGGGGAGGAGATGGGGGAGGGGGGTGAGTGTGGGGGTGTTAAAGGTCAGAGGTCAACAGCGTTTGATTTGTTGCACTCTGGAGCGTGAAACTTGAAACCTTACAGCTCTGCAGACACACTGAGTGTGTGTAGAGCGACGCCTTATTTTTGGAAAATACACAAGTGAAAATCCCTTCACTCCATCAACGTCCTCACCAGACTCTGTTTTATATTTTCACATTTTTACACTGTTAATCATCACAGAGTAACAACAAAATTCAGCTGTAATTTGATCTATTTTTCTGCACATATCACAGATAAATCTGAATGTTTGCTGCAGAATTTTAGTAGACTGAAAAGAATAAAATAATATATTGATTGATTTCAACTGATTTTAACCCAAGTAGAAATTACAGTTACTTTTCAAATAGATTTTTAAGTTTGGAAAAATATGACTAACTAGAGATTTAAAAACCAATAAACAAAGAGTTTAAAGTCGTTTGTTGTGTTTGTAGTTTGACAAACAGGAAAGTGTCATTTGATTTTGATCCACGTCAGACATTCCTGCCTCACAGGCCTCAAGAAAACCTCAATCTGATTTGTCAATAAAGTGTTTAATTAGAAATCATAAACTCAGAGATTCTGCAGTGTGCTGCACCTTCCCTCCTCACGCCGACAATAACAGGAGACTGGTTTTAACTAAAGTCGGTCATCTGGATCACATTTCATCAGTCAGCAGAGCGAGGACACCGAGTGTCTCTGCGAGGCCTGTCTGAGCTTTTTAACATTTACCAAGTGTAAACAGTGAAACACAGGAAATAGTTCTGCTTCGTTTGCTAATTATCCGTGTTTCTGCAGATGAAATCAATCACTGCTTCACTGAAAAAGTCTGCATGTTTCGTTTCCTTCGACATAAACGGGAGCTGAAATAAATAAGTCAATGCCAAAGCCGCAAATAACTTCTCTGTAGGAAAAGTTCTTAGCGGCTTTTTCAAAAACTGAATTTTTAAGCCAAAATGTTAAAGCCTAAAGTGAATATTGGATCAACAGAATATTGGTTTTCAGAGTTTTTCCTGTAAATTTCCAGTAAATCTTTGATAATCTTTTGACTATTCAATTACAATGTCAATCGCTTATTCAAGAAAAACACCAAGATACTTCTAATGTAATGAAAATAATCATCAGCTCCCGTCAGGTCTGAGCTCAGCTGAACACACAGCAGTTAGTAGCTTCATTTCTCACATTCAGGTTCAGTTTTACCAAAAAAAAATCAGGAATATTTTGGAATTCACAAACTAATATTTCTCCCGGGCTGTTTACAACTCAACACAGAAATAAAGAATAAAAGCAAATATTATTATTTCATGTGCGATGGTGACATTTAAAAATATCATGTACAGATATATTTTAAATTTCTCTGAAATTATAAAAACATGAGAATAGATCAAATCTATTAACTTTTGATTATTATGATGATTTCACTGTCAAAAATCATTAAAACATTTTGTATTCCAGTAACAATGATAATTACAGTAAACTAAACTGATCAGAGTGACACACACACACACTCACACACACACACCTGCCTACACACACACACAGAGAGATTATTATTTAAAAGGTTTATAAAAAAATTGGTTTGATTTCTTTGTATTTAATTTTCTAAATGTTTTTGAAAACGTATTAATAATTGAAAAAAATTACTTTTTATGTGTTTGTGTAACAGTGTAGAAAATAGTCCTCTATACAAAGTTAAAATTATATAATATGGTCAAATAATAATAACAATAGACTTCAAATTATTAATCATGCTATTGTTGAAATCCACACATTTTAGTAAAATACATATATAATATTTAATGTTATAATAATTTCAGAACATAGTGGTGTATAAAGGATTAATTATACCTGTTACTACTCCTCCTGCTTCCACTTATTTTATTTTTTACATGTAAAATATTTGCGTATTTTATACAATTCTGACTTTATATAATTAATAATGAATTAATATTTAAGAGAAATCAAGGCTCACAAACATAATGTCATTTTTAAAAAATAGAAGAATAATAACAACAAGATTAAATATAAGAAAATCGAAGGAAAAAACGTTGATGAGACTGAACTCTTCAGTACTGAGGTGAAATCTGGGTTCAGTTCTTCTTTGTGACCCTGCAGAACAACCGGGGGGGTCAGAGAGGAGGGGGTCTGGAGGTTTGAGAAGAGGGGTGAGTTGAGGGGGTGGATTAGTTCTACTCGGCTGACCATCACCCCCCCCCCACCTTTGTCCCAGCTGTCAGCGGTGGATACGCTCCACCAATCACACACTGCCGTCAACAATAGCTGCATCATTCCCAGAATTCCCTGAGAGGACGGAGGTCTCTCTTTAAAGATCCTCCAGGAGGCCGAGCTCTCGCTCAGATTTCATCTAAAGTCTGATTTAATCTGAGGGAATCACTTTGACACGGGGGTTCAACACTTCACTCTTAAAACCATTTCACACTGAACTCAGACGTGAAAACAGAACCACACACACCAAGCTGTTCGTTTTCTTCACACACACGTGGTCGCAGTGCAGTCATATCCACACAGCTCTGAAAGTTTCTCCATCACATGAAATGACGTCTTTGAACTAACCTGCTTAGTTTCACATAAATATTTTGCACAGCAGATTATTTTTAGTTTGCCCTCTCAGGCTCATTACGAACACTCATGGGCCCCTGAACAGGGCCCCGACCCCCCAACGGCTCGAGTGGAGCTGCTCAGTGACCAACAGGTCAGACTGCAGCTGGACCGGACAGCTTCAGGTGAGAACAGGATGTTCATGAAATATAAATACAAATATTTTCAGATTAAAATAGATCACATAACAGCTACAAGATAAAGATTGATATAAAACTAAGAGACTTAGTGCTGTTTGTAGAAACCATGAATTATCAGTATTGATTATAAGATATGAGGTCACTATTAATGACTGATTTCAACTGACAACTGACAGTAATGTATTAATACGGTACATAACGTATCTAATTTATGAAACACCCAGTGAACAGTTTCATAACCTTTATTTTATGGACTGAGACAAATATAAATACAGGAAGCAGTGTTCAGGGTTTGTTCCTTTGTCAACTTGTAACCTACAATCTAGATAAACTATTGCATAAGGATAAACATCCATTTAGAAAAAGCTTTGGTATAATATTTTTATGACCTTTTGACCTTTAGTCCTGTCTTCACCAACAGAACTGTGTCTTCTGCAAAAAAGAACACTTCCTGTTCTTTGACCTGTCGACAGTAGTGAACCCGTCAGAGCGAGGGAGGGACTGCCTCCGTCGTCTCGGCTCCTGACGGGGGCACAGCGGACCCCCGCCTGGTCTTATCAGCACCTCGACACGGCCTGGATTACACAGCCCCAGTGGCTGCTGGGAGCTCTGCTAATCTGACCACTCATTAATATTTAACACAAATCCTGCCAGGAGACACAGACATGAGGAGAGAGACTGAAGACTGAGGTGCTGGAGCTGTTCTTCTCCCTCTCCGCGCCGTGCTCTGGTTGGACAGAAGCCACTGTTGTTGTCGTTTGGCCCTCTGACCAGCCAATCAGCTGCTGCAGTAACTCCCCGCTGCACCAAACGAGCTGCTGAGCCCATCAGTCAGAGCGCAGGGACAAATTCGACCCATCAAGACACTGACTGGGTAACTAACCTCAGACCGACCTCACTGTACAGAAGTTTAATGACTCTGATCAACAACAAGAAGAAACAGAAACATCTGGTTTTAATCTCCACCAGACTCCATGGTCCAAATTCCTGTTTTTCAGGATTTGAGTTCACTGCTTTCACGATCGTCTCTCACTGTTTTGGAAGTTTCTGGGATAGGACGATGTCCTATGAAAAGCCAAATACAGACAGTATTCAGGGGGGTATACGGTACAGTAGGGCTGCTACTAACAATGATTTTCAGTATAGATTATTCTGCTGAATATTTTCTAGTTCCAGATCAGATTTTAATTTCCTACATCTCAAGTTAACGCCACTGTGATTTAAGACAAGCATCAAACCCTGACATTTGAGTGGAACTAGCGTGTGTTTAAAAAAAAGGAATCTCCAATAGTCACCAATTTTGTCAGTCAACTAATCCACTGATGGACTAACTAATCGCTGCAGCTCTATAACACTGGAAAATAGTGGCAAGGTCTGATTTACAACCAACCGTCATTCCAGCTAATTATTGTCTGATCAAAGGCCCAGCAGCCAGCCGATCAGGAAAAATGTGAAATTTATTTATAATACAGTTCAATACGGGTGAAGAATAAAGTTCATCTTGGGTTTAAATGTAGCAGCGCACCGTGGTGTGGATCAGTTGTGTGAGATGTTTTGATGGACTCACGTGTGTATGAAACTGTTGTTGAGATCTTTCAGTCAACCACAATACGGATGGCGTTCCCACCTCTGCGGTTCCAACGATCTGAACCTATCACCAGATGTCTGTCTGTTTATTACTTTTGCTCGGCGGCTGCTCAGCAGCCTGACCCTTCACCTGTCCTGCCTCAGACAGCAGCTCTGACCTCCAGATTCAGACAGACATAATAACACGCGGTTTGTGTTTGTTGTTGTTTCTGTGACCTTTGACCTCTGTGCTTCCTGTCAGATTGTTGATCCTGGATGGGTTCATGAGTCTGTTTCTGTTATTCATTCATTAAAGCAGCTGCTGATTGGTTGTGACTGCTCCCTGTTTCTGATGTTTCTGATGTTGTCACGCTGCTGAACTTCCCGACTCGTCCCTATTTGATAAACTCAGTCGGCTCACGGCCTTCGCAGGATTTAACGCTCTGATACGTTCGATGCTGCGCTATCTCCTTAATCCAACAGGAAGTGGATTTCCATCCTGATTGGGTGGAGGAGGCGGGGTGTGACTGACCGCTGAGGCGGGAGGAAGAGGACGAGGTTTAAATTCCGACTAAAGGAGCTGCTGGACTTTCTGCTGGAAAATCTGATTTCTGAGGCAACTGGTGCCAAATCCTCCACCACACTCTGACTGAATCTACAGAGACTGAACCAGAACCTTTTAAACTCTCCTCTGAAGGAGTGAAGACCGGCCAAAATGTCCGTCCTCACAGAGCAGAGACGTCCTCACAGAGACCAACAAGAAATGAAGAAATATTAGTTTCTCTTTACATTTATCTGAGAGAATCACTTCCTGGTTTATTTGCTGGTGTTTTTCAGGGATGTGATTTTTATTTCATACGAACTGAGGCATGTTGAATCGTGTTCTCCTCTATGTGCTGAGAAAATTCACCAAAGCCTCCACACGATGTGAATCCTTTATCAGTCCTTTCAAAACTGAACTGCTCACGTAAAAATCTTGCCTCTCCAAAATAAAAACTTCTCAGGGGACTCGGACAGAAAACAGGCAGTGTCCCACTTCCAGCCAAAAGTCAAATTTTAACACTGACTTCAGTAGGTAGGTGGGTGAGGTTCATGTTGTACCTACTGTAAAACCTTAGAATTTAATGTGGAACAGAGAGACGCACAAACTTTGACATTTTTTAAGTTTATGTTTTTTAAGTTTGATTTTTTTTTTACTTTATTCTTTTCTGTCCATTTATTTTTCATCTTGTTGTTTTACTTCCATGTGTCTTTTCAATTTTAGCCGTAATCTGTAATTTATTTTAATTCTGTTGTTTCCTTTTTGATTATCACAGAACGATCCAAAAGGCCCAAAAATAAAAATAATAATCTCAGACAATATCTTTAAAAAAATAATAATAATAATTAAATCTGACCCATGTGTCTCTTTTCTTTTTGTATTTTGTGCACATATTTCACACATCAGACTTTCTAGTTTCAGTTTCAGGGGGAGGCTGAACAGAGGCTGGTTCAGATTTCTACAACAGAGCAGCAGCGGTTTTCTGTTTTTTCTCCGATGTGTCACAGTGAGTTTCTCCTCAGTTAAACCTGATATCACTGAACTGAACACTTACAGTTCGCTTTTCTCTTATGACCATAAATTCAGCTCCAAACACAAAACACACCAGTGAAACATTACACCAGAGGTTTATCTCCGAAGAGTCGGAGGGAGAAGAAAAATAAAACCTGATCGTTTACCTTCACAGCAGCAGCAGACAGTGAGGAAGCAGCAACAGCCACCGGAAAGAGAAACAGAAGAAGGAGAAGAATTAATATTAGCTTTCATATTAACACAGGAACTTTTACTTGTTACTTTTACTGAAATATTAAGTCAGAATGAAAAAGCTAAAGTTCGTTAATTTGAGGCTTCTTTTCTTTCATTCTCTCAGTATTTTCACGCAGTCTATTCTCTGGGGTTTGGTCTGAGCGTCTCTGTCAGACTGAGACTCTACAGTTTTTATCCTCCACAACAAAACAACAGGGAAGTTTGTTTTACCTTCATTCATTCATTCATTCATTCACTTGTTCATTCACTCGTTCATTCGTACAGCAGGAGGAGAGATCAGCTGCAGTTTCAGCCACAGTTTCTTAAAGTTATAATAAAATTGTACCAAGTTATGATGTAAAGCTTGTTATCATTCAGACGTGGTCTAACCAGCATTAACACAAAACTCTTGATGTCTCAGAGTCATCACACTGAACCCATCCTGGACGTCCATCAACAGGGTCTTGAAGGACCGTCTGACAGACTGTGGAGTGGACACAGATACCGAATCTGTCTTGAACACACAGGCATGGACCGAATGTTGTGAAACTGCAGTGTTAAGCTTTCACTGGGACTTCACTAAAACAAAGTCCAGATCATGGTTCCACATACATGAAGTCCAAGGGTCTGGATGTGTGCTCCTTTCACCGGCTGTCGGGACAAACGGTTCCATTGTGTGAGGGAAGACACGCAGATAAATCATGAGGCTGGCGTTTGTTCAGTTATGAACCCTGCAGCCTGTAGGGGGCGCTGGCAGAAGCACAGGCTGGTGTATTACTATCTATTAAAAAAGAAATCTTTTTAAAATGTAAAGGTTAAAGGTCGGCCTGACCGTTCTCAGTTTCTGTGAAACAGCAGCAGAGAATCAGCAGCTTAATGACAGTCAGTAAAACTCTCCATAAAACACACGATCCGGACCCTGATCAGATCCAGATGTCAGCAGCTGGACTCCACAGACCCGCTCCTGCTGCACTCTGATTGGCCACTGTCAGTCCCTGCGGCCCTCCCCCTCTCTGATTTTTGATGCAAAATCAGAAGCTGCTGTAGTTTCAGGTTTCACCCCCCCTCCTGTCTTTCCACTAAAAGTTTCAAGGATACTTTTTCCCTGAAGTTCAGGACAAAGAGCGGCGGGACACACACACACAAGTCCTTGTTTAACGTTCTTTGTGAGGACCCTCGTTCAAAGAAAGCATTCCCTTACTCCAACCTTAACCATCACAATATGGAGTTCAGGACTGTCAGACCAGAGACCAGGTTCACATCCAGAGACCAGGTTCACACTTTCTAATCCGCACTCCCGCCCACGCTGACTCAGGTGACATGACCTGAGGACATTCATCAGACTCTACACAGCTCCACTAAAGGCTTTATACTTCTTAAACATACAGAGTTAGCCCAGTCTGAGTCAGGACAGAGAACATACTCACTGCACTGGGTCACTGGGCCGTGATGTGTGGTCATCTACACACATTCACAGTGATGCTCGTGGACGTGAGCAACCGATGAATGATGATCACCAACTGACACGTGAGTTGAAAAGCTCACAGATTTATGCTTTTATTGTGAAAGAAAAGTTGGAGTTGAGTCCTTATAATATGATTCAGCTGAGAGACTCAGAAGATGATGTAGGTTCAGGTTTAGGTCCAGATCGGGGTGTGTGTGAGTGTGAGTGTGTGTGAGTGTGTGTGTGTGTGTGTGTGTTTAGGATTCATAAGGTTTCTGTTTCAACACACCCATCATACTGTGAGCCCCACCTCCTCAGTACCATTTCTGTCTGGTTGCCATGATAACCTTGTTGTTCCATTGATTGACAGCTGATTGTTTTTAGCCGCAGTGCATTATGGGTTAGTGAGCGCCGCCTGTGCGGTGGATGTCTCTTGGCTGATGGTTTCTCCTGCTCCTCGTCCTGCAGGTGTTTAACCTTCCTCCAGCAGCTGATCCTCTGAGCAGCCTTCAGCCATAACTCATCAGGTGAAGTCAGGTGGGACGGCTCATTTCCTGTTGGATGGTGAAAGGTTTTATCCCGAGGTAAAACTCATTCTTCAGCCATAACTCATGGCCTGTTTAACCCAGAATGCACTGCTTCCTGCAGACAGGTCAGAGCTGAGACTCAGAGACAGAAACTCATCAGGCCGAAGGAAAGTGATCAGTGATCATCGATAACTGTGGGTCACACTCATCCTGAGGGTCAACTGGAGACTTTTAATGTGAACGTGATTTGTTCCTCAGGTTAAACGAGGTTATAGGACCAGAACCAACAATGACTTTATTCACAGATTAATCTGCTGTCTGTTCGTTGTTTGGTGCATAAAATATCAGGCAGAAGAAAAGAAAAAAAAAACAGTGGAATCACTCAGACTGTTCCTTTAATTCACTTCACACATCTGAGTGTGTGAAGAATGATAAATGTGGTTATTACAGTGACTGCACTCATTTGTTTCCTCTTCAGAAAGTCACTAAATGTAGAGACAAAGACGCTGTGCTCTTGATTCCTGGGACCGGTCCTGCCGTCGTGGTCCAACAGAAAACTCTGCTGCTCTGATTCAGAAAATAAAGAACACACAACAATCAAATCTGAAACTACTGCATGTCCTCAGTGTGCTGCTGCTTTACTGATCCTCGTAGTTGTGAATGGATCTTCTCCCCATTCATGTGTCTGCTATTAGTCAAAGCAGAGACGACCTTTCCCGCAGACACACTAAGCTGCTGCACATTCAGGCACAGGAGAAGAAGAAGTGTCAGAGACGAAGGGGAACAACAACCTTCCACTGCAGAGATTAGAGAGAGAGGGAGGGAGAGAGAGTGAGTGTGTGTGTGTGTGTGTGTGTGTGTGTGTGTGTGTGTGTGTGTGTGTGTGTGTGTGTATGTGTGTGTGGAGTGTGAGGGGTAGAGGAGGCTGAGAAACACCAGCCACCGTCCGTCGTCCTTCAGCTGCCTGATGAAAATCCCTGTGTGACGGCTCGTCTGTTTCCGTCCTCACCTGCAGGGTCTCAGCTTCACTACATTGGGTTTAAGACTTTTTAAGACCTTTTAATTCCACAGAGAATCTGATCTAATACCTGTTTCATGACCATACATTCATCCAAAGTATGAAAGTCTGATGGAAAACCAGCAGGGATGATTTGATCTACAATTAGTTTTATATCACAGTTTTCAGGTCCTCCCAACTGTGTACAATAATAATTCCTGATGACGGTTAATTCATGTGACCTGGACAGACAGACAGCATGGACGGACGTCCCTTATGTTTAATTAATATAACTAATATAACTAATTTAGCAGAGATGTAATGGGGTGTACTGATCCTGAACGTATTGTTTTCCACTTAAATCTCTGATCTCTCAGTTCAACAGCCACCTGCTGTGACTCCAGCATCATGAACCTGGTTCTGGTTCTGTTCAGGCTCTCACAGCACCTGGTTCAGGTTCAGGGAAAGATCCTGGTCTGGTCTGGTCTGATACAGAAACAGTTCACAGTGACTGTTCATGGGTGGTTAAAGCCCAGATTAGGTGATGAACAGAATGAACGGCTCATGTTTCACCTTCATTTACTTTTAACGTCTCTTTAAGCTTGCGTGTGTGTTGAGCAGGTAACACACTGATCCTGAACTGAAGCTTCAGTCTGAGCTGAAACAGCCTCCACTGTTAAAGTCACGATGAAATGATGGAAACTCAATCCTGCATGAGGTGCTGAGAAAATAAAATCTACACCTTCCTCCTGTTAACTCAACACCTCCACCACTCAGAACCCTGCTGTGGTTCTAAGGAGAACTCTGTTTACTGAGAGAGGACAGAGCTGTCAGAGAGAGAGGTCCAACCACTGCAAATCATCTGTAACTGTGTGTGTGTGTGTGTGTGTGTGTGTGTGTGTGTGTGTGTGTGTGTGTGTGTGTGTGTGTGTGTGTGTGT
>JBBMJY010000022.1:23263494-23280643 GCA_037833715.1 Toxotes lorentzi
CACACACACACACACACACACACACACACACACACACACACACACACACACACACACACACACACACACTTGTCCTTCTATACTTGTGAGGATCACAACGTGTCTGACTCTCACATCAGAGCCGCTCGTTAATAAAAACGACCTGTTAAAAATGACCTGTAGTCCACTGCAACAGCTCACAGGGTTAGAAGAGAACGCAAACGTCCACAGCTCAGATTCAGCAACACAACAACATGAGTGCTGTCACACTCACCTCTGCTGCTCTCAGGTTAACAGGAAGTGGAACACCTTTCATCGAGACCACAGGTAAACACGGAGGATGTGCTGTCTCTAAAACAAGCCTGACACAAATGTTTTCTCTGTTAGATCTGAATTTACAGTAACTTTGGGTTTTCAACGTCTTTCTATCACAGGGACGAGAAAACAGAAAAAGAAAGAAAGTTTTCAGTAAAAAGGAGCTGAAGAAGAAAAGGATCAGATCAGATCCGGGTCTAATACTGCATTTCCCTCTGAAACATAGAAGAGAAGAAGAGTGAAGAACAGTAAGTCCTGCATTTAAAGTGTTATGTGAGTATGATCAGGAACATGTAGTTAAAGTGTGAGTCTTATGTCAGCAGATCTTTGTTACCGTGTGTGAACGTCTGAACCGACCACAACGCTGTCAACATGCTAACATTCTGACCCTTGACTCTGAGGCGCTGGGTCATGTGACTAGTCGTAACCTTTATATTTCTACTTCACTCAAACAAGTCACTGTGACAAAGACGCCGTTAAATGAATTTGAACGAGATGAGTCAGAGTTCCCCTCTGAGTCTCTCTGACGTCCGTCCACACGACAAATCACTGCAACTAGAAACTCAAACACACAACGACCAGAGAATCCCAGACCTGCAGCCAAAGACAGCACCGCAAGGCATCATGGGAGGATGGAGTGATAGGGGGCCTGTTTATGTATTCACTGAAGATGATGAGCCTGAGGAACCCACATTCTGAATATATATATAATATATAACCGAAACTGTGCTACAACAACACGTCCATTAAATCACTGTTTTCTTTTAGTCTCTGAAACGTTTTATAGTCTTTGATCAGAACTGAAACAACAGCAGAGAGAAGCTGAAACACAAATAATAATAAACAACAAACACAAGCACAACAAACGCATCATGGGTAGAGCAGCGGCATCAGTTCACCTCCTGCTGCAGTAATCAGCTGAGAGAAGAAGATGATCAGGACAGAGACGGGAAGCTGAGAGTTTGTTTGATATTCATGTGGATCACAGGGGATCCATTCGTATTCATGGAAAAGGATAAAACATGCAGGTGAATGATGGAAGAAATACAAACATCCATGGACGCACTGCAGCTCAGAAACACTCCATTAAAACAGAGCTCCTGAGTTTTATAAATGACACTGAGGTTAAAAGAAATCACTTTTTCAGACTCTTCAGCTACAAACCGTTCAAAATATTATAAACTATAACTAATTTCTTCTTCCACCAAATCCTAAAACAATCGTTACTCAGACATCGTCATCTCACTTCTCATCTTCGTGCCGCAAAAAATTTGATCAACAACAACCTGAAATGTTCAAACTGATAAATACAAATGAAGAAAAAGAAGCATTAACCATCTAAAGTCTCGGCTGAATAAGTGTCTGTGTGGCCGTGTCCAGGGAGGACCAGACGTGGACCGGCTCTGGCCCACATGTGGCTGCCAGATTTGGCTCTGTCGGAGGGGGCGGGGTCACATTTGGGCCAATGTTTACAGCTGGAATCAGACCAGTGTATGACCACATCTGCCAGATTTACACTCCGTCTCAACACAACACAACACGTCCACTTTCTCTGTTTATTCCTGTTTTTTTTCCTGAACTAAATTTTAAATGTGCTCATGAGATGACACTGAAGCAAAGCTGTAAGACCAGGAATCAGGACACACTGGAACCACAGCTCCGTTTATTCTGTTCTATTAGCAACGTTCTGACCAGCCACTCTAAAGGTCTTCCTGAGTCTGCACCGTTAACAGGTTTTTGTAATCAAAGAAGGAGCGTTGTCCTTTACTGTCTCTCCAAACAAAACTACCAGCAGCTTTTCTGATGATCGAATGTGAGGACTCTCTGTCTCTTAGAAAACAAAAATCTGAACACCTGAAGACGTCACCTCCAAATGTGTATTTTTTCAAAAGAACTTGGCATCAAAGGCTGACCAGTTCAGATTATAGGGCAAATCCCAGGCAGGACCAAACCTCAGGAGGACTAAACCTGAGAGATTTTTCTGGGTGAATACCAAAGGAATGGAACCTGGTGTTGACACCTTTTACATCACTATACCTGTACACATCAGTACCTGTTGTTGTTTCTGATACATTCAACAGTATCCATGTGGAACCATCTGAGCCCTGAGAACCTTCAGTTGTGATCTAAACCTGTAGAACCTATCTGTGGTTCTGTGTGGAACCGTTCAGTCCTACTACAGCTCCCAGTGTGCCTCAGGGCTCTGAGCAGGTAAACGAGCTCTGAGAGGACAGAAAAACAAACAGACAGACAGAGATGCAGGAGTAGGGACGAACCCTGAACTGTCTTCACTTTGTTTCCCGTTCAATCTATAACTCATCGCCACAGCAGCCAAGGAGGACGTCACCATGGCAACACCCTCCAAGGAGCCTTGAGCTGGTTCAGGTGAGAGTTGGAGTGGGTGAGCTGAGGAAGGAAGGAAGGTAGGAGATAGGAGGGAGGGAGGTTTCCAGGACAGCTGCTTTCCTCATCTGTCCAGGAAGTAGACATGTCCCAAGGGACTCTGTCTGTTTCCAATATAAATGTATATTTCTCATGTATTTTTCTCAGATCAATCACATCAGTGATCAGTTCTTCTGACATTTAACAGTGAGGAGTGTGTGAGGAGAGAGTGAATGAATAAATAACATGAATCAAGGAGAAAGTCAGAGAGGAGAGGAAAGGAAGAAAGGGAGGAGAGAAAGAGAACTGAACAAAAAGAAAAAGACAAACAGAGACAAAGACAAGTGAAAGCTGCAGAGATGATATATTTATGGACACACACACACACACACACACACACACACACAACACTCCATCAATTATTACTGGCTGCTGAAAACCATCTGCAGCCCGTCAGCCAATTGCAGAGCTCCATGAACCATCAACCAATCACAGAGCTCTCACACTGTCAGCCAATCAGAGAGCAGGGATCACAGTAACCAGGGCCAAACACCTCTCCTCCTGTTTCCTTTCTTTTCCTCCTCGTACACTTGTCCTTGTTTCCTTTCCTGTGTTTGTTAACAGATTAATGAACGTGTACAGGATGACAGGGCCTGGAGTGTGTGAGTGTGTGTGTGTGTGTGTGTGAGAGAGAGAGAGAGAGGTGAGGTGTGTATGTGGGTGTTACCATCTCATTGTACGTTTATCACAAAGCGTTTCTGCTTCTTCCATCGTCAGTGACAGGAAATGATGTTGTTTGTGTACAAATAGAGAAATGTAGCTGCAGACAGGTCAATGAGATAGGAGATGACCATAACCAGGAGACCAACACACAAAACCTCATCCAGCTGTGATCAGGCCGAGCTCAGACCAGACTCAGTCCCTGCACTCAGTGGGGGGAGTGTGGGGGCCGACACAGACACCCCAGCAGAAAGGCTCAGCCGGGCTCAACTTGTGTAGCATCAACACTTTCTGTTGCAGCAAATTACACTTTTTTAATTTTAAATAAAAACGCTGCGCAATCTCACATTCTTTACCAGATGTTTCCAGGGTGATGGGTGTGTGATCATTAGAGAGAAAGAGAAAAAGTACACAGGATTAAATTCAGATGGATTTAATCCCCCCCCCCCCCCGGTGAAATTAATCCAGCCTGAATCTGAGAGTAAACTTGTCTCTGCAGGAAGATTTTCAGAGAAATGAAGGGAAACCAGCAGCTGATGAGGATCAGCGGCCTGGCCCTTCAAAGACAGATTCAGAGGACACTTCATCAGCCTACGAGTGTGTGTGTGTGTGTGTTGGGTGTGGTGACCTGGTGTGGACCTGCCAGCTCAGCCTCCATCATGTAAACCTCGTTAAGACGTCGCAGTAATCAGAGCGTGAAACACTGACGGCGTTTCTCTTTTCTTCTGCCGCCATGTTTATCCTCACCGCTCGACTCAGCGCCCGACGCCCAGAAACATTAGGTTTTATTATTAACACTATGCATTTTTTATGAATGAGGTCTGCAAAGAAACATCTGCAGAGCACAGAAACACAGAGGCCACTGAACAGAGAAAATAAATGACGGAGGAATAATCACTGAGAGTTTGGAGACAGAGACTCAGGCCTGGGTTTACTGTCTCAGTAGGATCTGGTTTACAAGAAGAAAGCAAACAGAACGGAGGGAAGAGATCTGAGCCCAGACCCTCACTGGGAAGGATTTCCTCCAGAATTTCTGCAGTAAAATATGTAACAAAGCTTACTGAACTTCACGATCACCAAAAGAAGATCAAAAAAACAAACTGAACAACAAGAGGGAATGAAAGCTCTGTGTATCTGACTGGTTCTGCCAGCCTCTAATGGACGTCCCTCAAAAATCTCCCTCAAAAGGCCTCACAACCATGTGTGTCTCTGTGCAGAACTGCACTTAAAAAATATCCATTTAAAAAAGGCTTCATTTAGTTCGAACAAGAGAAACATTCAAGTCAGTTTCCCTTCATTCAGACAGGCCCAGAGACACTGAGGTCTTTGAAAACATCCAGAACTGAGTCCGACTCTTCACTCAAATTTCACACAGTCAAATATTTATTAAGGTGTGTGCTTTGAGGTTTATGTATTAGTAGGTTTGCAGTTTTTAACAGTGAGTGACTGTGATGATTAAGTCGTTCACTTGTCTTTCTCAGCAGCGAGCTCATCGTTATTTCTTATTTTCAGTAAGAGTTTAAGAATTTGGGTGAAAAACAAACTTTGAGTTTGGAGGGCGTGTTTACATGGAGCAAGGTTTATCTTGACTGATTCATGAAAAGGTTTAAATTACAGCTCTGAAACCTTGAGCAGATAAATGTTTATGATCAGAGTTCATCTAAACTATATCACATCAACCAGCCCCCCGCTGTCCTCAGGCCAGTGTACCACACTACTGAAGTGCTTTAGAGCCAGGCATCAAGCTGTCAATCAATCGGCCGACCCTTCACCCCGACTTCCCTGGGCTGACCCGTCCCGGCAGCTGCTCCTCTGCTCCTTTCTTGTCATTGTGTCGTCTTTTCATTCAGCGAGCGAAGGTCTGAGCCGCTCGACCATTTCCATAATCTCCATTAAACACTTCAAATGGGCGCTTTAAGAGCGCTGCCATCTGCATAATCCCATTAACTCTGGAGCTGCAGCGCCGCGGCCGACACAACGCCGCCACAGCCGGCAGGAGCTGCGGCTCAGGTGGAAGAAAAAGTGGCAGAGAAAAGGCAGATTTAGTTTGTGTCAGGTTTGTGAATGAATAAAAGGACGAGGAGAGGAGGAGAAGGAGAGGCCTGACAGCTGAGGGCGGAGATGGAGACGCAGCCAAAGCTGCTCAGAGAAGAAAAAATAGAAATCTTTTTAGTCTAAAAGCTTCATCCTGGTGTAAATCTGTTGGTGCTTCCCTCTGTCTGGGGAAAAGTCCGCTTACAGAGTTTCCTGTCTCCCCCCTCCTCCCCCTCAGATGAAGGAGAAGAAAAACAGATTCACGCTTTCTGATGACAAGAAAAGTAGGTCAGATTTAAATTCAGACCAAATCCGGGCGTTTCAGCGTCGCGCTGACGCTCGTAAAACACCGGCTGGCTGCTCGCTCCGCTCCACTCACGTCTGATCTCACTGAGGAAAAACCTGAAGCCTCAACAGGCCTCAGACCGTTTAAGAGTTTTTACAAACCTGATTTTTTAAAATAAACCTGAGTGCCAGAGTCACAGAGGGTAAAGACCCCGAGAGCCGCGAGCAGAGACGGAAATGAAACATCCATCACAGATCAAAAGGTCGATAAAAAGCAGGAGACTGGTTCGGTGATTAATTAACCACAGACGCCTCCTGAGGGAAACACTAATGAAGCACAGGGAGAAAAAGAACTGGTTCCGTTTGCAGCTTCATCTTCTGCAGAGAAGGGAGGAGACGGATGATGTAGGACCAGGAAATAACGGGTCAGAATATGTCGACTGCAGCCTAAAAATCAGGTTCATATACAAATAAAGTGTTTTAGTTGTGGAGTGAAGACTGATGGTTGACAGACCCGAGGTCCTGATGACATTTATAAAAAGTTAACATGTCCTGTCTTGTGCTTCAAGTCAGTGTCGACTTGTTCTGTCTTTAACCATAAAGACCTCCATCTGTCCCGAACCCGAACCAAGAGCTTTATTTGGTCTAAAGAGAAACATGGAGAGAAAAAGACGCTGACGCTGAATCAATCCAAAAAGTCATTTATCCAGTGTAACTGTGGTGTTTGGACTTTCCGTCCTCATCAGGTAAACTCTGTGTCAGCTGGTGCTGCAGCAGATGTTGGAAATGAGAAAATGAGTTGTCCGTGAATGTTTTGTGTTGTGTTCATGTGAGATCATTTCCTCGTTATATTCCAACAGATCCGGTAAATGAAGGTGATGTTGTTCAGGCTGGGAGGAACATGAAGAGCCTGAAGGAAAATATCAGACCCATCTGGAGCTGCTGGACATGAGGGACATGTTGGACATGTCCATCACAGCATGTCCACGTCTATATAACATAATTGGTATAAATCCTGATGAAACGTATTGACTGACATCTTCGGTTTTTATTTCCCACGTTCTTTGATACAAGCTCTCAGCTCTGATGACGTGAAGAATAAAAACAACATGGCGGCTGCTGCTCTGATTGGTCTGTTCTCAATGATTCATGAGTCGTCTCCGAGCAGGAATTCCAGGTCATTCATAATGAATAACAGCAAACATTAGAGTTTGTGCTCTGACACTGACAAAACCAGCACAGACACTGACCTGAGGTCTGCTCGGAGTATAAAGAAATACACCTAACATGTACACAGACGAGCTCTGTTTGTCACAACATGCGTGAACCACTTCCAACCAGTCAGTTCCAGTTAAAACCAGTTAGCATCGGCCAGAACAGAAGCAGGTCAGAGCGAATGTTTCAGGTTGTCTGTGGATCTGTCCCGCTGCAGATCTGATTTATAATTCAGAACAACATTTAACCCGCTGACACTGTGTCTCCTCGAGAACCTGTACCTCACACTGAGACCTGGACTCAAGACTTTATCAGGTCAAACACACGAACAAACACAATGAACAAAACGCTGTCGACCACATCCCTCATCACAGGGTTACGTCAGTGAGTGTCCTCACAACTAATGTAAGACTGGTGTGTGTGTGTGTGTCTGGCAGATCATTTGCTTGGTTTTAAATTTAGTAATTTCACATTATTTTTTACAGTGTGGTCAGAACAGCTCATCAGAAACACAGCAGACTCAGCTGCTCAGTGTGTGTGTGTGTGTGTGTGTGTGTGTGTGTGTGTGTGTGTGTGCGTGCATGTGTGTGCGTGTGTGTGTGCGTGTGTTTTCCATTAAACTCAAGCATCCTCACATCATATTCAGAGGCTGAACTGTTTCAGGCGTTTCAGATGGATCTGGATCTGGGTTTCTGCTCTGTGTTTCAGGACACTGTTCTGCTTCACTCTCTCAGGTCTCACAGCAACACCTGTTTTCAGAGAAACATCTGTAAAAAGCCTCTGTCCTCGACCTGCTGAGCAGCAAACAGCAGACACACTCAGTCAGAGAGCAGCTGGTGAACATGGTGGAGCATTTAGCAGCTGGTGGAGACCAAACACAGAGCTAAAAGAGAGGGAACACTGGACTGAGAGTCATCAGGTGGACCTGAGACCACTCCAGATGAAGGATCCTGTCGATCTGTGACTGATGGATGTGGAGATAAGAAACTGAAAACTCGTTCAATCATCATGTTTAAGGTGATGATCAGCCACTGTGTGTTCAGTGTGTGTTTAAAGCCACAATCGGCTCTGGTCTCTTAAATGATTAAGCGTGTGTGTTTACTGGTTCCGGGTCTTTGAGCGCTGAGTTTTACGGTTTTCTGTTTTTAGTCTGTCCTCAGACGCTGGCAGAAGGAGCAGCGGTCAGTCTTCACCACTGACGTAAACTCCACTGAATTCATTTCTGCTCCAGTCACCTGACCTGTGTCCAGCCTCGGACAGGAGGAGGGGTTGGCGTGGTGTATATCATTTCTGAACATCGTTTTACAGCCGCTGGGCTGTCACCACACACAATTCAAACGCTCCTCATAAAACTCCACCTTCACATCAGAGTCAAACAGATTGAGCGAATCCGATTTATTCCGTTTATTTTACCGCTCGGGCTTCGGCTGAACGTCGGCTCCGTCACAGACAAATTAAAATGCACGTTTTTGATTTTACTGAGAACATGTTTTAAAAACAGCTGAGTCAGCGAGTGGATCTGAAGCCTCGCTCACAGCTGAACCTTCCTGTCCAAACTGAGAGAAATTAGCATTTCACCAACTGTGACTCATTTATTTCATTATATTAAGAAAAAGGCTTCATGACTTTGAGTTTCCGTATGTTATAGATTTTAGATTATAGATCAATCAGTAAATATTATAGCTGACACTTTGTGCTTCAGACTGATGATGATCAACAAATAAAACACGAACAGTTTTTGTTTGGTGTCTGTGAAACTCGTTTTTTTCTTTCAACTCAAGTTTAATGAGCAGCTCCTTAATAACTGCACTTTCTTGAAAGATCCTAATAACTGTAGAGAAATGATGAGGTTTCCAGGGAATTTACTGGACAATACGAGACCTGTAAAATAAAGAGACACAAATCTTTTCCAAAGAAATGTGTGATTCCTCCTGATTTTTGATCAGACAGAAATAAATGTATTTATACGACAAGTTTATCTGAAAGACAATTTCTTCATTTCTTCATCTTTGAATTAACTGTCCTCCCATGTCTCACTCAGCCTTTAACATAAAAACAGGGCCTGTGCTCAGTGTCTTTGGACTTTAAAGAATTCCTGATGGAATCATTGGGAAAAGTCTCCACGACAGGAGGATGACTTTCTCAGATTAAACCCGTCGTCTCAGAGTCTAACCGGCCGGCTGTGGGCGGTTTATTTGGAGATAAATTCATTGTGCAGCAGGTTTCAGCCCTGTGGGCAGCCAAGTCTCCACAGGAGGATCAACAGGGTTAAATACTGCAGCCTGCTAAAGGGCACGTTGGCAGCAGGTCAGGACCACGCTGATTGTCTGCCTCCTGACGCTTCCACAGCTGGACCGCCGGGACCTGAACCTCTGACCTGCAGCCCTCAAGCTCACCTTGAGGCTCCTACCATATCCAAACAGACCAATGAGGAGCCCAAAGAGACAGAAAACGAGGGAGGAAACACCGCGCTGTGTGTAGTTTGTCAGCATCTGAATCACCTCAAGGACTCATCCAGACCAGAGACGGCACCAGTCTCCAGGTGTCCTGCCCTGAATCGCTCCCCTCTGTGTCTCAGCTCCGTCCACAAACACACCCTTTGTTTTCAGCGGCCGATAATTCAGGTTAACACCGCTGTGAATACTCCAGAGGACTCTCTAATCCCGTTAGAGGAACACCTGAGCTGCAGGATAATCCTATTTAAACCTCCTCACACACACACACTGAAAACACACACCGATACACAGAGTAAACACAGCGCTGACAGAAACACTGAACATCTGACAGGATCAGACCTGGACCTCAAACCTCCGACACCACACAGTCCTCCTGCAGCATCAGTCCTGCCCATGTGTCCGGGAGACCGTCGGGCGACTGTTGGACTCAGTGAGTTTGTTCTACTTCACTTTGAACAAGAGCATCCACCAAATGAATACCATGTGATGTTAGACCCCGTCAGGCCTAGCAGGTCCTGTCAGACCCTTTTTGGACCCTTGTTAGTCTCAAGCTGCAATTCTTCGTCTCCAGGCTGCACATAAGCAAACGTACACAGGTGTGTTTCTCTCAGACTTGTCCAGACTGGGGGACAAAAACACAAACACAGGTATCATGTTTATCAAACCACAGCGTAAAACGTAGAAGAAATCAGGAAACAGAAACCAGTTTCACTGCAGTGTCAGTGTCAAGTCCCAGAGAGCTTTGCTGCAAGAAACATCCAATCAGAGAGCTTCAGGCTCTGTTGCTACTTGCCTGAAAATGATGGAATTCTGGACCTGAGTTATTTTACACACAGAACTGTGCTAAGGTTTAAGGCTCAGATGTTCAGTTTCGCCTCCGTCATCAGTCCCATCAGGATGTCTGATGGTCCCAGATTCATCCTGCAGGAGGACAATGAGACCAAACACACAGCCAGAGTCATAAGGACCCATCTTCAGAGACCAGAAGGACGAGGGGTCCTGCAGCAGATCTGGTCTGGTCACAGGAAATGATCTGATTTAGGTTTTTCCTCTTCACTGCACTCATCATTTTACGTTTACAGACTAAAACGTTTCTACAGAACTATATGTGTGAGGGGATAATTAAGTCAGTGAACACACCGCTCTCACAGTAAAAGTGTTCAGGACGTGACTCAGGACACACTGGGGTAAGATTGCTGTTTGTCTGTATAGTTGCGCGTGAAAAATAAAACAGCAGTTTGTCACAACAAGCTGAGCTGCATTACTCCACCAGCAGGTGGGTTTCCATAGAAACCAATAGATGTGGCTGTTTAGATTCACAACATTGACCGCAGATGTGTGTTGTTCTGAAAAGCTCCTGCTTTGTTCCTGACACCTCGTCCCACTGAGGAACATCAAGCCTCACTTTATACACAGTTAGGCCCCAACTGTAGCTTAACAGAATTTCTGGATGTCGCTTCACCTCCTTTATTCAAACTTTAGACTCTCTGAACTCATTTTAACTCTTCTCTGCATCCCAGTGTTTGTGTCCTCAAACGCCCTCTCTCAGCTTCACAGAACTTCAGCCAAAAAAGTCCCATTTTTACCGTTTGGAAAGCTGATACTGGATCATTGAGATGGCCCAGAGAGCTCACTGGTTCTGTTCAGTGAACTTTTCTTAACAAACATGAGTCAAAGTTTCCACAGTGGTTCTTCCACAACGTGTTTGTTTTTCTAAATCTCAGTTTTTTAATGGAAAATCTGTGTATCTGATTTCACAAAGTTTCACTTTCTCTCTGTGTTTTGCCACATGTTCATAAACTGAAGAGACTGAAGGTTTCAGCGCTCACGAAGCACCACATACGAACCATGCAGTCACACACACAAATCAATAACTGATCAGCTTAAAACTGGGCTGATGTTTTACTGCAGACGTCACACCGTCAACTTTTAAGAACATGAGCTGGTCATTTATTGGTTGATCACTGATCACTTTTAGAATTTTCAGCAGCCAATTCTGATTGGTGGCTGATCAATCAGTGTTCATAAATAAACACAAACTCCCAAAACCAGAAACTGTTGACTGAGAGAGACTCCAGCGAGCACAAAGGAACAGTTCATACATCCACACAGAAGAAGGTCCAACACCAGCCGATCATTTTAAAAATCACATTTTCTCAAACTAACTTTCTGCACTTGGTGTTTTTTTCTCCATCAACAAAAATCCACAGAGACTCCAGAGCTGACGGATCTCTGCAGCTTTGTTTTCAGTCACTTTGATTCCAAAGAAAACCGATTTTTTTGTTTTTTGTTTGTTTGTTTGTTTGTTGTCGTTGTCGGGTGAAGATTCTCCGTCAGAGTTGGAAATAAAAACCAAGTTAAACAAATAAACATTCGAAAGAATCAGATCCAGAAAAAAAAATCAAAGGCCGTTAAAGTTATTAAAAAAACTTTAACGGCAACACCAGATATTTCACATTTATCCCAAATATAAAAGCACATTTTTATTCAGTCACATGCAACTGGATCAAACGAGTATTTTTCCATGAGCGGGCGGTTTTGAAGGCATACGTCACTCGTGAAGAAACAATTATTTATTATTAAATTTAATGATTAATTCTACTCAAATATTTGCCTACAACAGAAACAGAGGAAGCTGAGGGAAGAAAAGAAAACAGATTTTACTCTGGGTTTCTGGCTGCAGGAGGATGGATGTCGGTCCAGCTGCTTCACTTCAGTCCACCTTTTCACCCCAAAGACAGAAAGTAAAATTTAAAGAGCCTTTCAGGGAGCATGTGCCTGACGTTCCTGATGGTCCTGACGGTCCTGACAGTCCGCCGCTCGCCGTTCAGAGACCTCAGACGTAACCTTACTCTATTTTTCTTTCCCTTTCTCAAATCTCAAGCTGCCTGAAAGGTCGGAGGTCACCATCTGCTCCAAGCTCTGGAAACCTCCAGATCCCTCACCGTGGACCCAACGGACCAATCAGAAGACAGGATGGAATGAACTGGGTTAGGACAGCAACGGCAGCCACCTGTGGTACGGTATCAGGTTACGCTGTGACGTCACGCTGTCGCACTGCGTCTAACTTTCACATCACATCGACATCACAATACCTCACGTTGTCATGTGATGTTATCCTTTCATCTCCAACCATGCTCTCACATCACACTGATGTCACATCACACTGTCACGTCACAGTGTCGTATTGTGTCATGCTTTCACCTCAAGTCACGCTCACACATCATATTAACGTAATGTCATGTTGTCACATCATGCTGTCACATTATACTGTGACATCACAGATCATGTCACACAGGCCATTATATTGTCACTCTGTCACAACACGCCATCACCTTGCATCATATCACCTCACCTTAATTTAACATCACATCATGTAACGTCATGCCGCCACACTGGCGTGTTATTTCGCGGCACATCGTCACACCGTAACATCACATCACTGTCACACTGTCACATCGTGTCACTAGCCACAGTCACATTACAGTGTCACAAACACATCACTTTTAGCCACGTGTAGGTGTGTAAGTGTGTAAGTGAGTGTGGTATGTAGACTGTTCAGCACATGTCTGAGTTGACATACATGTTGGAAGTGTGTGTTGTTACATCAGGGAACATATGATGTCATGAGATAAGAGAGTGGATGTCAAAGTATGATCACCATGAAACAGACACTGAAACACGAAACACGCACTTTGACCTTTACACGTTAAGTCTATGATCACGCTGTTCAGTTCAGATCCTTTCAGTCAAAATGAAGGAAGTGCAACTGATTCAGATCTGATCTGAACTGAACTGAGAAATGTGAACATGTGAGAAATTTCAGATTTAGAAACAGATGCAACATACTGGTCAACAGGAGCTGATGTTTAACTCCTGATTCTAAATCTGAAATTTCTCACATGTTCCTGTTTGATGAACTGAGGCTCAGAACAAACTGCAGAGAAGGAGCAGATCACACTGAGGATCTGGTTTGATGTGAATAAAAACTGTTTGAAATGTAACATCAGGCATTTTTTCAGCTGCGTTTTCTGACTTACATTCAAATCTGTTTAAACGCGTTTACTCCATCAAAGTGAAACGCTTGGTTAGGAAAAAAAGATTTATTCAATTAATGCATCAGTATGTACAACTATGAAATCTAAACAACCAACAGCATCTTCTTCTTCAGTCATAAAGATATTAACTACATGAAATCCTCTGATCACATGGTTCCCTCTCTAACAGAACAGATGTACAGTCAGAATATGAAGATGAATTTATTCCTCCTGCAGACTCCTTCAGTGTGTCGCTCACTGCCGTCGTCATTCATGCAGAAACCGGCTATGAGCTCTGATTTAACGATGGGATCAATAAAACATGATCCCAACAACAACGACCGGACGTACAGGATTTATTTTTTCTCTGAATAACGGAGTTCAACAAGAAACGGAATCATTTTATCTATATGAGTTTTACATGTACGATATATAATGTTGAGATATGATTTATACATATTCATGTCTCACACAGTTTCTTTTATTTGTACGGATTTTACAGTACACATTTGTTTTACAAAACACATTTTAATTTGCTAAAATAAAGTGGAAAACATCTGTTTCCTGTTTGTGTGTCGTGAAGAGGAGGAGCAGCAGAGGAGAGTCAAATCAAATTAAATAATACAGAATAAAAGTTCAGATTGTTAGTGTACATACAGAGCTGCTTTTCTGTTACACAACCTGCCTTAAAAATGGAGGGAAGCATTTTTTCATTATCTGATTTTTGATTGAATTATTTAAAAAAAATCACCACAGCTCATTCTGTGTGTGTGAGTGTGTGTCACCACGTTAGCATCACAACCATGAAGAATATAGTGACCAAACTTTCCAGGTGTGTAGCTGAGTCTGAGGATGTTTGTGGTTCGACCCATTTATTTGTATATGATGATTTTAAAAAAACTTTACTGTATTTTAATACAAAGTGGATTTTATGATGTTTGTGTCTATGAATTTTTGCCGGATCAGGAAAAATCTTTTATTATTTATTATTATTATTTATTATTTCATTAGAGTTTCTTTGTGCGGTTACACACAGCAGGGAAATAAGAAGCTTCACAAGTAAAGATGTTAAGCAGCAAAAGACTGAGGAAGAGACTGAAAATGTAGAGCTAACACATGAACAGATTATTCATTTGAAACACTGGCTGTGTACAGAACTGCATTCAGTAAATGTCTGTTTTAAGTCGTCAGTCTGCCTCATCTCAAACCATTAAGCCTGCTCAGATTATGAAACTCTTTCTTTGGTCAGTTTTCCTTCATTCAGGAGTTTTCTACAAACATCTGACGTCAGTGTCCTGAGGTTTTAATAAAATCCCATTTGATTCCTGAAAATTCTTGTCTACTGGAAACAGGTTGAAATAATCTCAGTTTGCCTGATTTGATTTTAGGTTGATGGTGAAAACAGCACACTGTGCTGAAAACTGACAGAGTGAGACAGACGTGGAGAAGTGAGGTGGACTGCTTCGCTAACAGTTTCCCCCTGCTTCCAGTCTTTGTGCTAAGCTAGGCTAAACACCCTGGACCTGACTATGCAGTCACAGAGAGATGAAACCAAAATCCTTCTTCAGAGAACAAGAGGATTTACCTGCTCCTTTAAATGAGACTGTGGTTTCTGCAGCTGCTGCACAGAAACAGAAGTACAGCTCAAACTAAAATCTTCAGAGAGTTCTGGATGCAGTGTTTCTGAGCTCGTCTCCTGATCTGACCTGCTCGACTCTTTCTGCTGCTTTTCAGGCCAAATTTCATCAGAAAACAGTGAAAGGTTGCAGCTTTTCACCCTCCTCCTCCTGCTCTGCGTGCTCGAGCCAGGACTTCAAAGTTTCCCTGGCATGCGTATGCGTGTGTGTGAGTGTGTGTGTGTGCGTGTGTGTGTGTGTGTGTGTGTGTGCGTGTGTGCACGCACGCACAGATCCAATGAAATGTGGGTCAGGCATTAAAATGCATGAGCAGGGAGCAGAAAGCATGATGAAGTGCTGAGACACGAGGAGGAGAGAATATAAAAATAACTGGAGGAGCGGCTCTGACAGAAACCTCTCCCTGCTGACGCCACGCTGCCGCGCCATTGGTCCATCCTACCGACAAAAACACCCAGAAAACGAGCTCCCGTCACTGCTGACAGAAACACATCCATCCACAGAAACACGGACAGTTTCCAAGAATAACAACAACTAACAATAAAAATCACTTTTTCAAATTATAGGCTAGAACAGTGTTTAAAATTAAAAGGCCAAACGGCTCATTAACTATAAATTATGTTTACACACAGACTCACTCACAGACCAACAATAAGAACCAGTGGAAGGATTTAACTGCACGTTACCTGACGTTCTCTTCCTGTCAACCTGCAGAGCATCTGTGATCATTGTGTGATCCTTCAATCAACTACATGCATAAAAATCTGAGACCAGGGACCACTGCAGTGTTTTTTCACTTTTCTAACATTAATACACACTAACCCACTGACTAACCCACTGACCAACACACTGACTAACCCACTGACCAACACACTGACCAACACACTGACCAACACACTTAACACAAGTTTCACAGTCTGATGAAATGTTTCAGATGAACGTCCTTTCTTCCAGGTGTCACTCTGTTTCTGTAAAAATCAACTCAGAGACTTTAAACCCTCTGAGCAGAGGTCACAGCCGGTGTTTCACATTCTTATTATACGACATTGTGGTCATACTGTGTGAGATCTGGTCTGAGACCAGACGGAGTTTAAACATCAGCTCAGTGAAGGTTCACAGCTAATCCAAAAAACAAAATCCAAGACCTGAGTGCAGACAATCCTCATGTTCATCAGCTCAAACTGACAAAGACACAATCAGATGGTAAAACGACAAACTGACACAAACTGTGCGACGAATGTCACTGTGTCTGAAAACAAAGGGGACTGTGTTTGTTTTTATACTGAGAAAATATAAAGATCCTGAGGAGGAGAGTGTGCTTTGAACGGCTATAAGTCAAACATGTTTCACCTAATTTTACAGATTCAACGAGTGGAAGCTGTGAGACGCAGACGGCAAACAGTTTCATCTGCACGATGAAAAGATTCAGAAAAGTTTTCGAAAGATTACTACGGAAAGTTTTAACTACGGATGAACTAAAAGTTTAGAAGTAATTATTACGTTTCTGGATAAAATCAGCTCGAGGGATCTGATTCTGTCACCTTTATCTGAAACCTCATCAGTCTTTGAACTCACAGAACTTATTTTAAATTTGAAATTTAAAAAGGTTTCCAGAGACTCCAAATCTGTCTCGTACACAGGATAAAAAATTAATAATAATATGCACGAAATCTACAGGGAAAAACCAGAATTTACTAAAAACTGTTTTGAAAACAGAATGTGAGAGAAAAGACGGATCACTGTGGCAGTCAGATTATTTCCTCTGGAGACGACAACGGAAACGGAACTTTTGTTTGTTTGTGAACGTGTGAAATATTGATGATGATGTTAATAACAGAGCCACTGGCCTCCTGTGTTCAGATTTCAGGAAATGTCATTTCAGCCATGTCTGTTCTGTAACCGTCCGTGTGTCTGAGACGACGCCCGGCTGCTCTTCGTGCAGGTCTGGGTGAAGGTTTTTGTTATTTTTTTTTTTTTTTTGGGGGGGGGGGGGGGGAAAGAAGGGGGTTTTTCCCCCCGAGACAAAAAAAAAGGGCGGCTGACGCTGTTTTTTTTCCTCTAACCAAATCGAAAAAGCCCCATTCTAAACTCC
>JBBMJY010000022.1:23291376-23310336 GCA_037833715.1 Toxotes lorentzi
CATTCATTATTAGTAATATCAAAGGGAACTTTTACTTATTTCATTAAAATTCAGACCAAATAGGAAAAGCACTCATGCAAATAACAATATTCCTAACTTATTGTGAGTAGTATATATTAAAAACCTGCATCCTGTATTTATACTGATCTCAGATCAGAACCACAGAGTGTAAATGGACTTTACTGTGATTAGAAAGATTTCAGGAAAGTGGAAATGAAGTAAATATATCAGACTTTAAAATGATCAGATCCACTATTTTTAATTTGACAGTGAATCTGAAAAACAAATCAAATCTTAACACCTCAATCTATTGAATCTATTATTTGTCCTCTTCAGAATAAAACTGCTGTGATGCTGTGCTGTGGTTTCAGATCAGTCTGAACAGCTGCAGCGTCCAGTCAGTGTATAGCGTCTCCTCGATCCTTAATCGAGAAGAACTTTGGGACGGATGGACGGACAGAGGACTGGAACAATCTCTGGGCCAAGTGAGGAGCAATGAATGATCAAATATGGGACCTGGGATGTTACAGAAGCTTATGGAGAAGCGTCTACAAGCCTCTAGAACCAGATAATTTCCCTGTGACACTCTGTGGTTCAGGAAACACTTCCCATAAAACCCTTCAACAGGCAGGAAGTGGACAGGACAGACAGGAAACAGAAAGAAAGCAAACAGGAAACAGACGTCCAAAATAATATGAGTAAAATGAGAACATGGAGAATCAATGACAATAACGACCTGCTGAGATCTGACCATGTGAGTCAGACCACTTCCAAATGTGGTCTGGAGGATCTGACAATAATCTGATTGGAAAAACCTGGTGGAGAACCTGGGTCCACTTTTTATTTGAGTCGAACTAGAGAGTTCTTATTGTTTGTGGTTCCACAGAGAACCTCAGATTTCAGAGGAACCCTGCTGTGTCTGAAGTTGTGTTTTGTGTTTGTCCTTGCTGAAGGAGACGGAGCGTCTCTGCAGGGGTCTGACCTCCAAATCA
The DNA here is from genome assembly GCA_037833715.1 of Toxotes lorentzi. NCBI lineage: Eukaryota > Metazoa > Chordata > Actinopteri > Toxotidae > Toxotes > Toxotes lorentzi. Next base: position 23,292,369 of record JBBMJY010000022.1, read on the forward strand.
GACACACAGACAGACGATTTAATGGACTGTCTCCTGATTCGTCCATCAGCCTTTAATTGACCTGCAGGCTGTGTGTGTGTGTGTGTGTGTGTGTGTGTGTGTGTACTTGTGATTCTATCTTTGTGGGGACCACTCATAGTTGGACATTACTCTGAGTCATAGACTTCACAGAGTGAGGACATGTTGTCTGGTCCTCACACCTTCAAAGACCTGGCTGAGGGTTCAGACCTGGTTTTAGGGTTAGAATTTAGGTTTAGGTCAGGGTTAGGGAATGTATTATGTCAATGAGTGTCCTCACTACTGACATAAGGTGTGTGTGTGTGTTAAACACAACAAATCTACATGTGACCCATCAGCGTCACTTCAGAGAGAATTAAAGAGTTAATTATCACCCAGAGGACGAGCGTTGGTTCTGAAAGTGGCCAATTACTCACGTCTTGTCAGGTGTGGACAGAACAACCTGCCGGCTCCTGCAGGACGGCCTCCAATCACAGAAACACCAGGATGGAGCAGCCCGGAGCGGTTGCTGATGGCCGAGCATTGGGGAGGCCGCGGCAGTGATGGAGGCCAGTGAACCGAATGTTTGCATAATCTGCCTTTTAGGCAAAAGCACCGAAGCTGTCAGACGGATGCAAAGCAGCCGAGGCGGCCAGCTAAATCCATGATTGACCTGTCAGCCGGACAGCCATTAACCGCACGCTGAGACTCTCCTCTTTTTCTACTTTCTGCCTAAACACTGTTTTCCTCGTCTTCTCTCCCTCAAACATGTCAAACACGCGTGACTGCTCATTGAGCGGCACACGAGACAAACGTGGCGTTTGGTGGGCGGCAGCTGGATTAGCTGTTTGACAGCCGTGTTGTGTTTGTTTGCAGCGGTCACTCTGCGGGGAGCAGCCGAGCGGAGGAAGAGGAGGAAATGTGGAGGAAGAGATTGGCTCAGAGGTAGTTAGCGGCTGGCTGATATGTTTGGGTGCAGGATGGAAGGCGGGGAGAATTAGCATTTAAAGTACTTGCCCACCAGGCATTAGCACACCTTGGTGAGCTCAGCCAATATGTTTCCTGCTGCTCTCTGAAAACTCCCAAACCATCACAATGAATACAATCACTCAGAGTCAGAGGCAGAGAATCCAGATCCTTCACTGAGGAAACAGGAAACAGCACAACAGAAAAAACTCTGCAGGACTTAACTATGATTTTACTTCAGGGCTGGAGGAAGTGACACAGACAGAGGAACAGACAGACAGATGAACGGACACAGACAGATGAACGGACACAGAGAGACAGATGAACAGACAGAGACAGAGGAACAGACAGACAGAGACAGAGGAACAGACAGACAGAGGAACAGACAGACAGAGACAGAGGAACAGACAGACAGATGAACGGACACAGACAGAGGAACAGATGAACTGACTGTTATTACTGTAACCCTGACTGTGGGCTCAGGGTTACAGTAATAACCAAGCTGCTCTGTGATAGAGATGAGTGAGCAACACTGAGGGAAACACACTGAAGAGACAGTGGTTCTATTGTCCACCCACAAATGTGTCCGATCATGGACACACACACCAAATCATCTGAGAGGGAAACACAAAACATCACCATAAAACACACACAGCACACACACACACTCACTGTCTGAAGTACAGGAGGAGAAGATGGAGCTTTGTTCAGTTTGGGAGGAGAAGAAAGAAAAAAACCAGAGCAAAAAAAGAGGAAAGAGAGGAGAGAAAACAGAGAGGTAAGAAAAGAAAGTTTTATGAGACAGAGAAAAGAAACAAAGGAAGCAAAAAAAAAAAAGAAAGGACACAAAGAAGGTCAGAAAAAAGACGGTGGAGGGAAACGAGTAATCCTGCTTTGGACGAAGGACAGAGATTAAAAACATATCAAAGATCCACTGAAGGTGAAAAGCTTTAATCAGAGTCCTGAAAAGAAGAAGAGAGTCAGGCGACGCCTTCCAGAGTCTCTGAACTGTCCGTCATCATTAGAGGGGGAGGGAGGGGGACAGGAAGAGAGGGACTTTTATTTTGAAGAAACTGGATTCTCATTCTAAAGGAAGCTGTAGCGTTGAGTCTCCTGGAAACCTCCAGACCTCCAGTCCCCTTTGTAAAGCCAGGTCCAGGTTTACATTTGACCCTGATGACCTGACGACCATCTTCCCTGAAATTTCTCTCAGACTCAAACACACCATTCCTGAAAACGTGACGCTCCACAGCCCGAGAGCCCTCCTCACACACACACTGCCCCTGACAAAGGTCTTAGATCTGAGACTCATGCCTGACGGGTCCACGACGAGACGATCCAGACCAGACCATGCCATGATTTCCCAGATGCTACGTCAGTTTCCAAACATGATTTGGAAACTGACATAGCAGGAACACTGCTGGAGGTGGACAGGTGAGCGCAGACTAACTCACCTCACCTGCTGCTGCATCAGATTCATGTTGGTGTTTCAGTTATTCTGTCCACCCTCTGAGCACGCATCAGTGTATGGGGTGGGGTGGAGGGTGGGGGATTATGTTAAAACTTCCCTCCTCTCCCCTCAGTCTGAAGGATTGTCTGAGAGCAAGCTGGCGTGCCAGCACTTTTTCTCCCACAATCCCTCTTTGTTCAGCTGAGTGACAACAGTCCAGCGTGGCGGCCTGGGGAGGGGGGGGCAATAAGAGGACACGGATATGAACTTCCTTCAGTCTGTAAAGACTCAGATCTCAGTCTTGTCGATTCCAAAGAACCAAACGTGAAAGCTAACGATTCACTTCTTCCTGTTTTATCATCTCCACTGCTCCCTCCTCCTCCTAATCTGTCAGTTCCTCTGTCTCATCTACAATTCACCGCAAACCATTTGATTATTTGTAATCAGTGATTTTAGATAATAGATTGTTTTAGCAAATGTGCTAAACACTGGTGGTTTTAGATTTTTGCTATAATGACTGAAAATGAAATTTCTTTCATTTTATAAAAAACAGCAGGTCAGAGATAAGATTTCATCCAGCTGAATCTCAGAGGGTTTAATTCATCTGAAGGTTTTTTTGGGGTTTTTTTTTTAAGAGAAAACTGAATTCACTGCTTCAAAACGACTCAACAGCTGCAGACATGTCAGATTAATGTGAACTGATCCTCAAGTTCAGATGAGACTATAAGTCTGAGACGACTTTAGCTTTGTGACCTGGAGCATTATCCTGCTGAAGAGTTATATGGGCAGCATCTGCACTCAGACCGTGGAGCTGCTGCTCAGTGGATGGTTTTAGTTTCTGACTCCGTTCGGAGTTAAACTCCAGAAACTGTGTGAAGATCAGCAGCTTCATCAACACCCAAACCACCAGTTTTTCATTCTGATGTTTGATGGGAACGTGAACTGAAGCTCCTGAGCTGTACCTGCTGCTGCCACAGGACTGGCTGAGTGGCTAATGAAGCAGGTGTTCATGAGTAACCACTAACCACTATGATTAGTTCTGACTGTAAACGCTCAGCCTCTGAGTGTTTGCTGCCACCTGCTGGTTCTGATCATCCAACACACCTCACCTCTCACCATGTGACCTGTTTGCCACATAGACTCTTTGACCTCTCAGGTGAGAGGCGCCATCTGCTGTTGTGAAAGTGTAGTGACACAAACAACCACAATTCTTTACAGCTAACATACTCATGCCTGATGGTGTCACTGTCCCGACTAACAGGGCAGCAGATTTTCTCTGAGGGATCCTCATCTAAACCGGACACAGGACACAGTGACAGAAACAAACATTCAACCAGGAGCTGATTCAAAGAGCTGCAGTCACAGCTCAGAGCATGGAAACATAGACAGACTGGGACTGACAGATCAGTGTTAGCCAGGGTGAAATAAGAAGTGCAGTGTGAAGTAAACTGACCTATGTTCAATCCAGTGAGCTGATTTTCGAACTGTTACCAGGTGATTTTATTTCAGGTCTTTACCTGACAGAGGTGACACCTGTTGAGTTAAAATACAGTCAGACATCTGTGCATTTTCACATCCTCTGGCCTAGACACCCGAGTCCTGTACCACGAAGCAGGATCAGTGGTTAGCCAGATAAGTTCAGGTTTAACTCTGGGTTCTCAGGGTTAAGTCGATGGTTCATTTCTCACCGGGACACATCACCATGGTAACTAATGCTGCACAGCTAACATGCTCTGGATCAGATCAATACAGGTCAACAGCCCAAACTACTGACCAATCACAGATTAGTGGAAACACAGTCATCATTCCTACAGGGTCCTGACAGGGACAAAAGAGTTTCCAGCGAAGTGATGAATAATAAAGAGCATCAGATATTTTTTTAGAAGAGTGGAATGGATTAGTTTTTCTGTTGTGAGGTTTTCCATGTGTTCACTCTGGTTTTCAAACAGAGGGAGAGTTTCTCACTAAATAGCTCCATCATAAATATTCCAGCTTCCTATGAATTGATTCTTTAGTGGGACAGAATTCCTGACGGTGTTGATGCTTTGACTCTGATCCCTTCACTGCAGCTCAGAACAACATGAGGAGACTCTGAGCAGTTCATTCAAACTCAACCCTCTGATGGTTTGATTAGAAAAATGATCCACACACACACATCAGACATGAACCCCTTCTCTCCTCTTCTCTGCTTTGGCAGCAGAAACACTCTGACATTACTCTACCTGGTTTTACCTGCTTCACACGTTCACAGTCATTTGCTCCTGATTCACCAGTCACAATAATTCTTGTTCTTATTCACAGTAAATCCTCAGACTGACTTTATCAGCTGGAATCTGACCATGATGCTACCATGATGCTTGTAATTAACACTCAGCCACTGTCACATGAACGTGCTTTAGCAGATAAACCCATAGTGAACTGAGCCAGGTGAAACCCTGCTTCATGATACAGGTGATCCAGGACGGTCGATGCTAGGCTCAGTGAAGCCAGATAACCAAAGAAAGAAAAAAAAAGGTTGAAGCTGCTTCGTAGTCCAGGCCTCAGGACCAGTTTTTTGTGGGTCTCTGCTCACTTCAGCTTTTACTTTCACATCCCCATAAACAACAACGCAACATACACACAAACAACAGCACAAAATACAAACATACACACAAACAACAATGACACACGCCGACTGAGGAAAAGCGGTTTGAGACTTTGAGATAAAAAGTGATTTAATCTGGTTTTTTTGTGACACAAACAGTGTAAGGCTCAGAACTGTCGCACACTTTAATCAAAATATACACGATTCATCAGATATAAAACCAACAATCACCTCTCAGACACCAAACTGTGGTATAAAACACGTATGTACAGTTTAACATGCCCCCCCTTCCCCCACCAACCCTCAACCTCTTACTGACTGGTCCCATTCCTGCTTCACCTGCCTCACCTGACTGAGGGTTCATGATGCATTCAGGTGCCGTCGTGTCCCTCTGACTCCATCAGTGTGTCACAGCCTCATGTAGTGATGAACAACGTGTCCAGCTGTGAGCTGAACCAACCACAGGTTGGTTTGTAGTTTCAGGCTCTGGGAGACGCAGGCCTTCTTTGGTCTCCAGAACTCAGTGAGATCTAGGACCATGATACTCTCACAAATTCAGACTGCAGGAGGTTGACCTGGAACCTCTGGACTGAGACAGGAACTTATGACCTGTATGAAGCTACGTGGTCTGGAAATAAAGGAGGAAGAGACTGAACTGGGACACAGTTTTTTTTCTAGTTTCATCTCCCAGAACCTCCCAGGCACCTTGAATGCACCATGACTGTGAAGCCCTCAGCAGTTCATTGTGACGATGAAGTTCAGGTGGACAACTGAGCAGCTGGAATGTCAACATAATAATATTAAGACACACAGATAAACCAAACCAGTATGGTCTGGTTTTAGTTTTAGGTTCTGACAGCGTCTTCTCCGTCAAACTTTCATCTCAGAATAAAGAGGAATGAATGCCTGGCGTACGACTCAGCGCAGCGGTGAAGGCACTCCACAGAACAACTGCTTTTGGAATAGAGATTGAAGTGGCACTGGTGGGTTAAATCCAGTGAAGCGGTCGAGAAATCAATAAAAACAATCCCACAGGAAAACACCAGAGTGCCTAAACCAGTTCACCAGCTTTTGTTTTTTTTAGTCCTTAAAACCAGAAACCTGAGGCAGGCGGATTTGTTTGCATGTAGAAGGCCATTTTTGGTTTCAGCTGTAGTGGATCACAAACTTATAAATAAAACCGTTCAGAGAGGCAACGCAACAGACGAGATGAGCAAACATAGCAACTCACAAACCCAACCCAACACAACACGACAGGAACAAAACATTCGTCCGCAGGTCATAAAAGGCAGCAAACTCGCCCAACAAATAAAAGCTCAGGAATGATTAAAATATTGCTACAATATCTGATTTGATTAAAACGTGATTGCATACATGGAAATAAAGAAATCAAGAATAGAAAAAAGAGAACTGCTTCTAAAGACCCAGCAAAACCTCTAAAACGGAATCAGTTCACATGTCTGACGCTACAGTAACCAGCAGTACAAAACGCTAACATGAAAGACTGGAAAACAACACCAATAAAATACACTTAAAATATGGATATATCTGTCATACATCTCAGCAACAGTAAACCTTTATCAACTGTAAACCTGCTTTTTGCCAATTTACAGAGGCGTGATGGGAGATTTTTTTCTGAGTCAAAGTCGATCACTCTGACTCCAGGAATAAGGCACAGGGGTCACCTGAAGGCCAAACCAGGCCTTTCTTAACGAGGCTTGGTCTAAGGTCTGACAGCCTGAGGGTAAATTCATGACTTCTTCTATATTTTACAGACAGAAGTGTTACTTCAAAGGGGAAAACCACAGAAGAGGACGAGGGCCACAGGAAACACAAGTGAGAACTGGAAATCTGAGATTAAAGACAGAATTCAGAGTTAATAGTCAGTTAAGTCAGACTTCAAAAGATTTAAGTCCAAATTGTGGAGAAATAAATTAAAGGGCAACTTTAATTCCTTGATTCTGAGAAACAAGAGAAGAAGGCAGGAGGGGCACGCTCTGAATTCTGTTTCTTCCTTCAAATCCTGACAGTCAACTTAGAATTCTGACTTCTTCCAGACTTCAGAGAATAATCTCAGACCTCCACTGTTTTCTCCAGAGACCCTGATCCTCTCTGAATGCAAAGAACCTAAAATGAGTTTTAAAAAATAATTTATCACACCAGAGTTCACGGTGGTTTCTGCAGACATGTTGGAATGATCGGAGTGTAGTGGACCATCTAGTCCGCTCTCAGAGGAGCGCGCAGGATCCAGGTGATGGAGTCCAAGGCTCAGATGGAGGACTTGGAGAAGGAGACCCGCAGGTGGTGGTTCTCTCCTAGGTCGTGGTTATGGAACTCGATGAGAGACTCGATGGCCTCCTCCACTGAGCCCATCTGGATCAGAGCCATCTTATGGTCCTTCCTAAAAAACAGACCAACAGCTTCTTCAGACTTTGAACAAGATGTCCACAAGGACATGTGGTTCAGGCAATGAAAACGGCTTCAGGACAAAGGTAAAGCTTTGGGGTTTGACAAGAACAGAACAGTAAGGGCGAGCAAGGGGGCTCTGGGACAAGAACAGGTGGTTTAAGACAAAGTCAAAGGCTTCAGGACAGGGCAAGTACAGGGGCTTGAGGGTGAGGTTAAAGGTTTTTAGGACTTGGACAAATGCCTCGGGACAAAGACAAAGGCTTCAGGATTAAGACAAAGGGTTTGGGACAAAAACTTTGAGAGCTTTGGCACAAAGTCATGGGTTTAGAGGGCAAGGGTGAAGGCTAAAGAACAAGGGTCAAGGTTTCAGGACAAAGGCACTGGATTCAAGGAAATAACAGAGGCTTCATGGGACAACCACAGGATGAAGGCTTAAGAACAGGAACAGGAACTTTGTAAGACAGGAGAGCAGTGGCAGACCTTTGGGGAGAAAGGCAGGGCTTTAATAAGTGATCGATGACCTACTGGAAGAACTTGAAGGCCTTGACCATGGCTCCGGAGCTGGAAAACAGGAGCTTGAGGTCATCTTCTACCACAGAAGGGCTAAAGACAAAAACAGAGCAGATCAGAGAAATGTTGCAGGTGGTCTTAGTTTGGTGTCGGGTGTATAATGTGTTCCTCTGTTTGGACTGCAGGTCAGGTGTGGATGTTCGTACTCCAGCAGCTGAAGGACTTACGGGATGTTGGAGAGGTGTAGGGTGGCAGAAGGCGGGAAGATGTTGGAGTAGTTTTTGGAGCCGGGTTTCTTGAAGCGGTGCAGCGGGGAGTTGCTGTAGTCTTTGGTCAGGCCCTGGTCCTCGTGGCCTTCACGGGGAAGCTGGACATTGGTGTGTTTGGACAGTGTGATGCGCAGGGGCTTCCCGTGCAGCCGCTGGCCGTTCAGGTGACTCATAGCTGCAAACCAGACGAGTGGAGAGCGATGCTCAGACAACAACAGAGCTAATACGAAGACTGTTACGGCAGAGCATCAATGTGAGGACATCCTTCCCTGAGAGGAAAAATACAGTGCTGTCCAATGAGACACGGTAAAGTACCACTAGAAATAAATGTGAGGGCCGAGGGGGCCCGCTTCACATCAGTGTCAATATCTGACAAGGACAAAGCTCAATGTTAACAGTAACACAGTTTGAGAGCCTCCTCCCGCTCCGACTGACTCAGACTGGGGATGACTTCAGATTTTAAAGAGGAGCAGCAGGAGTCCCACAGGTGGAGGCTGTTACCTAGCTGAGCCTGTGTGCTGTCAGACATCTGAACCAGAGCGTTTTCCTTCTTGTTGAACAGAATCTTCACTCTCATCACGTCGCCATAAACACCTTAACACACAGCCAGAAATGGAAAAAAAAAAAACAACAGGTAAATCACCTGATACACAGATCATAACACACAACGTCAATACCATTAAACCTGCTAAACCCTGTAGGACACTGCGTGTGACACTGGTCTGACTACAGCCAAGCTTGGCCCTTTGACCCTTGGTCTAATGATCAAAGAAAACTAATGTGGAGAAGATCTGACTGCAAAACTGGGCTCCCTCTGTATGAATGTACAAATAAAGAAACTCTGTCGAGGTGCTGCGTGTAAACCTGGAGGTGAGGGGAGGAGCAACAGTGAGGCGCCGCTGTCAGAGCGGGAACACTAACAAATCTGTGAATTTCATTTAGAAGGCAGAATTCCTGAATGGTTATACACAGGAGATGCAGTGAGGAAATTAAGGGCAAGGGTCAGAGAAAATTAAAAATGGCAGATTACACCGTGTAGGAGCTATGAATTATGGGAGTGTTGACTAAAAACCAAGAGCAGCTGATTCAGCACTGAGGACATGCAAACTGAAAGAAACCCGGCATGCAAACTCAAAAACTGAGACTCAAGTTCACTGAAATAAGATGAAACACAATAAATGCAGCTCCTCAGAGTTTCCTCCAGGTCAGAGGTGAAGCTGTTTCATTTCAATTGTTTGGAAAAATCGCGTTCGACGACGTCAGACGTCTCACCGACCTCCGTCCACAGTTTTCAGGCCGCTCTCTCACCAAAGGGAAAGTTTTAGTCTCTCCTTCAGCTGAGAAGTCAACTGATCAATTTACTGTGGTAATCAAAAATGTTTCTATAATTAAAAAGAGACATAACAAATTAAATATAAAAATATAGAATCATATAAATGAAAGTATTTGTAAGGAGATTACATGCTGTTCTACGACCTGCAGCCTGATCAGTCTTAATGCCTGTTTTTGTTTTTACATAAACATGAGAATCTTTTAAATAAAGTTCATTAAATGTGATTGTTGACTGAGTGGGACATTTCCCAGGGTGAAGACAAATTCTGGACATTTACTGTTTACTGATCAGACCACAGCGATACCGGGAGAAGTTAAAAATGATTTATTCTTTATTTAAAACGACTTATTAATGGAGCTGTAAAAAACACAAACTAAACTGCCTCTAACCAGACAGCACTGACCGACATGTTCCAAGTTTCCTTTGACAGAGAGACATAGAGCTGTGATTTCAGCTGAGATTAGATTTTCGTACAGTTATTTTGGTTTGTTTTCTTTATTTTAGATATTTAATATTAGTTATTAAATATGGCAGGTTTGTATTTACTTATTTTAGAGGGAACATGTCCTTGTAATCCTGTCCTCAACTGATGAGCTCACTTTCTGCCTCGGACCATCTCTCTGCTGATTGGTCGGGGTCTGGACCCACCTGGTCTCTGTGTTGGTAGTTTACGCCTGGTTAACGCGTGAAAACTGGATCACATTTCAGATCACTGAGGAAAAGCTGCAGATATTGTGAATGAACTCAAATCAACACGCATAATCTGAAAAACCAGCAGACACTCTTTTTTTTCTTTTTAATAAAAACAAAAGAAAAAGAGGAAAAACAAACATAAACTGAAAATCAACCAGGTGATACTGATAATTCAAAATAAGAAGCTAGTGACAACATACCGAAGAGAATAAAGAGGCAGTGGGGCGTAACTCTCTTTAAAGACAGCAGAGAAGGCAGCGGAGGGACAGGACAGGTAAAGGTGGGAGGGCAGGACAGGTGGAGGATCCGAGGCGTTTCCATGGCAACAAATTAAAGGAAAAAAAAAAAGACAGGTGAGGGGTCAATCAGAAGGTTAATTACCTTTGGAGAGGAGGGGTCAGATGATGTCAATATGAGAGAACATGTTCACACATGCCTGCACAGGTGTGTATTTGTACAGGTGTGTGTGTTGGTGTTTCTGTGTGGAGATGCTGGGGTGGGGGGGATGGGGAGGGGCTCATGACAACAGAGTTTAATGTGAAGGCATTAAAACACATTACAGGAAGTCAAACGGGGACAAAACACCAGTGAGAACAAAAAAAATTTATATCTGACAGAAGAAGAAACAGGAAGTCAAACCGGATTCAGACGATGATGACATAACGCAGGACAGCCAATCATTAAGGTGCATGTGGACCTAGACTGGCCTATGGTTATCTGAGATCTCATCTCTCTTAAAGGAGCTGTGACCTCTGACTTACTTGTCGTCTGACGTCACACAGGGAAAAAACCATCAGTGAAGCCTGTGAATGAGCTGCTTCCTACATCAGCTGCTCAGTAAATGGGATCTGAGCTTCATCTAAGTCACAAGTATAAACACAATGTGCTTCAGCTAATAACACACACTGAACACTGCTGGAAAAGGTCAGTGAAGCCTTGGATTTAATAACTGGTGGAACCTCAGACCAGGTCTTTAGTATGTGTGGATCAGACCTGCACCACGAGTTCTGGACCTGGTCTGCTGAGTCCTGACTCATTAGCTTCACAGACTTTTTCCAACCTACACTGTGAATGTTTAACTGATGTTTTCAACACGGACGAGAATAACATAACGAACTGTGTGATGTTAGCAACAGATTGTGTTTGTTCATGACTGTAACTGAGATGAAGATCTGATCAGTCTGATCGCAGAATGGATCGATCTCACCTTACTAAAGTCTTCTACTGAACTTTATTCTGATAACGTAAAGTTGTTTTTTGTTGATTTCTTTGTGCAGACGTGTGTAACATGGATGTAATGTGCTTCAACTTGGCTAAGTGTAATGACCTGGAGACGTCCTGGTCGTCCTGGACGAGAACTTTGTTTGAGAACAGTAATGTGAGAGACGAGAGCCCGGAGAAGAGGAGGAGATGGACTGTATTTTCTGTACAGACACACACTGAGGGACTCACCTCTGGGTTGAGGTTGCTGACCAGCAGGACACAGTGTCCAGCAGAGATGGAAGGGAATCCCAGCCTGGTGGCCCCAGGGAGGGACAGAGAGGCCAGGGCTCCGGGCAGAGCGGGGACTGTCAGGCCTGGATAAGGGGAAGACACTGGGAGAGGTGAGATGAGTAAACACCACTATCAAAAACTGCAGGAGACCACCAACTAAGACTACTAAGACCAGCCTGTATCTCGACAGGCTCTCATGACACAGTAACGCTCTGTATATGAATGATCAGGGAAGCTCAGTGATCCAGGAACATCAGAGCTGTGCTGATGAGTTTCGACACTACATTTCCCAACATGCCTTGTGTGTAAAAAGCTGCCATTACAGACAGCAGCTGAGGGCTACAGCTTGAGCCCATTCTTTTAGTATTTGTTGATATTTTGGTGAATCTGATGCACAGACATCAGTCTAAATGTGACTGTAGGTGAGTGTGGATCACTACAGGTGAGACTCACTTGCAGGCTGGATGGTGAAGGCTGGTGGGAAGGCGTGAGTGGCTCCGGCATAAGGTGCAGCTGAGATGATACCTGGAGCTGCAGATGGAAGAGAGCACACGAGTTAGAGCTGTGACCTGAGATCAAAATATGAAACAAACACTTTAGTAAATGCAAATTTTTGTGTCATTTTTCACTTTATTACTAGAAATAAGGGCAAAGATTCGGACGATGACGGGTGAACAAAGCCAGTGAGCATGTGATCACACACTCAGCACCTTCAGGCCCAGACAATAACTCTAATAACACTTTCTGTGGACAAATCAGGTCTGATAAACTACAGTTTCATCCTTTCAAGTTCTGCTTAAAGACACTATAGAAGCTTTAGTGTTTGAACTCAGACTTTAGCACAAGTGAGAAGTGTGTGTCCATTGGTCTGTATTGTTTGCACTGCTGCTGCTACATGTGATGTGTAGTTTACCTGCAGCTCAGAGATGTTGCTTCACATCATGAGCAGCATGAGCAGTTCTGCTGCTGAATTAAAAATGGAGTGGAAATCATGATATCATGACACTGTGCTGGAGTTCATCTCTTAGGAGCTTTATCTGTCCTGACAAACATGCAGCTTATATGTTATCAGATTGGCATTTACATCCGCAGGTTCTCCACTGAGTGCAAAATACACTGGATCGAGTAGGATAATAATAAGATTTGGTTTTTAAGTGGTGTTGGAGGCATTTTGCAGTGGTAGATCTGAAGTCTTTGGGTGTGTTGGGGTCTTACTGAACGCTGTAGCCATGGCCGGGTGCTCCATGGTGGGCTGGCTGTCTCCAGTGGGCAGGTCGGGTCTGGTGAAGTCTCGGCTCTTTTCGTTGTTGTATTTGACGTTGAGGCTGGTGAGTTTGGAGAAACTGATCCTCAGAGTGCAGCAGCCATTATAGATGTTCTGTCCGTCCAGAGACTAACAAACAGACATCAACACATTCACACCCATCAGGCTGCTGACTGGGAAAGAGAAAAGCACTGAGAGCATAAGTATTTATTTGCCCGCCTGATCGGTGCTCACCAGTTTAGCAGCCTGGGCAGACGCTCCGTCAGGATATTGCAGCAGAGCCTGGAACTGACTATTCTTGGTGAAGACGATGATCCTCAACACGGTGCCGAACTTGGAGAAGATCTGAGGACCAGAACAGAGATGAGCTCAGGTGATCAGACTACTTAAGGAGGTGTATGAGAAATCCTCTTTCTCTCTCTCAGACTTACAGGATTCAGATTGATGAGAATGGGTCTCATGCCTGTATGGTAAATATCAAGCTACAGCCAGAAGCTGCTTAGCTGAGCTTAAAAACTGGAGACAGGAGGACACGCCATCTTTAAAGGTCCCATATGATGAAAATTGACTGTTTTGTGTTCTTTGTAAAGTTTGTGTAAAGTAAAAGCTGTGAACATATGAGGTCATTTACTCCTGCCATTCCTCTAACTCCCCCACAACAAGACACCCGCCCAGCTTTACAAGCCAGTAAAAATTTAATCTGGTTTATAAGTTGAAACCAGGTAACTGATTGGTGGCTGGTAGCTTGTCTGTGGGTAGGTGAGACTTCAGCACATGGATGCTCTTTTAGCTGCAGTGTGCAAGCTAACAGCTAACAGTATATTAGTGGAGTGAGTGAGTGAGGGAGCGTCGGTGTGGACAGAAGTGTGCTGACTGGCCCAGAGCTGGGTGAGCAGTATGAAATGTGAATATAGCTGAACATGTATGCCATGATCCAGACTTTGTGTTTTCTTGATCCTGCAGCGATGTTTACTGCAGCCTTCGCCAAATCTGACCTCAGGCTGCCTTGTAAGCTGATCTCACAACTCACAAACACTCCAATCAGAGCGTTTGCTGATGAACAGTGCATGGCTACTTTCACTTAGCAGCAAAGTCTGACCGTGTGTGGCTGGGACAGAAACGGCCCTCAGAAAAGCGGGTAAAATCAAATTAACATTAATGTTTTTTAATAGACGCACATAAACTGCACACACAGAACTGCAGGTGTTTAAATATGGGACCTTTAAAAGGGGCGTGGGAGAGGCAGAGACACCACACTGGAGCAATGAAGCACACCTAGTTTACAGGCATAATTTCACAGGGAACTGAAACCCAAAGCCTATTTTAACACCTCAAATCTACTTTTACAGTTACTGTAACTGCAGTGAGTGTGTGTTGGGCTCTGAGCACTTCCAAAACACTGGAGTTCTACACTCACTACTGTACCTGAATGCATCCTGTGTGGACACTGCGTAAGAGACACAGACAGGGGGCTGCATTCAAAGTACTTCCCCCAACCTGCAGGTGTTTATGATGTTTAAAGTTCTGTCGGTGTTGTGTCAATGTTACCTGGCAGAGGGCGTCCAGGGTGACAGGGTAGACCAGGTTCTCCACCACCACCCTCAGCACCGTGCTCGGAGCCGCCACAGCCGTGTCCACATGAGACGTACTGAGGGCCCGAAGAGCTGCCTGGGCCCTCTGAGACAGGACAGAGGGATGGAGGGTGAACAGAGGCTGACACTGGCTGGGAGCAGTACACATGCTAGAAGCTGCTGACAGTAACGAGCGGTACCTCCTGGTTGGGTGAGTTGTCAGTCTTGAGCTCCTTGTGGTTGGAAAACTGGACATAGACTGGATGGTGTCTGATGATGGGCATTACTGTGGAGTAGTAACCCACCATGTTCTGAGCTGCTTCTTCTGAGTTCATCTCTAAGAAGGCCTGACAGGACAGGGGACAAGGGAAAGTTCAACACCTAGTACCAGTACAACTCTTTAAAAATACTCAGTTACAAGTCAAAGTCCTGGACCTGGTTCTTGGCTTTCAGCATCAGCAGGTTGGTGACGTCTCCAAAGGGCAGACCCAGGCTGATCACCTCGGCCTCAGTGATGTCGTTGGGAAGTTTGCGGATGTGGATGACCCTGGACGGCACCCCAGGACCTCTTATGTCACCTTTGAACTTCTTGCTGTCGTTGCCATTGGCTACAGAGGAGAGGAAACCGCATGTTCAGACAGTTATACAGGAAGCTGACTTTTTCTAATGTGAGCCAGTGCTGCAGTGAACCAGTTTTATGGTCCTGATGTTCAGTAGTTGACAGGTTGGTGTCCTGACTCCTGCCTCAGGTCAGGTGGCCACGTTTATCCATCCTCCTTCTTAACCATCTTAATGATCTAAAATCTAAAATCGCCACAAATGTCTGGAGGCAGGCGGCTGACCTCTGTCAACTCCAGCTTCAGACTCAATGATACACCACAGGGCTGTATCCAGGATTTTAGAAATCTGAAGCCGTTTATGAGCTGAAATCTTTCCAAACTCCTCAGGTAACACTGAATGTATAAATAAACCAACAAATGCTTATAAACTCAACACAACCAACTGAACTCGAATGTTAAGAATGAGGAAATCACTGGGAAATCACAGATCTGTGGGATAAAAGCATCAGATGCTGAGAAAAGATAAAAATAGGAAGTGACATGATGACAGATACTGG
This sequence comes from Toxotes lorentzi, assembly GCA_037833715.1. Classification (NCBI taxonomy): domain Eukaryota; kingdom Metazoa; phylum Chordata; class Actinopteri; family Toxotidae; genus Toxotes; species Toxotes lorentzi. The sequence continues at coordinate 23,308,026 of JBBMJY010000022.1, forward strand.
TAGAAAATTCAGTCCCACAGCCTCCAAGTCCCAGCAGCAGTTGGTCATAAGGTGCAACAGGTAACCCGTTTCAACTAGTACCTCAGCAGGTAAAAAAACAGCTACATCATACAGAGAAATACAATATTAAAGCCGTGTCCTTGTGACTGTTCCCACTTTTCTCTCGGACGGCAACTGGACAGCAGAGCTGGCGTCCCGTCATGTGAACGTAATTTGTCCAGTAGAGACTGTGTCCGGTTAGTGCTTTAGTCTGTGGTGACAGTAGAGTCACAGATAAGTGCTCACACCCACATCAACACACATTTAACGCTGCACAGTGCACAGTGATCTGACCTGTGGTGCTCATGATATATGGGCCGTTGGAGACGCTGGAGAAAAGCTCGTCTGATCCTCTCTGAAAGAGAAAAACAAAAACATCAGACTGACATCTACTGACACACACACACACACAGACACACACACAGCTTGAAAATATATAAATCAAACATGTTAGAAAACAAGTCACAGGAAGTGAGTCTCTTCGCTCTGGCAGGACTCACTTCACCAGGGTTAGTTTACTCATGCTGGATATTAACCAGTGTGTCACTTTAACAGCACTGGTTAAGTAACAGTAAGCTCTCTGAGCTGTTTTGCAACCAAACAAATCAAACTAAATCTTCACATTTTAAAAGCTAGAATCAGCTAATTGCTTGACATTTTTCTTTGAAACACAACTTGAGACTGAGCGATTACCAAAACAGCTGAAAATCAATTCTCTGTCTGTCCACTAATTATTTCAGCTCTAACCTGGTCTCTGAGGTACTGGATCAGCTAAGTAGAAGAGTTTTTATACTGTCTGATCAAACGCTTATGAAACCTTGGTCTCAGTGTGTGTCAGTATGACACAGTATGTATGACACACACACACACACACACACACACACACACACACACACACACACACACACACACACACACACACACACACACACACGACTGTGATGACTGTGGACACAAAGACACGTCATTGGCCACCACCAGCTTTTCTTCTTTGTGTGTTTGTGAAACTTTGTGTCAGCCAGTTGTCATGGTTGTGTGTTGCAGCAGGAGTCACATTGTGTGAACCTGTTCCTGAGTTTCTGACCGTCTTTAGTCCCCAAAACTCTAAACACCATACACTGGTGGACATGTTTGAGGACCTGGCACCGCTGTCTAGACGGGCGACTGAAGATCTGAACACGTTTCCCTCCTGACTGTCGACTGTCATTGTCACAGTATGAAGGGGCCTTAACAAGGGAACGTTTTCACAGTCCACATCCTGTTAACGTAGCTGCCACCAGATGTCAGCGTAGAGCCTGACGACACCTCAAACACACAAACACCAGGACAACACAGAAGAACACACAGAACTCACATCCTGGTGGAAGTGCTCTCTTCAGCAGGAGAACTAAAACCAAGACCAGCAAACATCTGGCAGGTGGAACATCAGCTTCAGTCTGAAAAGCATACTGTCATATTAAGCCCCCACCCCCAAATTCACCCCCAGCTGAATTCCTGTGCTGTGGAACGCAATGAAAACCAGATGTAGACAAACAGGCCAAGTGTCATTCAGCAGAGTGTAAGACGGGAATCAGACGCATTCAGTGAAACTTCATCCTGTTCCTCACTGTAACATGTCAACTGACCCTCCCAATTAACAGCTGGATACTGAACAACAGCATAGCTGACGCTCCACTGAGCCGCTCACACACAGACTGCTCCCTTTAGCTGCTTTGTAATAAAAGCCTCCTGTCTGTCTTTCTGTCCACAGACCATTATAAAAATAAAAGCTTGTTTCCAACAAAGATCTGGTTCTCTCTGCAGGAGAAGTAACTAACAGAGCTGCAACAGTTAACATCCATCCAACAGCTCCTCAAATGGACACTGAACCTAAATATCTTTGGCTGCTGGTCGGAGAAAACAAGTCTGAATATGTCGAAAGGGGAATTTGGAAACTGGGATGGTCACTTTGTTTAAGTGTCATTAAAAGCTGTTTCTTTCAGAGGAACCTGAGCAGATGTTTTTTTTTTTTTATGTGAACAAAGACGCTCAGATCTTCTTACTGATCCTCCCATGAATAATAGAGCAGAAACCTGAGTCCTGTTCTGCCTCAGCCTCCCTGTGCAGCCGTTCTGTCTCTGTATCTACTGCCTGACAGCTGCTGCCCGGCCGCCTGCCTCAGGCTGAGGAGGACACAAAAGACCCACAGCACTGCAGATCCACACACACACACACACACACACACACACACACACACACACACACACACACACACACACACACACACACACAC
>JBBMJY010000022.1:23320066-23337410 GCA_037833715.1 Toxotes lorentzi
TACAGTGGACATATACAGGTACAGTGGACAGGTACAGGTACATGTAGAGGTACAGTGGACAGGTACAGGTACAGTGGGCAGGTACAGGTACAGTGGACATGTACAGGTACAGAGGACAGGTACAGAGGACAGGTACAGGTACAGTGGACAGGGACAGGTACAGTGGACAGGTGCAGGTACAGGTAAAGTGGACAGGGGAAGGTACAGTGGACAGGTACAGTGTGCTCAGTGTGAGCTGCAGGCAAGTTACTGGTTTTTGGTTTGTGTCTCTGCAGGACTCAGTGTCGTGTAACAGGCTGATAAATAATTCCTCCGTGTGCTGCTTTTCAGGAAATTACTTTGTGTGTTGAAAGATGATCCAGCTGTTCACATATGAATAATTCAACACACACACACACACACACACACACACACACACACACACACAAATAAAAAGTCTGTTCTTCCATTCTCTCAGCTTTCTGACATCGTTTTCACCTCAAAATTCTCCCATTTGAAATTTTGGCTGAATGTCAGAGCTCTGAATTAGTTCTGAAGTTGACCTCTTGTAACCTCTCAAATCAGAAAATGTGAAATTTCCCTGATCATTTTACCAGTGTTCTTCATTCACAGATGCAGGTGGTGCTGACTGTAAATCTTAAACTGATTTCAAGAATGAAATCCACTTCTCTCACATCTCTGACATGTCTGATTTGTCAGGGATCATGTGAATTCGCCTCTGTAGAGACGAGTGGATGAAACTGAAGCTCTGAAGCTAGTTTCATCCTGTGAAGTCACGGTTTCAACACACTGTGTGAGCGTTTCATGTGTCAGCTGAAGAAATCCAGGTGACTGATGACGTCTGAACTTCACACGTCTCTGCTGCTTCACAGAGACTCGCTCAGTTCAACAGTTAACCAGTGTGACAGGATCTGAGAAACATGGTGATGAACACTAGAGAGACACATTCATAAACAAATTTAATAATAAATTTAATTTAAGTTAATGAATATCGTTCTCCAGTCACATCACACTCTGACTCATCTGAAAATATCAACCAGGTCCAGAGTGACGCTGATCCCAAACAGCTCTGATAAGGTACATTCAAACAGCAGGTGTCACTGAGCTGCTCAATTCAAAGCATCAAAAATTCAAATCTTTTTTAAGCATGAATAGATGAGTAGAAAGAAAGCTCCATCACCAGTAATCACACTATACCATGAAATTCTGTCTACTTTTTGCTTATGTTTTCACTATTTAATGTGTTTATGTGGTTTATTCAGTCGTCTATTTTCCCGTTATATGTTCTAGTTTATCTGCTCACTCTGCTCTCTGGTGAGGTTGAAGACTTACTGCCACTAAGCCGAAAACTACGGTTTGGTCCTTTAAACCGTCCGTTTCTTTTCTGTCCTGTGGGGGCGGCGTCGAGCTTTGCTCCATGTATTCTGCCGCCATCAACACAAGAAGAAGACAGGACCGGAACGGGAGTTGCACACCATTGGTCAGAATCGCTGAAACGAAGCTTCCTATTGGCTGGATGAGTTGCCCCGCCAGTGGAGTGTGGAAACAGCGCCATAATTAAACTGCGGATTGTTTCAGGTCAAATTTACCAAATGAAAAAATTAACGCCGATAAAGTAGAGTAAAGTAAAACGTCAGCCCGTGACTTCACTATACGTTCAGGTAGTGTCCAGGAGACTCGAGTTTGGTTCCGTTTGTAAAGCTAACGAAGCTAACAGACGCGTCTGATGCAGCTCGAGCAGGGAGCTAACGTGGCTAACTAACGTAAGCGGTTGTTTTCAGGTAAAGTGACCGACCACAGCTGCACACAGTCGGGCACAGCGGGGATGAGCTGTCCGGTGAACCTTCAGGCTCTGCCGTCCGGTGTGTTTGACGAGGTGCTTACCCCGGACAATGTGAGAGGAAGGTGAGTCTGCTGATGGATTACCTCTGATTTTGGTCAGAGTAAGAATATGTCCACAATATACAGGTTATATTTAAACTCTAAATATTTTCTCTCTTGTTTGTTTGTTTGTTTGTTTAGCGTACCTTTACACTAAAATCTACATATATATGTGCATGTACTGCACACTTGTGTTCATGCTGTACACACATATCGACTCAGCTGGCAGTTTATTAGGAACAGCTTCTAAAACAAAGTGAGTCTGATCCACAGTCCTGTGATCAGTCTGTGTTAAAGTGGTCTTAAAGAGCCGCTTATTCAGCTGGAGTGTCATGTTGGAGGCAGCAGTTTGTTGCTGCATGATACACAGTGGTGTGTCTGTTTATCCTACCCTACTCTCACTAATTTGAATGGGGAGGCAGAATAGTAGCAGCACAGATTACAGCCTGCAAATGATGAGCAGAGATTTAGATATGTTTAGGATTTTGAGGTGTTGATGTTGGCTTTAGGAAAGTATTATTGGGCAGGTTTACACTTTATAGATCCAGTTAATAATGAGTTGATCAAGAAAATTGTTATTTGTTAAATATTATTTTGCCTGAAGTAAGAGTTGTCAAGTTATTACCATCTTCTGTTCATCTTTTCTGTTGTTATTCTACAGAACCTCGACAAACTCTCTCACTTCGCTGAGTTTCCCCAAATCCAGATCAGCTCTATGGGACAGCAGTCCTGCAGGAGAGAAGCTCCGCCTTCAGCTCTGCTCACACAGGTAAACACGCACACACCAGCAGACTACTAAGGCCTGCTTATTCTAGTTCATATGAGGTGTTGTCTGACCATGTCTGAAATCCAAAGTGTTTATGTTTGATCCACATTGGAGGGTGGTGGGGGGCACCTAGTCATCATGTGGGCGGGGGAGGCTTGATGTGGTTTGAATATAGAGATAATTTCGCCCCTTTTCATCTGTACTGATGATATTCATAGTGCTGACTTCAGGTGTTCTCATGAAAACTGTCAGAAATAGAACTAAACTGAGAGAGACTTAGTCCTCGGCTCGTTTCTTACCTCCACGCAGCTGACCAATCACTGAGGGAGCTGGGTATGAACGTTGGACCATCTGTTCTAGAAAGTTACAGAAATGGTCAGACACAGACCCCACCTAATCTGACACCAGAAAGGTGTGTGTGTAAGAGAGTGAGTGTAACCATTTACACCTACGTTGGACGTTGGTTGACTTTTGCATGAATAGGCTCCTCAGTGTGGACTGTAATCCAGGACACTGATTTGTCCTTTGTGTTTGATTTTATTTGTCCATGGTCTGATAACTCAGACTCAGAAGAGCTCAGAGCCCAGTTTGTTTAGCAGCACAGTCAGCTTCATGCTCACTGTGTTGTGTGTGTCTGCAGGAAGCCTCGGGTGGTGCTGTTGGAAAAAGCTCTGCGTTTGGCTCAGCGTCATGTCCGTCACAGCAACAAGTGCCACCTCCACTGTTTCTTCCTGGGATCAGTGTCTGTAGACTCAGGTTAGAGTTCACCTGCATCTCATCCTTAGTTCTGATTGGTCCAGAGTCAAGTCCATCCTCACAGACTTTGATCTCTGTTCAATCAAATTAATTCCTGTTCTCTGGTTTCTGGGTGTTGCTGTGGTCCAGATGAGGAAGGGGTCACGGTGACTCTTGACCGTTTCGACCCGGGTCGGGACCAGGCCGGATCATCAGACAGGCTTCCCTCTGCTCAGCTTCCCGGAGACGTCCTGGTTCCCTGTCTGTTCTCCACTCAGACTGAGACAACACCTGATACTGTCGTCCAATCAGAGGCTGAGCTCCATCATTGCTTCAAAGTAAGTTTAGCACCTGCAGCTCAGTTGCAGCTGGGGAGTTGCATTTAGAGCAAAGATGCTTTGTGGATTACTCTCAGAACAAAATCTTCCAGTTAGGACTGACACCAACATTATTTTTCGGAGTTTGTACCTTTAGCCTGAGGATGTTTTGTGATTGTGACTCCTGATCGTCAGTATTTTCATCCTGTCACTGGTAGTGAACCCAGCTGGACTTGATGTCTTCCGAAAGTTAATTTCCTGCTGTTTTGTTCTTTGTTTTCCTGATTCTCAGCTTCCATCAGCTGTGATCAGTCAAACAAGCTCCTCTGACACTTTGCTTACTTTGTTTGAGGTTTCAAATGAACCATAAAGCCTTAAAGCTTCCAGCTTAAAGTTAAGATTTATAGGTGTTATTTACTTAAGATTTATAGGATTTAGAGGTGTGTCATATGCTGCGTTCATGTAATGGTGGCAGAATGGGAAGAACAGGAAAACCTCTGTTATTCTGACTTGGGAGCTAACAATGTTATTACAAACACTAAACAGCCTAAAAAAAAGTGAAAGCAGACACAAAAGCTCCCCTTGTATTAGCTGAAAGTAACTAATAATTAGTGTTAATATTTAATTTTATTTTGATGGAACTTCCAGTGTAGACACTTTTCACCAATATCTCTGACTTGGAAATAAAACCATGAGGTTTAAATGATACGACGTGGACGTGCCTAAGCTATACAGCAGGTGACATGCAGCTCCTCAAGAATATCACTACATGTCGTATCCACAGTGGCTACAGATACAGGGATACCACGTGGAGATGAGCTGTGACTGGTTGGTTGTCTGTGATGCTTGAGAAGATTGTTGAGAATTAAGACAACATGAAGGATGTTGAAAATCTGCTGCTTTTCTGCAATCAACTAAAGGAAGCTAAATCTAACCATCTGTCCTGGGGGAGTAATGACCTGCTGATGTCCAGCCCCCTCTGTTGTCATGGCAACATTTCATTTATGTCAGCAACAGCTGGTTTTTCTCAGCTTTTCCAAATGTGCTGTTCTTTTAGTTTGAGAGTGTATTTTATTAGTATTTTCATTACTAGTCAGTTTGAATATTTTCTCAATTATTTTACTTATTTATTATTTTTTGTCTATAAAATCATAATGAAAATTACTTGTTATAATTTCCCACAACCCAAGCTGGCGTCTGGCCTACAGTCCAGAACCCAAAGAAATTCAGTTTAGTTTCACATGTGATCACATGTGAAAACCAGCATCAAACCCTCACAGCTGAGAAACTGGAACCAGAGAATGTCTAAATTAAAACCATCATTTGATCATCAAAATAGCTGTTGATTAATGATATGTATGAATTATTAAAACTATAATTATAATCCTTTACCATGTGTGATCACCATGAACATCACCATGTATGTTAAACTAATGTAACTGTATACATAATCGTATACATATTCTTTTAATGTTGCACATCACTTTGTCAGCTCCTCCTGTTTTAGTTGTGCTTGTAAATAAACTGGTGTGAGTCGAGAGCAGTGGTTTTCTGGTATAAATCTCTCCTGGTCTGTCTGTGTTTCAGGTGTTGCAGCGGTTTGTGAGCAGCAGACAGACTCTGGATCTGTCACAGCTGTTTAAGGTCAGAGGTCACGTGGTCTGCTGTCAGCAGTCTGATGCTATGGTGTTCGATCTGAGCTGGTTGGCCGTCTGTCCGTCCGTCAGTGTGGATGTTCAGCCGGTCCGAGCTGTTCCCGTCATCCCCACCGCTCTGCTGAGGAGTCTGATCAGCATCGACCGACCACTGCAACACACCGCCAGCCGACAAAGAGGGTGGGATCACGTGACCTTCACCACCACGAGTCACGTTTCTTCTGGTGGAGCCTGTTTTTATTGTATCTGATGTGTTTGTGTTTCCAGGTTTCTGACCATGGATCAGACCAGGAAACTCCTGCTGCTGCTGGAGTCTGATCCTAAAGCTTCCAACCTGCCGCTAGTTGGACTGTAAGTCACACTGACAAACAGCTGTTTTCATTCTCTGTATTGTTCCAAAAAAGGGTAAAAGCCTAACAGAGATATGTTGATGGTGTTTCTGCCAGCACCTTTGTGTTGTTACAGCTGCACTAATTTACATACATTTCAGTGAATAAACCCAGTTCAGCTCAGATATGATTGACACATGTGAACATATTCATATTCTTGTCTTTGTTTTTGTAGCTCTCCAGCTGTGGTGTCTTGTTTTTCACTGTTTGTTTGTTGACTGTATCACCTGTGACAGCTGGCTGAGTGGAGTCACACACATCTACAACCCCCATGTGTTGGCCTGGTGTCTGAGGTTCCTGTTCAGCTCCACCCTCCAGGACAGGTGAGGGACAGACACGTTTGCAGACAGAGAGGTCTTCTTCGTGCAGCTGGTTAAAAAGCAGTAAATGCTTAACAGGTTGTTTCTGACTCAGCTCGTTTGCTAATCACTGGGACATGTTCATGGCTGGAGAGAGCGGGTGTCTGTGCTGGACTGGTCTCACCGAGCGTCTCTGCTGTGTTTCAGAGTTCTGTCAGAGAGCGGCTGTTTCCTCCTCCTCATCTTCACGTCAACTCACAGAGCTCCTCAGTTCTTCCAGTGTCGAACACCCAGACTGGGACCGGGACCAGGACTACAGTTGGACTGTGAACTGCTGACTGCCTTCAAGTCTGTCACACTGTACCAGGTAACAACGCCTGACTCTACAGACCTCCACTGCTTCCACATTCTGTTGTGTTTTAGAGTTTCTTTATATTAGCTTAATGATCGTGGACTGATGATGAGCTGTGTGGTCAGCAGGGGGCGTCGGTGGATGGACGGACTCTCCAGTGTGAGCTGGGTTCAGAGGATCACAGCAGACAGATGGAGATCTTCAGGGAGGCTCAGAGCTCCTTTAACAGGTACCAGGTTTTAAAGGCACAGTCCCATATTTACTGAGATCCTCTTTAATCTCTTAACCAGTTTAAAAGCAGAAGTTATAAATAAATCAGCGATGAAGACAGTGATTAGTTGCAGCCCTGCAGTAAATCTCTCCTGGAGAGAATATCTTTACTGTCAGCTGTTATAGATCACTCGTGTCTCTGCTGAGGATATACAGGTGACCAGGGAAGACGTGTTGGAGTCTTCAGTGTGTTTTTTTGTCCGCCCTGGTCATGTATGAAACTGTCCTCTCTGACCTCAGCACCGCCCTGCCAGCTGCCGGTCTCTCCATCAGTGATCAGGACTCTGGAGTTGAGGATGAAGACCTTTCTCCACGACCATCCCCGAGTCCTCACCTCCCTGCTCAGCAGGTCAGTCACAGATCAGGGTTGTTAGGGGACAGGTTTTAGGTCAGGAAGGCTGCCCGCTAACACGGCTAACGGAGGCTCTCCACCACATTTGTGTTCGATAGTGGTGTGATGCTGAGGTTCAGGCAGTTTGATGATGTTCTCTTTGTGAGACTGTTCCAGTTTACTGAAGAACCATGAACGCGAGGCCGCATCCACCAGGATGTAACATAGCAGCATCCAGTGGACGTCCTGCTGTGTTTCAGACGAACATCCAGCCAAGATTTCCTTCATAGGTGCTAGTATGGACCACTGCTTTCCAGTGCATTTACAAGCTGTAAGCAGTTTGTTCGTGAGCCAACAGACTTAAAAAACGAAACAACGTTGGTTTCCATTAATGTTACACTGCAAGTCTCTATAAGCAAACTTGTGCAGATAATTATGGGTGTTCTTTAAAGTGATTTTTTTTCAATTTGCAGCATTTATGTTGGACTGATGTTCTATTCATGGACATTTGTATCACCATGGCATTTTATCTGAAAGTAACATTAACGTAACATTAGTTTGCCTTTTTATAAATGTTAGTAAATATTTAGTTTGATTAAAATAAGTCTGTCTTTATTTTTACTTTAGACTACTACTACTCTAGAGCTAAATCAGGTCTGGACAGTCTGGGTCCGGACGGTCTGAAAAGTCTCATGGTGTCCATGTTTGCTGCTGTTTGTTGTTTCAGACTCGCAGAGTTCAGCCGTCTGTTCCTGAACTTTCTCTGCTGATTGACAGCAGCTTCACATCCAATTGCAACAGTCGACAGGACACTGGCTCCGCCCACAGGCTGCCTCCACATTCTGCAGACAGGAAGTCTGCTCCTCCAACAGGAAACGCCTCCTCCACTCCTGCCTCCTCCTCCTCAGCTCCCAGACCCGCTCCTCCTCCTCCTCACTTACACAGCACCCCCAACTCCAACCCGCAGCAACCTTGCTCCTGCTGCTCCACACACACTTACACCTGCACCTCCATATTCTCTTCCCCTGGACTCCTCTCTGCTCCTCCCCCACCTCCCTCACATCACCACACTTCTCCCCCCCCTTCCAGAAACCTTCCAGCTACTCCTTCTCTTCCTCCATCTTCCAATCAAGGTACTCCTCCATCCTCCCATCACTCTCCTCCTCCTCCCTGCCCCCAACAACCTGCTCCTCTTCCCTCTCAAAACCCTTCCTCTCTTCTTTCCACCCAGCACCACACTTCCCCTCCCTCCACTTATGTCTTTGCTCCTCCTTCTCCCTCCACCCTCCTCTTCCCTCCTCCTACCTGTCCCTGCAGCCATCCTCCTCTTGTCCCACATTGTGGGGACTCCCCCTCTCCTCACCCCTCCTACCCAGCAGACCCTGTGTCTACCCCCTGGCTCCCCCGTCCCTCCTGTGTGAATCAGTGCTGTGATCAGGTGGGGGGAGTTGTAACGTCTGACACCTACCAGCTCCTTCTCCATCAGGACCGACAGCTGCGCCTCCTGCAGGCTCAGGTAAGAACAGGACGCACACGTGTCAAAACACCTACACCCACTGTTATTTCTTTGTATTGACCCATAACCTCACATTTCCACAGCTGCATTGATCACTCATTTCTTTAACTGGCTGATCAAAAGTGAAATAATAGGCACCTATTTTTATAATCAATTGTTTCAGTCATTTTTCAGAGTAAAGCTGCCAAACATTCTGGAGTTTGAACATTTTCTGCCTGTTTTTATCATAAATGTTAGTGGATGAGATAGTTTTTGGTTTTTGATGCCTATCAGAAGAAAAGTAGATTTCACTATTATTACAGCAAAAAATGATTTCACACATGGTTGGTCCTCTGATTAAATAAGATGGTCATCCAATGGAAAACTGCCAGAGCTTTTACAGTTACGGTCAACATCACCATCACCCTTTATGGTGACCTCAAACAACAGGTTTTAAAAACATAGCACCCATAGATGACTTCCAACAGATTAACTAAGAAAGTCTAACGGTGTCTGACGACAAACCACCTGAGTGGTCTGATATTTACTGGTAACATCTCCTGATCAGTCAGCTAGGGAGGCTGTTGATTGGTCCAAGGTGTGCATTTGTGAAGTTGTCGTAGTTACAGCCTCTTCAGTTCCCTCCTCCGTGTTCAGCTGGCTGTTTCTAAACATCTGTAGGTCCAGATGCTGCTGGAGGCTCAGGGAAAGCTTCAGTCCTCCAGTCACCAGGTTGACACTCAGACACCCAGGACCACAGCCAGCATCGCTGTGGGGACAGGTGAGACTCACTGTCAGGACAGATGTTTGACCTGGTAAATGTTTACCTGCAGTCCTCCAGGTAAAACATGTAAATCCTCTCAGCATCTCACAAATCAGGTGCTGCAGGAACGTCTCACTATATTTTTCCCCCACTCTGGTGTTTTCAGGTGCCAGTCTGTTCTGGGGGAATCCTGTCCAGCACCTCCCTCACCTGGAGGTACAAGCCCCTCCCCCCTCCTCTCCCAACCCTCCCTCCTCCTCCAAATCTTCCTCATCCAACCCCAGCCCCTCCACCTCACATGACCTGACCATCAGCAGGCCTGTGGGCGGGACAGAGGACGGTGACTCCAGTCATCAGGTAGATCCCTGCTCCCCCTCTGGTCAGCACAGGTGAGACAGTGACATTTGACAGGTAAACTTTCCCTCAGTCCTATGTCTGTGAAGGTCCTCAATTTTTATGGTTTTCTAACAAGAGTTGAATCGAGGGCAACTGGACATTTGACCTCTCGTCAGAGCAGAACTAATCTTTTACACTGGTGCCTCTGACCCATTTACCACCTACAGTGCTGTCCTTTCATCACTGCCCAGGAGATTCAGCAACCACTCACACCTGGCCTCAGGTGACTCCAGCGACTGTTGTTACAACAGGAGCGCTAATGAACCAAGTTACATCATTAACAGTCGGTCAGACCTGAAGAAGCCTCTTGGATCAGAAGTGAAATGTCTTCAAGATCCACAACCAAGTTTCCCTCGATTCAGCTCCTCTTGTGTCGTAAAGTCTCATCTTCCTTCTGCAGTGACTCAGATTTAAAGATGTATTTACACATGTAGGTGAAGGTGTGGTGATGATGAAGCCTACAGTCTGATCGTTTCATGACCCTTTTCATTTAAAAGACCTGCCTCATGATTGAGAAGGAGTGAAATGGCTGTTTTGTTGTGCTTGCTGAGTCTGAACCTTTTCAGACTTTTGACGCAAACTGAAACTTTGGTCCTCTGTGTTTTGTTCAGCATCAGAGGTCTGCAGAGTCCAGTTCTGGGAGAGAGTCTGAGCATGTACCGACCTGCAGATGACCAGAGCTTCTATCACAACCTCATGGTAACACAGTGCCCTCTGCCTGGGGGTCGGGGTCAGGGAGAAAGTGTCAGATAATGTAATCATTAATATTTCGCACTTACAGCATTTTTGACCTGATGACTCCTTCCTGTCTCTATATCCTCAGACTCAGCTGACCAGTCGTCTTCAGGAGTCAGAGAGCAGACCAGACGTGGAGGAGGAGGAGGAGCAGGAGTCCAGGAGGAAGAGTCTGTCTGTGGTTTCTGATCACGCCCAGTCCTTCCAGTCTCCCTCCTCCTCTTCATCCAGGAGGAAGCAGCAGCAGAGTCCAGGAGAAGACCCAGTGGTCAGCGCCACTCTGCGGCAGCTACAACAGCTTGGAGTCGACGTGGACGAAGATCTGACAGAGTCCGACAAAAACCGAATCAGAACTGTGGAGAGCACCAGGTAAACACCTCACCTGAGTACACGGAAGGTTTATCTGAATACAGAGAAAACTGAGCCTGCAGCTTCTTGGGCTGGTTTTTATTTGCTCTGCTCCTGATTTGCTCTGAAATCAGGTATCAGCTGACAGAGTCCTGATACCGTGTTTCTACAGCCCTGCATGATAAAGCTGAACAACAGGTTGTAATGGTACACAGAGTCCATGCTTCAGTACATAGCTCATCTTTGGGGGTCACTGTTCAGGATGTGTTGTTACTGAAGGAAAAAACATATTTTAGTAATGCTCCATCATTATTACAAGAGACTTCCATTGATCTGTAGCCCGGCTGGAGCTGTGGGTTCAGTTTGTATCAGTGAGTCCAAACAGTCAGTCATGAGGAAACCTGGACCACCTGGGACAGCTTCCCAAGTTCCTCTGACACCACAAACACCAGAAAGCCAGCCGCTGTTTAGACTGACGGTGTCTGAGAGCTGCTGGAATCTTTAAAAGATGTTATTTTTAAATGGAGTCTGGCGTGTCAAAGATTGTATCTGGCTGTCACATGCAGGTCCATTATAACGGGGCTGATGTCCCAACACTCATGACACTAAAGGTAAACGTCAAATCATAGTCTTCAGATTCTCTGTCACTAAAACTCTCTGTCAGATATGTAACATCATCTAAACTCAAAGGTTACTTAGTACCTGGAGCTTTCAACTCAACACAGTCTTTCTCACAGATGAAAGCTGGCTCAGGTGTCACATGTTGAGCGTGGATCATGACATTAGAACCAGGTGGTTTCCTGGCAGTAAGAAATCCACCATGTCGTGACAAAGGTTTGTTTGTGTGTGTGTTATTCAGCACTCTGGCGAGCATCAACCCGGCAGCGGTCGTATCCAGACTGAGCGTGTCTGATCCGAGCGTCAGTTCTCTGTTCCCTGGTGGCAGTGTGGATCTGAGTCTGGAGGCCAACGCCATCGCCCTGCGTTACCTCAGCGACTCTCAGCTCAGCCGGTTGTCTGTTGGAAGCCACGCCCCCCGCCCAGGCCCCGTCTCCTCCGGTGACTCCCTGCTGTCGCCTAGCAACATGTCTCTGGCCACCAGGAAGTACATGAGGAGGTACGGCCTGATTGAGGAGGAGGAGGATGGCGAGGATGCAGAGGAACAGGGGGAGGCCGGAGTTCAGGACGCATTGACTCTCCGGCCACTGACTGGAGCTCTGAACATGAAGCTCCTCCCACAGAGTCAGCTGATCAGAGATCTCCGGCCAAAGATGCAGATGTTAGCTGCAAAAAACAAACCGAACACCGCTGTCAAGGAGAACTGTTCCAGCGGCCGACCATCTTTAGTGAGGGCGAGGAGCCGCCAGACAGAGGAATCAGTGGGAAACATCCTGGATCTGAGCCGCCTGAGACAGCTGCCCAAACTCTTCTGACACCAAAACACCAAGACACCAGAAAACCAGCGGTCAGATGGACAACGGAGACTTTAGAAACTGTCATCTTTTAAACGGTCTGGTGTCTCTGAGGTGCATGGTATGGAATCACTCTGCTGGTCTGACTCAGTTCCTGGTTTTCATGGTCAGTCTGGTTTAACTGGATCTGCCATCTTCAGTCAGCTGGAGGATTTGGTGTGAAACATCTGTCCAAACTGTTCTGACAGCAGCTAAAACCAGAAACTGAAAACCAGCTGCTGCTCAGACTAAGGATGCCTGCTAGAACATTGTAAAAACTGTTACATTTTAAATGGAGTCTGGTGTGTCTGAAGACTCATGGTCATATTGATTTTACTGGAAATCTACCATTATCAGTCATGTCAAGCAACTTTTGGTCAGAGGACTCTTTAGGTGACATTACATCCCGGACCCAAACTGCAAAAACTATAAAACCAGAAACCAAATGTGGATCAGACCCACAACGTCCAAGAAAGGCTAAAGAATTTAAAAACTTACTTTTTTTTAAATGGGGTCTGGTGTGTCTTAGGAGCTCAGTGTGGAAACACTGTGCTGGTCTGTCTCAGGCCCTGGTTTTCATGGTCAGATTGGTTTTACTGGAAACCTGCCACCTTTAGTTTGTCTGCTTTCACTCACTGTGTCAGAGGTTTGTGTGTGTTCGTGAAATGTGTGTTTCTGATTTTGTCACTTCTTATTTTTTATGTCAAAATGTGTTTTGCACAGATCTTTACGTTAATGATTCCTCAAATAAAAATGTCTCATTCTTTTAGTGGCTGAGTTTGTGTTTCTGTTAAACATGACATGACACGCCAGAGGCTGCAGCCACAAAAGCTTTAAAGGAATAGTTCAACATTTTGGGAAGTCATCTTGTTCCCAATCAGTTTTCTTTGAAAAGGATCAGTGATGTGCACGAATACTACGGTGGATTGCATATGATACTGAATTTATCCCACCAAAGTTAGACAACAGGTTTAAACACTGGATAACCAATAATGATGTGGAGCTTTCCGCCTCAACTCATGGACTTTATCAGCTGATGGAGGTGGCTCACTTTTTACAGGCTGAATTTCAGTCACATGATTTCGAGTGTTGTTGGTCATTTTATGCCTCTGTTGACAGTCGACTGGAGAGAGATGACAGGTGTGACAGAGCACAGCCGAGGTGCTGAAACCACCACAGGGAACCTTTAACTTCGGAGTAAACACTACGTGAACACAACATATGCAAACTAAAAGAATTCAGGTCTTAAAATTAGGTTTT
Organism: Toxotes lorentzi; assembly: GCA_037833715.1. Classification (NCBI taxonomy): domain Eukaryota; kingdom Metazoa; phylum Chordata; class Actinopteri; family Toxotidae; genus Toxotes; species Toxotes lorentzi. The sequence goes on from JBBMJY010000022.1 coordinate 23,333,510, forward strand.
TGACACAGAGTCCATCTTTGCTGATGTTTTACTTTGGTGCTGCACATTTTCAATTAAATAACCAAACATAATACCACACATGGGACCTGGGTTTAATAGGTTTGAGGGTCTGAGGCTCTCACCTCTGATCCTGAGCAGAGATGTTTCTGCTGTTTGGTGATGCCTCCTGCCCCATGCTGGTCAGAAATCTGTCCTGCAGCTGTAACAGTTACTGATCAGTGATCAGCCTGAAGGTGAGTTTGTCATCGTGGTGTTTGTGTCCACATGTTTCCTGGTATGGAACTGACTGTTGACTAACAGACGATCAATGTCTCAAAGGTTAACCTGATGTCTCAGTGCTCTGCAGGACACTGACCTGAGTTCAGCTCCAGATACACAACTCTGCCTTTGTCTGAACACGCACGGCTGTCTACCTGCTCAGGTAAGATTAATTCTTTAATCCTGTCATTATTCAGATCATTTCTGTCTGTAACAGACGGTTTATTCCTCAGGTTCTTAGAGACTTTGAGTTAGAAAAACTCTCACAATCCTTGTTTTTTAGATATTTTTTTTCACTTTATTTTTTTCTCTGTCGACTCTTGGCTCATATTTTTGTTCTGTTTTCTCTTTCATGATAAAATATGCAAATATTTGAAAACATCATCATTTATAAGTTAATCTGCGTTACACACTCAGTGAAGTAAAATCAGCCTTTTGTTTTTAATTGATCCAGATTTATCACGATGCAGTGAGCATGTTATATTAAGGGATTTTTTTTTGTCAGGGATCATTTATGTTTAACAAAGAATTAATGTAAATGTCAAATCTGCCACACAGTGTCAAAAAAAAAATCTTCTGAATTCACACAGATTTTATTTTGGCTCAAAAAAAGAGTCGAGTCTCTAGAATCTTGTTTTTGTCTGTTGTGGATTTGATGTTTCGTGTTCATTAACTTCGGTGTTGTAACAGATTTTGCTGATAAACGCAGCTCGACCGCTCTTTTCTGGGTTTGCTGAGTCACTGTGATGACGGCAGCGTGTCAGTGTGAGTTTGTATGTTTGTTGTGTAGGCAGGTGAAGGTGAGTTAAAGGTGCTGAGATTGACCACACAGAACAAACCAGCCTTCAGTCCAACTGAATCCTCATAAAATGGGAAGTTTTGAAGAGTAAACTGATCGTGGATAAAATGTGATCATTTATATAGAGTTGAAAAGTTAATTGATAAGTTGACCAACAGAAAATCATCTTGGTAAGTTATTAACTGGAGTCACTTTGTCCAGATTTTCTTTGTTTTCAGACACAATAAACTGAACTTCTTTAGGTTTGGGACAAAACCTCTCATTAATACTATGAGAAACTAAGAAGCCTTGAAGCATATTCTCCCAGAGACAGAGCCCACACTTCCAGAAATCTTCTTTATCACATAGATCAAGTCTCTTAGTCTGTTTCCATCCTCCTGATTTTATACACATTTTCAGTTGGCAAAAACGGAGTGTGTTCACAGAGAGAAACGTGTCAGGCTGTAAAATCAGCAGTGGATTAAAGCCTCAGTGAAACACGCTGATAAATAAACGCTGATGTACATGAACATGAAGAGAGGAAACATGAGGAGACTGAACCTTCCTCACATCGTCTGATGTGACTGCAGCTCTGTGACTCTCACAGCAGCAGAGGAGGGAAACAGACCTCAGTCAGGTTTTACTTTGACCTTTTCCTGGAGATTCAGTTTTAATCTGAGCTCCATCTGGATGGAACCGTACTAGTGATGATGAATTTCATTTGCCAACATAAAAGATCTTTACCTTGTACACCCACTGCAGCAGCTGTTAGTTACGGTTTTGAATTTATCTTTGCAGACGTTGCTGATGATGGTGTTTTATTTCACTGAGAGTGGCTTCATCATTTATAAATGTGTCTCTCCAGGATGAGGGCTGCTGATTGGCTGTCGGTTCTGGCGTTCCTGCCGCTCATCTCGTTCGTTGCCCCTCTGGACATCTGCAGCGCCAAACCCAAAGACCTCCTTCTGGAGCCGCGCTGCATCTACCGCAGCCCTGACCCTGAGGGCCCGACACCGGAGCCCAAGCTGGTCCCTGAGTCCACCAACCCCCGAGTGTGGGAGCTATCGAAGGCCAACAGCCGCTTTGCCCTGTCGCTGTACAAACAGCTGGCCCTCACTGAGACCCCCGAGTCCAACATCTTCATGTCCCCCCTCAGCGTCTCCACAGCATTCGCCATGACCAAACTGGGGGCCTGCAACCAGACGCTGCAGCAGATCATGACGGTCAGAGAAAATCCCAAACAGCTGATCACATATGAGTAATGAGACAGTTTGATAATGATCGTGACGTGATCAGGTCAGCAAGAAATGACTGCAGGGTTTATGGAACACGTAGATATAGCATGACTTAACACCACACTTTGTTGTCATTACGGCTGAATGTCTGTCACACATTGGCAGAGGTTCTCCTCCTTTTCATGCATAAACCTGAAAATGACATTTTCAAAACTGAACAGTTTACTTCTGATTACTAATTAGAGTGATATAATAAACAAGGTCTGATATTCTGTGTTCACACGTGTGTAGAAGTAAAACAGACGTTACACACGACTGTGACTGTAGCTTCATCAGCCTCTCACAGTCTTCTCACTGTTGGAGGTTTTGAGTGACGGACATAACTGGTTTTCTTGCTTCCTGACTGCCAGGGGCAGGAAACAAAAAATGGATGACTACCAGCAGTGCTGTCATGAGGATCTGATACCCACTTACTGGTCAACTTGTAGAAGCCAATGGCAGAACTGGCCAATGGTAGCGTGGACTCAGAGGCCACATTAAGGTGATAGGCCCCTGAAAATGTGCAAGGTTCCCCACCTCACCCACCCAGGATGTGAGCACACCCCTGTTACAATGACAGATAACATCTGAGGTAGCAGGTTTACCACAAACAACTACTCCAAGCAACTGAAGCTCTGTGTCTGGAGTGGAAACAACAAATGGGTCCTCTTCCTCTTCTCCAGCTTCTAAATGTGGCAGGATGGTGTGGTCTGGCAAGGAAAACCAATATGGACAATATGTCGTACTCTCTGAGGTGAATAGATCTACATGTGTAGTACATTAATGTACTACACAGTTGTAGTACATTAATATGTCCCCCCACTGAGCCCTCCAAACTCCCTGGACTGACCACTTTTCTAGGCATCTTTGAGATCTCTGGAGGTGAATCATTCTCCTCCATAGACCTCCATAGATAAGATAAGATAAGATAAGATAAGATAAGATAAGATAAGATAAGATAAGATAAGACTTTATTGATCCCTGGAGGGAAATTAAGTTGTTACAGCAGCATAACAAAAAAACACAGCATTGCACAAAGTACTACTACAGTAGCACAAGACACTAGAAGAAATATAAAGTAAGTAACAAATAAGCTAAAAGTTAAATATAGAATATAAAATGTACAGATTAGAAATGCACAGCAGTGAAATTATGTCCTACATCATGAATATCATGAAAGAGAAAAACTAACAACTCCAATAGGAGTATTACACTGTTGATATTTATTGCACAGGAGAAAAACTGTACTGTTAAGATAGGAATACTGTTGTTATTATTGCACAAAATACTGTTGCTATTTATTGCACACGAGAAAGCTGTTATAAACTGTCAATATTGTACAAGAACTACTACTGTTCAATACAAGTGGTCGTGTGGGAGCATAGGAAAAGAAACACAGCAGCAGTCAGCAGTCTTATGTGACATTGTTGTTATACAGTCTGACTACTGTCGGGACAAAGGACCTCCGGCACCGTTCTTTTTTGCACTGAGGGTGCAGGAGTCTGCGGATGAAAGAGCTCCCCAACGTCCCCACTGTCTCATACAGGGGGTGAGAGGGATTTCTCCGAATGCTTGCCAGCTTGGCCAACAT
>JBBMJY010000022.1:23346118-23372656 GCA_037833715.1 Toxotes lorentzi
AAATTTTGTACAAGATTAAATTGCCAGCTATTAGACAATCCTACAATTGTTTTAGCAATATATATATATATATATATATATATATAGATATATAGATATATTATATATACAGTTTGTATGTGTGTAAATATAAGTGGATTTGATGCTTTCCTATGTCACTCATAACCGTAAACTGACTCTCTTTGGGTTTTGGATGGTAGGCCAGAAAAAACAAGACGCCTGAAGACGTCATGGTGGTGGGAAATTATAACGGGAAGTTTTCCCCGTTTACTATCATTTTATACGCAAATCGATAAATCGAAAAAATAATTGCAGATGAATTGATTTTGAAAATAATTTTAGGCACAGCTCTGACGCTTTAGTTTGACTATTAGTTTTGACAGATTTGGAGTCAAGTGCAGCAGATTTTATGCATCATTAACTGCAACAGACATTACTGATCAGGTCTTGACACTGTCTCCACGAACTTGAAGTTTCTGTCTTCTGTCACACACATTGTCAGAGCAAAAAAGTGTCCAAGAAAAAAAAAAAACAATAAAGATACATGCTTGTTTATAAAAATATCTGAGAAGACTGACGGAGATCTCTGTGTGAGTGGATCAGAGCGCCCCCCGGTGGTGCTGTGCTATGCAGTGCAGCAGCTGTATTGCGTAGTGATGAGAGGTAACTGAGCTGTGTAGCTTATCTGAGGCTGGACGCTGTCCAGTTTTTTCCTGCTGTGAGTCTGTTTAGGCAACAGACTGCCAGATGGTCTGTTCTAGTCTACCAGATCCTTAAATACTGAGTTCAACTGCCACAGTATTGAAACACTAATCTGAGGAATTTATATGCATTTTACAGCCAAATTAACCAATTGATCCAGTGTGATCAGAATTCTTTTTTTTTAACTGTCTTTACTGCATGAGGCAGGATAAAACGAGATCTGTTCTCCACCTAGGGAACGCATCAATACCTGGAGCTTTCTCTGGGGTTTGTTGAACAGCTGGTGATTGGGGACCATACTAGAACATGGACATGGTTGTAATGGGCTTTAAGGAATTCTGGGGGGGGGGTTTCCAAATGGACAAAACAACTAATTTATTAATAAAGAAAATAACGGGCAGATTAATCGTTAATGTAAATAACTGCAGTAGGAAAGCCCCAGAGGTGTCAATTTTCCACATTTTACAAACGGAACCGTTTAGTTAAAGGAAAAATGAAATAAAAGCTCTTGGGTCGGGGCTGAGAGGTCGTATTTGTGTGATGGAGAACAGAAAACAGAATGTGAATGTGATGATGTTGTAAGATAACAGGTATGTAGTGTGTAACTGTCCATGCCAAAGTGGTCGTCTACCAAACTTTATGACATGTAGCTTTGAGTAAAATGGAAAAGATTAGAAATTCTGATCACACTGGAACTGAACACAGTTTTCTCACTTAACTGTGCAACTAAATCATTTTACGCCGTTGTGGCACTTGAAGAGCGCACAGGATTATTATTAGTAACCCGAATGCTCCAGATTGTCTCAAGGCAAATATGAAGGATTTGAACTGTTAAACTGGCACTGAGTAGTTTGGCAAAGTTTCCACCAGACAGACTGTTGTGATGCTGTGTTGTGAACCTGTAATACTTGTAAATATAAAATTAGAAATCTGTAACATAACAAACTAGACGGAGGCAAACGAGAACCACTGCATTGTGTGGTGTATGAGGTTGTTGGAGTGTGTGGCATTTCTTCATTTTAGCTTAATCTGTTCGGTTTGGTTAGTGAAGGTAGATGCGGTTTAAAGCGGAAAAATCTCAGTTCGGACTCTGAGGTGTCTTTTCTGTTACTGCTTAGACTTCAGCGAGTTCAGTGTCCTGTTCACTTCAGGTATACCGGAATTAGACTGGTCCTCCCCCTCCCCCCATCCCCGCCTTCCACCTCTCTGGGTCAGTCAGGCCCCGTGGTGGACACCGAGGCTTGAGGACCCTCACCATACTGGCCTCCACCGCTGCTGCTCCCACCACCGTTGCCCCCACCCTCGGGCTCCTCCTGGCTGGGGGAGGCTTCGTCACTTGGACCCCCTCTGGACGTGACAGAGGTGGTGGTGGTTTCAGGGGAAGCACTGTGAGCCTCTTGGGGGGCGCAGCCTGGGTGGTTCTTGCGGAAGTGCTGATTGAGGATAGCCTGGAAGGGGAAGCTCTTGCCACAGACATGGCAGTGGAAGGGCTTGTTTCCGGTGTGCTTTCGGATGTGGTACTCCAGCTGGTCCTTGCGGGTGTACTTCTTCCCACAGATGCGGCAGACGAACGGCGTGATGCCCATGTGCAGGCGCATGTGGCGGTCCAGGCTGCCTTTCTGGTTGAAGGACTTGCAGCAGTAGATGCAAGTAAGCCGGGGGTTGTAGCGGAACCAGCGATCTCCTACCTGCTCCCTCAGGTAGTCCTCATAGCCGCCCATATCAAATGCTGCATGCTCCTCCCCCTGATAAGTAATAAAAAAATGTTATATATATATATATATATATACCCAAGAACAGACTTAAGATAACTGGATTTCTCCCTTGACTGTGTTTAGAAACTAAATACTTTTCAAGTACTGACAGAAATGTGTCCTTTAGGGGTTCAATACACTATGTAGAAGATCTAAGGGACCCTCTTATCACCACTGTGATAAGAGGGGTTAGAATCATCAAGGGATCCCTTGGATGATTCTAATGGTCACAATGGTCCTTTAGCTGGTTTTGGTAGTCTTTGGGGAGGTTCTAGTGGTCACTGAGGAGATTGCAGTGGTCTTTTAAGAGTTTGTGAGGGTCCTATAAGGGGTTCTAGGGATCTTTAAGAAGGTTCTAGTGGACCTTTAGGAGATTGTATTGGTCCCTTAGGTGGTTAAACACCTATGGGAGATTCTAGCTTTTCATTTTTTAAATATTTCACCCCTGCGAAAAATAAAAATCAGTGGACTGAATGTATCAGCTGCTTTAAGATAATTGCAGATAAATCGGTATCAGTGGTTTTTGGCAGCTGAGTGGTCTGTTGGGTAGTTTGTTCACCAGAGAGCGCTGCAACTCCTCTGTTAGCAACAGACTAATCCCTGAATGCACCACAGGTCAGCTGACTGTCTCAGAACCGAGTGGAGTCTGCGACTGATCTATGTCTTCATGATAAGAAGTGCCCCCTGATTTCCCCTTTTGTGATTTGTGATTCAGTAAGGCTAATATTTTTTTGATGTACATTTTGTCATCAGAGGGTGTATAAGCAAGGCTCTGTATGGATAAGCATGTATCCATCAATTTGTTGTGACTGCTACAAGGGCACCAACTGTGCATGGTCGGCACCAAGCAGATGAGAAGGTAGCATAAGAACAATCAATGTGTCTCTGATGTCTGCAGCCTTCTGTGTGCACGTTTCCATGGGAAAATAACTAAGGTTTAAGACAATTTTTGCCCATAAATGAACAGCAGCTCTGAAATGTTATCCTGTCAGGAAAGCACTGGCTGTTTCCCATAAAACAGATGCTTACAGTTTAAACATTCCTGAATTAGATAGCCACAAAGCTAGCTAATGCCATGGCTTGTCAGTGGAAGACAACTAATGTGCTGTTAGCATTGAGCCTGACACCTTACTGACACACTTCATGTTGGTTTTTCCTTTCATTTATCACTGTCTGTAGATCCACGACTCACATGTCAGTACAATTACAGTTGGTTAAAGATATTACACTGGTACTTTGTCTTCAAAGTTTAAATCTGAGACACAGAGACTTTTCAGAATCAAGGCTGTGCCCCTGAGCTAATGTCTGACCCTCTCATTTCCAACAGCCTGACAACTGGTAAAATGAAGGGGCCTATTACACCAACAGAGAAATAAATGTGTGCACAATGTGACATGTAAATGACAGTAAAAGTTGATGCCTCCCCTCAATATCTAAATGTAAGGAATCCACATAAAACACCTCATTTTCATCAGTCGGGTTCTAGTTAAGGTCCGAAGTTTAAGGTTATTGACAACACTTTAATATATCTGCAAAATTAGCAGAACATGTCAAACTTTGTTAAAGTCCTGGACTTATTTTCATCATTGTCCCTGGTGTTGTATCATCAGGCTGGCTGATTGTCTTTGTAAGCTGACATGTAAGCTTCTTTTACAATTCACCTGTGAACAGTTTGATTTTTTCCCGTAACAAAGTGTTTCTGGGCAGTTTGTCTTTATCCAGCGCGAGGGTCTAAGGTCAGAGCGTGTTGTGTGTACAGATTGCTGAGCCCCTGGTGGCAAATTTTTTGTTTGTGATACTGGGCTGTATGAATAAAACTCGACTTGACTGGTACCTGGGAGCTCGGCTGTCGCAGTTCATCCGCCCTGTTGGGAGACTCACTCTTTGCTCTCTGACGCTCCGCCAGGACGACCACACTGCCGGTTGGACTGAACCTGACAGACGAACACACATTAGCACGCTCTGTCTTTGAGCAGAGTCCGTTCAGTCAGAACGACACCCAGTGTATCATCGCAGTAACTCACCTGTCTGTCTCACTGAAGCTGGAGGACGGCTGGACACTCCGGGCCCCCAGCGCTCCCACCGGCCCCGTTACTAATGTGCTGCGTCCTGACGAGTCGATCATGACGGTGGCACCCTCTTCCACTGGCCCCCCCTCCTCCTGGTGTTCTCCTGCCCCGATCCACTCCTCCATCCTCTCAGTCTTGATCCTGACTCCGTCCACGCCGCTTCCCTCCTCTGCACTGCCAGTCCGCTCCGGCTCGCTGCTCGTCTCCACGTACCACTGACCAGCCCGATTGATGCGAAGGATTGGTTCTTTGCCTGCTCTGCCAGCAGGACCAGCCCCAGGCCCCTCCAGCCCACTGTGCTCCACAGTCGGTGGCGGGCTGATGGGCTCCTCAGTGGGGCTGATGGCCTCACACGTCTCTGCACCTCCCCGCGGGCCAAGGAGCCGCAGACCGCCATGATGACCCCCTCCTCGGACCACCGCTTCCAGGGTCCTGCCCCCCCTGGAGCCCCGTGCCTCCTCCTCCCTGGACTCCTCGTCCAGGTCGGCCAGGCTGATCTTCAGGTGGATGCCCTCCAGGATCTGGGTGCAGCGGTCAATGATGTGCTGCATCTGGAGGAAGCTGGCAGCCGTCAAGTAGCTAATGATGTCGGCAAGCTGCAGGCAGAGGCGGCCCGTGTAGCAGAAGGACAGCAGCTGCTCAAACACTGATGGGTTTCGGATCACCGTCAGCGACACAGTGCTCATCTGGCCCAGAGACATGTGGTCCCGGAAGTACGGCGAACTGGCGGCAAGGACCACCTTGTGTGCGCGGAAACTTTGGCCCTGAACATTGACCACGATGTCACAAAGACGGCCCTGAACACGCAGCTGGTTCAGGTGAGTCAGCACTGAGTTACTGAAGTCCGGAATGTCCAGCTGGATGCTGCCGGAGCGCTCCATGCTGCAGCCTGCAGGGACACTGTAACAACAGGACACGATCAGGACCGAACCAGGACCAGACAAGGATCAAACAAAGACCTGCTCAGGATCAGTTTCAGTTAAGGGAAGTCACAGAGATCTTGCAGTGTATCTGTTATACTGACAGCTCTCGCTCTCTCTGACAAGAGTGGGGAAGTCCATGTACATGGTCCCTTTAAGGTCCTTATTTCACATTTATGTGATGAATTACTTACAGGTATTTACTTCATTTGTTATACACGTAAACAGATGTTCGATGGTTGTTTTATTCCCTGGCTGTTTCTCATTTGAGTCCTGACACACACTCAGAGAGTGTGTGTCAGGACTCAAATGTCAGTCTAATTCGACCCCTTTACATCAATGAGGGCCGGCTGAACAACAGACACACCTATCACGATTCAACAGCAGCACAAAATCCATCCTCCAACAGGACTCTGCAAACACCTGTGAACACCAGAGCCGTCATGAAGGAGGATTATTCTGGGACTGTTGGATCAGACTGACTCAGTTTCAGCAGAGAGCACCCAATGAACTGGACTGAACTACACACTGAAGTCACCTATGTGTGATGGGACACATTAAAACTGATGAATAAGCCAAGTTTATGTTATGTTTAGGTCTGGAGGTGGAAACGTCACAGAACCGGGTCACGGGTTTCAGTGTAACACCTGTTCCAATCTGACAGCAGGACCCAGATCCAGATCAGAACCAGACCACAACAGTCTGACAGACCAGGTAAACCTCCAGATGTGTAGTGTGACTCTCACCTGACGGGGGGAGGGGGGCAGAAGGAGATCGGGTCTGGTTTCAGGGTGCGGTGCTGTCCAGGCTTCAGTCCTGCAGCTAGCCGAGCATCGTTGGCAGCAGAAGGAGATGACGGCGGCTCGGCCGGCCCAACCCGGCAGGATGCAGCTCCACCCGCCGCTCCTCCAGGTTCCGGAGCTCCGCGGCTCCAGGGGCGGTCGCGTCGGGTTCAAGGCCGGAGAACAGCAGCTGAGCTCGGGCTCCGGTCCGTCTGCTGCCGCTCTGCCGCCATTCCGCTGGAAGTCAGACTCGGTTCAGTGCTGGTTCCGTTTCGGTGGACTGCTGCGGACTCTCATCTTCCTTTTTCACGGCAGAAGGGCCGAGGCTGCAGGAAGGAAAGAGGGAAGGAAGAAGACGCGCGGGGCATGCTGGGAAATGTAGTTCACGCCCCGAGGACAGGCTGCTTTAACGGCTGCTTTAAAGACTTCAGTTCCCAGCAGGCATCGGTGAGGAGAGGGGGTCATGATGGCACTTGGAGTTTGGCAAAGTACAGTTCTCTCTCTCTCTCTCACACACACACACACACACACACACACACACACACACACACACACACACAGACAGTGAGCGGTGAAGGAAGTACTCAGATCCTTAACTTAAAAGTACTAATACAACTGTAAAAATACTGCATTACAAGTCCTGTGTTCAAAATCCCCAGACTACTACTACTACTACTGATTATACTTAAAGTATCAAAAGTAAAAGTACTGCTATGCCCCTGTCACAGTCAAATACATAATGACATTGTTTTTATGGATGTAGTAAATGTGTGATCATCATGTTTGTGTAAGTTGGTTGATGTGGAGCTGATTTTACATGCTTTTCTACAAGTCCTGAAAACCTTACTCTGCACTGAGCTGAGAATATTTCAGCTTGTTTAGAATCAAAATGTTCAAAAATGATAATCTACATCTTGAGGCAGGACAGGACAAAGCAGGCTGACACTAGAAGTACAAAAATCTGTGTTTAGAAATCTGTTTGCTGCTCAGCAGGTCATGGACACTGAGACTGATCCACACAGGAAATGTGCTGCAAAACCGAAACGAGGAGCTAAACAGGGCTGAAAAGACAAAGAGTTGGAGATAATTCACTGAGAGTTCATCACTACAAGTCACCACAGTCTAACACTCAGAACACTTAGCTTACGTGTTTCCAAATTCAGTGATTTTACGGATGTTAAGAATCAGAATTGGATCGTTTTACTTGTAATAAATCTCGTTACCAAGAAAAAACAGAAACAAGAGATGTTGTGATGTTCAATGATCTGAGTTAGGGGCAGCATGTAGATATTGAACAGAAGTGGTCCAAGAATGGACCCCTGAGGAACGCCGTGTGTAATCTTAGTTCGGTCAGACTCATAGTTACCTATTGAGACCAAGTAATCCCTACCATGTAAGTAAGATTTGAGCCAACTCAACACTGTGCCAGTAAGCTGAGTAAGTTGAACTGTGACCTTCGGTCCGTCTCCACCACCAAACGTCCAGCTGCTGTTGCTGAAAGTCTCCAGCTGCTCATCGATCACTGAGACGCTGCAGTCGACGGACGACAGGTGACGCGACTCTGCAAACATCGGCAGCAGCAGGTTCAGAGTCAGACCCCACTGTAACCAACACTTTATGTCTTATCAGCTCTTCAGTGTCTTTGAAAAAAAAACAACCTCCAAAGTAGAAACGATCTGAGCTGCAACTAATTAACTGATGTACATTAAGCTGAATTTATCAAGAACATACAGGACTCTTACTATGGGATCATCAAACAATAATAAATAATATCAGGTTTTTATATTGTGTATTTATTAAAGCTTCATCATCATGTCCTGCTGTCACTGTCTGCAGCTTTGATTCAGACTTTTTTGTAACATGTTGTCCTGATGTTGTTCAAACAAACTAAGACACGCTTTCTCACACCGTCACTGTGTTTGTGGGTTTGTGTACTTTGGTTTGATCTGACCTGGACTGAACTGGACTTGAAATGACATGGGCAAAGTGCTCAGAGATGAAAAACATGGTGGAAGAGTACTGATTTGAACCTGTGGAGCCGTCAGGGTGGAACACATCTTGAGGATGTGTAACCAGAGGCTTCACTGGTGTACATAGTAAAACCACAGTGTAGAAACTATCAGAGTTAAAATATAAGGAAGTACCAAAAGCAGAAGCACCCATTATGAAGAATGGTTCATTTTAGAATAGCAGATATTATGTTTTTGGATTCTCATTATCAATGCATTCGTGTCTTCATCAAATATGGAGCATACAGTGGGATCAGTAACTGATAATAACACATCGTAATTTATTTGACTGTATTTTGTATTGATAATAACTAATGTTATTTGAAAGATGTAGAGCAATAAAAATATTTACCTCTAAAATGTGGTGGAGTAGAATTATAAAGAATAAAGCAAAGTAAAATACCTCAAATCTGGACTGAAGTCCAGCACTCCAGTAGAAACACTCAGTTACTTTACACTATTGTAAAGTATTGACCCAAAACCTTCCGCCTTTTTCTGAGAATTGGTTTTACAGATATTTTTCTGCATTCACTGCTAAGTTCATCTTTTAAGAACGTTTTGATTAAAAGTTTTGGTTTGATTGACGTTTCCTCTGCCCTCACAGCTGCAACACTTACTCACATTAGGGTTTTCTGGGCCTTACAATGACCCTTCAGGTACCACTCAGACTGTACAGACAGGTGTTCACTCCTACACTCACTGTCACACCTGACTGGCTGTGACGCAGGTTAATTCAGGTTAAATCTTATTGGTTCCTTACTGACTACAAACACCGGGCTGTGGTTGCTGGGCTCTGAGCAGATGTTGGTCTGGATGGTATCTGCAGGGAGGGTTTCTCCCAGACAGAGAGCTGCCGCCCGGTCATGTTCCTCCTGCAGGACCCGCTCGCGATGGCAACTCTGTCTCTGTAGAAGTGACAGCTGGTAACGGAGTGGAGCGGAGGGGAACAGGGACCACGCTGTCATCAGGTGATATGAAATGATGGCTGACCGACAGACCAGGGCTAGGACTGCTGCCTTGGGGGAGGAGAGACCACCAGCACACAAAAACAAGGTCCTCAGAGCAGCTCAAACCAAATCCTTAAGAAATCAGGACTTTTCTTAATTTAACCTCACAGCCTCACCCACCTCACTCTGATTGGTCAGCTGTGTGAAGGTGAGGTAGTAGGCAGAGTTTGAGCTTCTCTCCCAGCTCTCTCGTTGAGAGACTGAAAAAGGAGGGAGTTATCTCCATATTTACACACTTCAGCTTCAGCAGCCTGGTCTTTAAGCTAAAATGATGCTTTTCACTTCTGCATAGCTGCAGGTGTAGATTTGGCCTGTGTACATGAAGGTGAACACAGATGTCTTTGTGCATGTTCACATGCAGCCCAGAGTTTGTGTTGACATTGTTGTCTTGATGTCCAAGAGTAGATCGGGGCATTAAAGACTTTGTCAAATCAGCCTTTCAAACAACAAACTTTCAGAGTAAAGTCAGTTCATTTCAGTAGAATCAGCTCATCGTCACAAGAAATAAAACCTGCACCTGATCATGTGACTTCACACCCTGAACTAAAAACAAACCGTAGTGATGACGTTTTGACAATTACCTGTGTCACCATCCATTAGAGAATAAACACCTGGTTTATGCCACGTTCACATCGTAAATGGAATTATGATCAGTGTGGAAAAAACTGTCCATGTCCGTCTCAGAATTGTAATTCTGAGTCTGAGATCTGGTGAATTTCTGACAGCTGTAGTATCTCTCACTTGGTGAACTGTACTAGCACCAACAAACCGAGCTGTCTGATACTGAGCTGCATCTCGTGGGCGTATACTGTTTATTACTGAAGAAGAATGACAGCAAACTCAACCCGGCTGACCTTGTAAATCAGACGTGTGAATCAGACTTGGAGCTGTGGATTTTGTCTGTTTTGATGCAGCTTGTCTTACACTTTCCTTCTGCTTCCAGACTTTATGCTAAACTTGGCTGAACACATCCTGGACACGTCTCTGGACAAGTCCATCTGAAACATCTGACTTCACCAAACGTCTGAATTTTTCTTTCACAGTCCATAAACTGGACGTCTCATCCCGGACAACGATGCCTGTCCTGCCACTGGGCACTGAGGTGTAGTCCTGGATGATATAGTCACACCACAGTAAGATCCGGCTGCCGACCCGTTGTTTTCCCAGCAGCACCTGGGAGGACAGGTGGAAGTCGCAGATGTAATTTGAAGCTAACTTTAGTCTGAAGGGGGTGGTAGAGTGTCCTCTGAAAAGACGACAGTCCCCTCCGGTGTAGTCGATAGGAACAGTACAGGAGACGGACACCGTCTGAGCTCCTGGCTGCTGACAATTAGGGGGTTTATCTGCAGACAGAGGACACATCAAAACAGGATGACATACAGGGACCTGAAGACACTTCAGGACAGGAGGACACATCAGGACAAATGTACCTCAACCACAGTTTATTGTGGAACTAACCTCAGCTGTCGATGACACCGTGTCCTTAATCTGTGATTTCACAGAATCGCTCTTCTTGTCTGGAAACTCGTTTATGTGACGACCTGTTTCCAAACATGTTCTAATGCAGGTGTTTTGATATATGTGAAAAGCTGCTACTGCGTTTTACACTTCACCCTGACACTTCTTCTACTATTTAGTCTGCAGTCTGATTTTCTGATCATTTGATGACGTCAAACTCAAACATTTTCCCCACAAGGCATCAAACACCTGTCTGTCAGACCAAATCAGTGTTAAACAGTTTTTATAAGATGGAGAATTTTCACTACATTCATTAACCCTGAGTCTCCACAGTCCATTTTGTTCTTCGACAGAACCTCATGATGAGGTTCCTGAAACTGAAGCTGAAGAACCAACAGAGTTTCTGTTCACAGCAGAGTCCGTGATTCACATGTGAATAAAAAACACAGTCAGAACAACATGAAGGAATTTATAGTTCAAACACGATGGTTACTGAGAAACAATGAGACACTGAAGTTTACAGAGGAGTCATTTCAGTTCTGAGCCAAAATGGAGCTGAAATTCAAAACAATTCAACCTCAGAATTATTTGTTCGTCACATGGCTTCAGTCCTCTGACACGTTCCACAGGAGGACAGACAAAACATCAGAATAAACAGTCTGGACAGTTGCATTTAGTGTTTTTCTGTCCAGATTCAAGCTGCTGCAGAATAAATCATTAATGAGTGACTCACAGCAAAGACACAGAGTGAAGAGCACAACCAGGTCCATCAAGTCCTGATGAGGTTCAGATGATTTCTGACAAACTGAAGAACTGATCAGGTACTGACGTCCCTCAGTTTACATATTAACTCCAACCTGTTAACCTGCACCATGTGCAACCCTGCCTCACAGAGGAGGTGAAACTCATGGCTATTTTCTTTAGAGGTTGATCTACTGATTATTTTCTTCATCAATCGATCATTCATTTAGTCCATGAAGAACAGAAAACAGAGAAAAATGTCCTCACGGATCCAAACACAACAGTCCAAAACTCAAAGATCTCCACTTTTCTGAGATGGAAAACAACAATCTGAGGGTGGAGAGAAGATTCATCATCTACATGATGAATCTTTTATCAAACCCATCATCAGCATATCATTCTATTTCCTTTACTTACATCAGCTGATGTATTTTGAGGAATAAATGTTGACTTTATTAAACTGCTGGAGTAAGGTTTCTGTGAACAGATCTACCTTCACTCTGAACGTATTTCAGGAGTTTTTCTATAACGTTCACGCCTGAATCTTGATGAAGCTGTCTCTGACTCTGTCTGACTCTTTTTTTAGGTTATTAAACCAGATCCCTCTAATCCCAATATACACAATCAAATTCTTATTATCTTGGGGAGCATAAGAAAACATAGAAGTGATGTAGCGCTCCAGGAACTCACAAAGCAAAGAAAGAAAGAAAACACACAATCAGTTTTTGGAAAACAACATGTGAATGAGATCCTCGACATTCAGCTCCAGGATCCGTTAGTCAGGCAGAATCTAGTTCAGAGGAGTCCACTAGTTCTCAGGGTCAGGGTCCATGCTCTCTCTTCTTTTTTACATGCATATTGAATTATTGAATTATTGAAAAGTTGTTTATATGTTTAATTACACCTGTGCAGGTGAGCTTCTGAGACACTACGAGCTCTCACAAATCAACTGTAGCTGGAACAGAGCAGCTCCAGCTACAAAATGCTGTTTACATATGAAGTCACTAGTGTTGAAAACAGGATGAATATTTATGAAGAGTGTTTGGTTCCTCTGCTCTGTTGTACAGAGTGAAATATTTTTTATTTGCATGAGTCTGATGTAGTGTCTGGGTGTGGCCACAGGAAGGCAGCACATAGTCGCACCAAATTCAAACATCTTTCCTCCTTCCTTTTCTTTCTCCCTTTCCTTTTTCCTCAGTTATTTCTTCCCTCTTTTTCTTTTTCTTTCCTTCCATCTCTTCCCTCTTTTCCTCCTTTCTTCCTCTTTCCACCTTCTTGTCTCTTCTTCCTCTTCCTCCTCTCCTACCCTCTGCCTCTTCCTTTCCTCCTTTCTTTTCCTTGTCCTCTCTCTTCTTACCTCCTAACCTCTAAAGATGCTGTCGTCCTGCTGCTCCAGGGCCCCAAACCTCTGCTGTGACCCCGACTTTGATGGATGGATCCTGCATTAAAAAGGCCAGAGTGAAGCCTCGTTAAAAATCCACCCAGCTGGACCAGGACCAGCATTTCACCGTCTTCTGTTAGAACTGAATGGGCTTTAAATTTAGTTTAAATTTATTAAATTTTTTATTTTCAGACCACTTAAGAACCTGCTAGCACTCTTTCAGAGGAGCAGCCGGGTGACCGACCACGCCACCTGTCTCACTCTGAGAGGAAAGAGCACTTTCCTGTCTGACGACATCCCGGCTAACTGAAATTCTCAAGTCTCGTTGGTTTTGACGGCAGAGGTGACTGTCAGAGGCCTGATCAGCCTAATCTGCCTGATCAGCCTGATCAGCCTGATCTGATCTGAACTTCTGGTTTTGTGGTGAGCCCCAGCAACGGAACTTCAGGGAGGTGCAGCTCGGGTGCACCTGCCTCTTTCACGTTACTGACTCATCACTGCCCACTCCACACTGGGCTCATTGTGGGGTGGAGTAACCTGCGTCACTCATCTGTCTCCTGTCTCTCTGAAGCCTTCTGAGTCCTTCTCAGAGTTCTTTGACCTCTGACGTATTTAACAAAGCCCACGTTACTTCCCTGCTCCCTCACCGGCCATATGGCTGGGCCCCTGACGTCTTCCCCGGGGCCTCACGTCTCTACTCCCTGTCAGCCTTGCAGATGGAGGAAAAATGAGGAAGGCAAAAAAGGCTCTATGCCCGTGTACCGACTACCAGGGGTTCAGTGATGTCACCAGTCAAAACAGGTAGCCCCTCCCACTCATGTCAACAGCTTTGAACTTTTGCGGGGAGTTAGCATGTTTACCAAGGTTGATCTCAGGAACACCTTCCATCTAGTTCACATCAGTGGGAGTGGTGAACATCTGGTAATGCCACTTGGCCTCACTGATGCTCCAGCTGTGTTTCAGCCCTGGTCAATGACGTACGCCATGACATGCTGAATCATTTTTTCTTTGTATATGTGGATTCCTTTTTTTAGGAGAAGGAGGAGCATGTGCAGCACATCCAGGGCTGAAAAATGTGAACTCCAGCAGTCTGTCTGATCTTTGGGATTCATCGTGTCGACTGGAAACATCCAGAAGGACCCTGCCGAGGTTAGTGCTGACACCGGCTGGCCCCTTCTGATCTCAAACAGCCCCCCACCCGCCCCGACGAGGAAAAAACATTCCCTCATTCCCTTACCAAGAAAATGATTTGACATGACATGAAGTTTTTTGGCTTAAAATTATGCTGAAATTTCACTAAACCCATTTAATTTAGTTTCTAAAAATGCAGGATTGGACTACAACTCCCCAGAGACCCTCTGCTTTGAAGACAATATTCATTATGGAAACTTGCTGTGTCTTTAATACATATTAAGATCAGTCCTTCTTCTCTAAATAGTGATGAGAAGAACGTGAACTATGATGAATTATCTCTGTTTAAAGAGGCTCCAGGAGCTCAAACCGTGAACTGTTCATACCTGAAGTTTAGCTGACTTTGAACTAATTATCTGACTCACTTCTTTAAGGTGACCAAGGTCATCAACTGACTTTGAACTGTGCCTCCAATCAGAAGAAGAGCTTTTATTTACATGGATGTGTCCCTGCAGACACCCCCCTCCCCCCACCCCACCCCACTTGGTCAGAGGTCAGTAGCAGCATCAGCAGCAGCAGGATCAATGAATCTCAGTAATGAGAACAGTCAGAGGTGAAACACAACCTGAGTCCAGACTGGTTTGTGGTCCACAGTGTATTCACACTGTAAACTCACTCCACATCTCACAGCCAGACATGGAAAGTACTTTTACTCCCGTACAGAACTAAGTGCAGCTTTTAGGAACTCGTACTTGAGTATTTCCATTTTCTGCTACTTTAAACTTCTACTTCACTACAGCTCAGATACTTTAACACTTTGATGCAGATACTTACTGTATGTATTATTACTCAAGTATGAACGTCCAAAGTCCTTTATTACAGATTTACTTCAGTGCTTCCAGTAATATTTCACGTGTTTTCATCATGTACATTTTACTGCTCTGACTCAATCTAACACTCAAACCTCAGCTCAGCCTCAGCTTCACTTCATACTCTGACTTTAGCTGTCACTCCCCCTGAAACTTCACCTCTTTTCCACTCGTCCCATTTTTACTATTTCTATTCTAAAGTCTATCAGTAATTCTGTTTCAGCTGCTACTTCCAGTTCTTTCAGTGCTTTAACAACACCTCCGTCTTCAGCCGCAACTGTCACACAAACACTCAACTTGTTAAAACACTAAACTTCTTAATACTTCAGCTGATAAACTTCATCAGCGACCACGTTCACGTTCCCTTCAGAAAATCAAACCCTTCCTAATTTTAGTATTTTCATGTTTCCTGTTAAATTAGTAGCCTTGTTTCTGAGCTGCTGGTTTTCTGCAGATTTTCTGTTTTGATTTGTTCTCAAACACAAACTGTGTGTTTCTATCTCTGACTTTATTAAACTCTAACAAACCAACATTCAGTTAAACTGGGCAGACAGACGGACACACTGCAGGCTGGACGGAAACAGAAGATTAACAGATTAATTGATCAGGTTGAAACTTGTAGGGGAGTGGTCCCTACGGAAGCTCATTCCTGCCAAAATTATTTGAGCTGATGATGATGAAAGATTCTGAGTAGAGGATAAAAATCATTGGTTGTGAACATGACTCCATTTAGTAGCTTTTCTCAAGCTTTCAGTTGTGTCACATGATCTTCCTCAGCAGGTGGAGTTTCCATTTTATCTGAGCACTTTAAAGATGTCTCACAAACACTGTGACGGTCATGAAATATAATGATGAAGACCATGTGAAATGGTCGAACTCTCCAGTTTCTAAATGGACCTTAAGATGAGGTTGTTTAGTCAACAGCTTTTTTTCAGGTTGAGAATAAACTTCAAACCCCAATTTTGAGAGTCAGTGTGGATGTTAATGTAATAATTTTATCAAAATGTTATAATTCTGAGACATTAATGAGAGCTTAATTTTTTATTATTCCAATTTTTTGATTTCTTTTGACAGAAATGAGCTTCTGTAGATCTTTTTGTTTATCTGAAGTTTTTTCCTCCTTTCTTCAAATATAAATTAATTTGACTACACAGACATAGCTACTGACGACGACACACAGGGAGGAGAAAATACACAGTGACAAACAGATTCTACAACTTTTACACAGTTACCTCTTTACAAAAATCTCACATCAAAAACGTGAATTCGGAGTTCAGGTGCTTCTCAGACTCATTACACATATTAATCATCGGTTTTGTATCTTTTCTCGTCCAGTGTGAAAGTTTAGTTCATAGCACGAAGCAGGTTTCATGTTTTTACCTGACATCACTGTCATGGAAACTGAGCTGAATTTTTCAGAGAAATGTCTCGCTTTTTTAATTAATAAAGAGGCCGCAACACCAGAAAAGGACAAAGCTGAACTCCACCCTGCTGCTGCCAGCAGCTGGTGTTGTGCTGAGCACCAGAAACATCCAAACCTCTCATCTTAAGGACCCTTCAAAAGCAGCAGGTGTTTCTTCTCTTGAACGCTACAATAACCAGCACCTCAGATCTCAGTTAGCCTAACCCTACATGCATGTTGGAAATGATCCTTTAAAGTGCCAGATTCTAACCTGCTAAGATTGAATTCAGCGAGTAAAGACACGAAGATCCTGCTTCATCACACACAGGAGAGACGACATATTCACAGCTGAGTTTATGAAAAGCACCTCAGCTCTGAGTACTTAAATTCACGAGTTGGTTTCCACATGTGAAGTGTTTTTAAGGGAAGTGGAGGAAACAAAACAAAATCTCCATGAATTAATTGGTATTTCTTAAATATATGACAGTTGTGTATTTAAGTACTACAGGTTCTAGTTGTTCTTAGAGGGTCAGTATAAAGTCTGGATTCTTCTTCTACGAGGATCAGTAACACGTTCTATGAAGCTCAGACCACGATGCATCAGGACTCATGAGTGATTCACAACCTTCAGAAGGCTTCAACTGGTTCAGTCAACGCTTCACAAGAGCTTCTCCTGAATGAACCCGGACCACCATGATCCACATTAACCAAGTGAGTTCAGATAAACATGAACCTGAAGTGCAGCTGCATGTTGGAGCAGAAATCCACCAGTTAAACCAGCTGACCCTCCTGCAGGTGTGCTGATGTGTTCTGATGACATGTTACAGGTGTGAGCTTCACACAGACTGTGGACCTCCTCTATTTGAGGATTCACTGGTCCCAGTTTAACCAGTTTGAAAGTCTCCATAAGTGCTGTGAGTCCTGATCAGCTGAAGGTTCAGATCAGTTCATGATGACACCACCTGGCGCCGTTCACACCTGTTTCCTGTACAAACATAAAAACTCTGTCTGACCCTGAATATCCTCCTCTCTGCAACCAGTTAACAGCCGAGCGTTCAGACGTTTAGGATGATGAGGCGGCATTCCCCGAGGACGCCACCATGGTCTCCCTCGGTGAGTACTCCACCTCCTCCTTGTTGGGGCGGGAGGAGTTATCTGACTTGCTGCGGCTGAACTCCGCGCCCACAATGGGCCCGGTGAACTTGCCACTGGGCCGGATGCAGGCCGTGCAGCACAGCAGCGTCTTGAGGAATGCGCGGCGCATCTCGTTACTGGTCAGCGTGTAGATGAGCGGGTTCATAGCGGAGTTGAGGACAGCAAGTGCTAGGAACCACTCTGCCTTATAGAGGATGGGGCAGCTCAGCGTCTCACAGGCCACATCCAGCAGCAGGAGGATGAACAACGGCGCCCAGCAGGCGATAAAGCAGCTCAGGACGATGATGACAGTCTTCAGCAGTGCCAGTGACTTCTCTGAGCTCTTGCTGTTGGTGCCGGCGTTGCTGCGCCCGTTGGATACTTTGCGGAAGACAAGTTTGCGGCTGCGAGTGCGCACCAGTGCGTAGATCCGAGCATAGAGCACCACAATGGCCATGAGGATGATGCTGAAGACGGTGGTGCAGAACAGGATGTAGGTCTTGTGGTAGAGTGGCAGTACAGTGGAGCACTGCGTCATGCTCTGGATGCAGTTCCAGCCCATCACCGGCAGGCCGCCCAGCACCGCCGCGATCATCCACACGGTGCTGATGAGCAGGAAGACGCGAAAGGTGTTGCCATTGTTGTGCAGCTTCATCTTCAGCATTGTGAGGTGGCGCTCGATGGCGATGGCCAGCAGGCTGAAGACTGATGCCGCCAGTGCCACAAACATACTGCCCTCCCTGAAGAACCACTGTGTGGGCGTCAGCTTGTAGGTGTTTGCGCCTGACAGCAGGATGTTGGCGGTGTAGACTACACCTGCCAGCAGGTCGGACAGCGCCAGGTTCCCAATGAAGTAGTACATGGGCTTGTGGAACTTCTTGGTCCTCCAGATGGTGGTCAGGACAAGGATGTTCTCCAGGATGATGAAGCAACACACGATGATGAAGACTACTGAGTCAGCCTTCAGACCTGAGTCCTGCTCTGTCTTCCGGAACTTGCCGGTGTAGTTGTAGTGTTTGGCGATCAGGTCGGAGTAGCTGGGCTCAGCCATGGCCTGCAGCTGCAGCAGGGGTCCAGCAGGGGGTGCCGAGTCCTCAAACTTCAGTCCTTCATGTCAGGTAGTAACCCTGAAGAGGAGCAGAGAGAGTCCTGATGCTGGAGGAACACATGGTCCTGCAGAGAGACACACAACTGTCAGACATTCACGTAAAACTGGTCCAAGAGACCTGCACTCCCTGGTCTCTGATCAGACTGTTAGAGGACAAAGACAACTTTAAATCACTTCAGTTATGTGTGCAGTGAGAAACACTCTGTGGGGTAAAGTCAGGGTTTTTACTTCTAGTTCAAAGTTTCTTTAACTAAAGGTTCATCAGGAGTCACACCTGCAGGAGGTCCTGAAACTGGCCTAATAAACCTGTAAAGACCCCTTTAGTCTGAAAACATTACTTACGAGTCAATGATTTTAAGGTGACAAGCAAAATATCCCTGAAATTCACTGGTTGTTGTGTTTTGGTTCAGCACAAACCTGCTGAAAGTGATACAGTAAAACTGTAAACTGGTCTCTGATCAGCTCCTTAGAGAACAAACATCCTGAAAAACCAGGGTCACTTACAGCTGAGAATCTTTTATTCTGAGAGGCTGAATCCTGATCCTCAGAACCTGTAACTTGTCTGCTCAGTCTGAGTCTGAAATCCTCACTCTGGTCTGTGAAGACTCTGATTCAGTTTGATGAAGGTTTTAAATAAATTCCCAGTCCGGTTAAATCGACCCTCCCGTTCATCAAAGCTCTTATCTAAGTTTCTGTTTTCGAATAAAATTCTGTAATTTCTGCTTTTTTCGACGGTAAAAAGCCAAACTGGATCCTCTGAGCTGGAATTTCTCTTTGAGTCAAAGTGACTGACGCGTTTTGATTCTCCGCTGAAAAGCGACTCAGATCCAGAGACCCAGATCCAGAGACCCAGAGCCTCTCCTGAACAAAACTCAGCACAAAGAGGCTGAAACTTGACCGCAAACACTTTTCTGACTTTCTGCTGAAGCTTTGCTCAAATGTGCAAAACGGTAAAACGATTTTAATCCGGATTAAAAGCAGAATTTTACCTTCAGGCAGAGTCCGGAGGAAAACGGTCCGACAGCGGGGCGAGACGGAGCGGAGAGCGGCCACACACACACACACACACACACACACACACACACACACATAGAAAGAGAGAGAGAGAGAGAGACACGCGCTCGCGCGCGCGCTGAGGAGGATGATGATGATAATGAAGATGCTGCCCTTCTCCAGATCTCCTCACTTTTTTTGCTCCTTTATTCTTCATGAAAACTGATCAGATCAATAATGAAACTAATAAATATGTTTATTAATAGTCAAACAGCAGGAATCCTTTTCAGCTCAGCTCATATTTACATTTTAAGACGTTTTATAAAGAAAACAATTATTTATTGCAGGAGGTAAAAATAATAAAGGTCAGAGCTTTAAGTGGAGCTGATGTTGAAAGTGTTTACCACAGCGTTTCCTGATTTTCTGTCGTGCATAATTATAAAAAAGAGAAACATAAATGATAGCTATAAAACAACGGAGGAATGAAACAACACAAATATTAAAAATCACAACAACAAAAAGCTGCATGAATAAATCGGCACTGAGTAAAACAAATAAAATGAAAAAATAAAGATGTGAATTAAAAGAAAAAAATCAAGTATAAACAGGATGAATTAAAATCAGTGAATAATCAATAAGAACAGACTGAACAGGTCCTGAAGGAAGCAGCAGGATTGTACTGATTAAAATATGAATCAAACACCACACATACCTGTCATCTGTTATATCTACACATTATAATAATATATACTGTTATAATGATACAAATATCAGTTCTTTTGTTTCCATCCAGCTGAGCCGACCCACCCCTCCACCCTCTACACCCCCTCACCCCACCCTCTTTACCCCCTCCACCCTTCCAGCTCTGTGACATCTGACCCCCATCATATCTGTGATGTCAGCAGGGGTGTGGAGGGTGGGTAGGGAAGGTGTGTGTGTGTGTGAGGAGGGGGGGTGGGGGGTCCAGATGATGTGCTCAGGTGGTTGATGAGCTGTGACCTTTTGCAAAACTCAGTGTTTGGTTGAGGCTCCATCTCCCCCCTCAGATTTATCTCTGACTCTAAACATGGAAGCAGATCTTCTACAGAGTTCCAGCAGAGATGCTGTGGAATGAGCTCAGAGAGACCACCACACCAGACATCCTGAGAACAGGTCTGAGCTGAAGCAGCTCTGGATTAAGACCAGGTCCTCCTGAACGTATTGCACGTCTGATCCACAAATACTAAAGACCTGGTCTGAGGTTCCACCAGTTATTAAATCCAATTTCAAATTCACTGACCTTTTCCAGCAGTGTTCAGTGTGTGTTATTAGCTGAAGCACATTGTGTTTGTACCTGTGACTTAGATGAAGCTCAGATCCCATTTACTGAGCAGCTGATACATATACTGGGAAAACGTCAGGAACATACAGGAAATACATCAGCCACAACACCACAACCAGTTACCGATTCTAATGTAGTGGCTGATCAGTGTGTTTTGAATGCATTCCCAGTATGGTCCCAGTAGTATGCTGAGAAAATACTAACAGGGAAACACACTGGAATCATATAAAAGTGGAATGTTGCTGGATATATACGGAAAATATACTGGGAGCATACTGGTGTTGTTGGACATGTGATCAGTGAGAGGTTGGTTTCATGTTCACTGGTCAGAAAAAATGGAGCTGAGATGAACATAAAGTGGTGGAGGGGGAAGAGAGGGGAGTAAGGGTGGGGGTGGGGGGTTATGGGTAACAAAGGCCTCTTTCCTCAGAGCTGCTGACTCTATTCAGACTCCGCATAGCTGAGCTTCACCATGACGACGGCTGGAGGGAAACGGAGGCCCACAAACACAGAGAGAAACTACAGACCACAGTCTTGGTCTTGGTATGTGTCTAAAACTGTCTGATGGACCAGTGTTGATATAAAGACATACATATATGTGGTCTTGCTCTTTGTAATGATCTTGGTTCAGGCCTTAGTTCTAGACCTGAACCAAGGTTTGTGCAGAGTGGGTCTGGTCTTGGTCACCATGGTTTGGGACTTCGCCTTTATCTTGGTCCCATCTATATCCTGTCTTTGTCTTTTTATAAGAGTTTTTGTCCCAGTCCTGGTCTTAGTTTTGGCTCAGCTTCTGGTCCTGCTCATGGCCTTGGTCTTATTTTGGTCTTGTCTTGACTTTGTCCTTGTCTCAAGATAAGATATGATAAGACGTTATTGATCCCACAGAGGGGGAATTGTACTTTTTAGACGGCTCACA
Organism: Toxotes lorentzi; assembly: GCA_037833715.1. Taxonomy (NCBI): domain Eukaryota; kingdom Metazoa; phylum Chordata; class Actinopteri; family Toxotidae; genus Toxotes; species Toxotes lorentzi. The sequence goes on from JBBMJY010000022.1 coordinate 23,367,816, forward strand.
AGAAAAACAGTAAAAAAGGATGAAGTGAAGAAAAATAAGAAGTGTGCATGAAATTCAAGTACAAAAAATGTGCAAAAAAATTGGTCCAGCTCTTTGCATTTGTCCTTGTCCTGGTTCAGAACTAAGCTCCAAGACTGGTGTAGAATAAAAGGACAGCACTCACTGATTCTGGTCCTAGTACTGGTCCTGGTCTTAGTCTTGCCTCTGCTCCTGGTCCTCTTCTTGATCATGCCCATTTAGGTCTCCTCTTGGACCTGATCCTGGTCTGGTTCTCAGTTTTGTTCCATCTGAGTCTTTGTTCTTGCCCCATTCCTGGAGGTCCAGGTCTTTGTCTGAGTCTTCATCCTGGGTTTGGTCTTTGTCTTCCCATGATGCTGATCTTGGCCTCGTCTTTATCTCAGTCTTGGTCTTGGTCTCAGTCCTGGTCTTGTTGGGTCTCTAACATCCTGCTGCAGTGAAACTTTAATTGCTGAACATCTGCAGCCTGTAATTATGGTTTGGACGGAGTGCTGAGTGTGTGTGTGTGTGTGTGTGTGTGTGTGTGTGTGTGTGTGTGTGTGTGCGTGCATGCATGTGTGTGTGTGTGACAGGAAAACATTAGCCAGCTTCTTCCTCTCTGACTTCCTGTGATGTGATTCGTCGTGTCCCTGGTTTAGAGGCCTGTAGAGGCTCTCCATAGTGTCCCTCGATGGGGGAGGGGGTGAAGGTTGGTTGCCGGTGGCTGAGGGAGGCTGTGTGTATGAGGACATTTTGGGAAAGTGAGGACATTTTGGTCGGTCCTCACAACTTTGAAGGGCTGTTTTGGGGGTTAAGACTTGGTTTCAGGGTTAGGGTTAGAACTGGGTTTTTGGCTAGGTTAGGGTTAGGCATTCAGTTCTGACAATCTGCTCGGGTCTGGTCTCCAATATTTTCACAGAAACCTGGAATTAATCAGGTTTGAGGAGTGAGAAACATTAAAAACAGAAGTTCTGTTACCAAAAAGAAATGTTTCAGGTTCTGATCTGTTTCTGGGTCCAGAAGCAAATTTAATCAGATCTGGTTCATTGACTAACTGAACTAACTGAACTGAACTTGTATGAAAGGTCTGATCCGTTGAATCGTGTGTTCAGACGACACTCAGGTGGATCTGATCTGCTCATCAGAGGCTCATTCACGTGACCTGGTCTAAACAAGTCCGTGCCTCAAGGTTGCAGCAGATCATTGTGTTAATGGGAAAAACAGAAGTCAGATTGTTATTCTGAGCAGAGTGTCTCAGAGTCTCATCGTCCTGGGACAACACAGATCACCAGGTCCAGCATAGACTGCATGTGGAGTCCATGCAGCTCCAGTCCTGTCATTAAAGCAAAAGGGGGACAAACCAAATACTGAGAGTTTCTGAAATCCATCTACATTTTTCAAAGATGCAACTTTTCACTCAAACTGTTAAACTGACATCATCATTTGTAATGAAAAAAGTTGATTTACATGTGTTGACCTGAGCACACCTGGTGCATTTAGTTCCATGTTTTGTGGTATGTGTTGTGACAGGCGTGTGTTTGACTGCATCTCTCTGAGGTCGAGGTCATTTTTTCTGAGGAGTTCAGATTATTCTCAGGTGATTCTTTGTGTTTCAGTGTGTAGTTAATCTGTGTGTGTCTGCGGCTTCAGTGTTGACAGCAAACAGCACAGAGGAACATCCATCTGTTAACACACATGAAAACATCACGTGTTTCTCAGAAAAAGTTTATTTGCTCATGTGTTGAAACCTCTTAAAATACTTGACATATTAATCGATTACACTCAAAAAACACTTGTTTTGTTTTGTATGGATTTGGTTGTTTTTGCTGGGTTTTTTTGTTGTTGTTTGTTTGTTACGGGGACTATGTACAAAAACATGAGATTTGTTTGGGTGAAATTTTGAAATTCTGAATTTTCCAGCTAAATTCCTGGAAACTTTCCTCATAATTCCCTAAAACTAAGCTGTAAATTACTAATTTTCTCAGAAAGGTCGAGGCAGTTTAATTCCAAGGAAACTGGAGTAAGTGTGAGCTGCTCCATTCATTAATTACCCAGAGTTAAGATCAGGGTAATAGACCCCAGAGGTTCCCACATTAGTCAGAAAATGCCCCACTGAGTCACTTTATGTCATTTGAGTCGGAGGTAAAGTTCAAATGATATTTTCTGTGTAGAGCCTCAAGAGTTCGGCTGACTTCCACGTCCACGTCTGCATGGATGGAATGTAGGAACATTCAAACGTTAACATCAGACAGTGTAGAAGAAACAGAACCGGCCCGTGTCCACTGTTCACGTCTGTTTTATTGTGTTTCAGAGGATTAGATGAACAACTAAACTACCGACAACTAAAACAGCAACAACTGATGTTTTTACCCATTTGTTTTCAACTCAGCAGCCTGTGAATGAATGAATGAATAAATAAGTAAATGAAGTAGTCGATACTAATGTGGTCACCCAGCTGTCCAGACACGGAGCAACGTGATGAAAAAAATCTTTTTCTTTTAACATTTACATTTTTAAACTGTTAAAATTTGTCTTGGAAATTGAAATTTTATCTTTCAAAACTTTTTACTTTATTCTCACAACATCACAACTTTGTTAAATATTTCACTGCATTTTTAACATTTTCATGTTGTATCACAGCTTCATCTAAAAAAAGATTTTTTTTTTACTACTAACTTTCATTGTAGTAACTGATCTTTGAGTCAGTTTTAAAGTGAAGACATTAAAAATGACATATTTATCACTTCTGAAGTTTTTCTTATAAAATTACAACTCAAAACATTCTAATTTATTTGTCATGGAATAAACTTTTTCTCATCATGTAACATGAGAACTTATTGAATTATTACGACTTAATTTCTGAATATTTTCGATTTTTTAACTTTGTTTTTCATAAATGAATTTTATTCTGTGTATTTAATCATTTTTCAATCATCATTTCAAGTGTTGCCTTTATATTCCAGACAGTAGACGGCAGAGGGAACAGCAGGGAGAGAGGAGACAGAGACAGAACTGGACTCAAACTGCAGATGTTACCTGGTCTCAGAACACCAGTCCACCAGGACTCAGTGACCCTGATCACCCACCGCAGAGTCTCAGGCTGCGGCAGAGACCATCAGGGCCGGTGTGATCAGAGGGAAGAGGCCCAGCCTGGATGTCCCAGAGCAGAGTGGTTCAGGGGGGACCGGGAGGTGGTGTTGGTGAGGGTGCTGAGGCCTCTGCAGCACCCCGGGGTCCTCTTAGCATTCAGCAGCTCGCTCATTAGACATGCAAAGCTGCAGTGTTGGAGCTGTGGGGCTGAATGAGTCGCCTTTGTCCTGTAATTGGAGATGGTTCTGTGGGAGCCACAAAGGGAACAGGGCCTCCTCACCCTCCTCCCCCCTCCTCACCCCCCACTCCTCTCTGATTCATCCTGTCCTCCCTCCTCTCTGTGTTGTGCAACTTGTTGCATTAGGTTTCCAGGAAATTATCCAATTAAAGCTCAAAGTGGAGAAACAACAGAGCATCACAGACACTGACTTCAGACCTTCTCAGCTGGTCACATGATGTTTACCTGTAGTTAGCATACACCTGTTTCCCATCACAAATATAATCAGGTTGGCATCCTGTCACCATCCTCGTTTGGGTTGGAGACCCTTGTGAGACAGGTGGATGTTTGGGAACAGTTCACACATCTCCACAACATAACGACAACTTCAGTCAAACAACCTTCTCACATCCTCCTGTTTGGCCTCAGCTTATTTTTGAGGAAACAGCATCTGACTCTGGACAACAATCAAACAAACTGCAGCTCGAATCCACCCTGATAAAAACGAATATATCTGGAGGAAAGGACGAGGAGTGAAGAACTACAGGGTGAGAACTTCATCTCATCATTGTCTGGTTCTGCTTTAACTTTGCTTCTAAAGAAAGAAAATTAGCATTAAAACCGAACCGTCATGTTCTCAGCCCCTAAAGGCCACAGACAGAAGAGACACCCTCAGAGTTCACTCAACAGTTTTTACTCATTAACTTTGTGTTCCACAAACCATTGTTGCGTTCTCGTGTCATACCTCCTCATTTCCTCACTAAAAAGGTTGAGTCCTCTTAAAAATGTTTTGTATTCTCTCACAGTAATGTTTGCGTCACCTCATAAAGAACTGTTACACTCCCTCTGAATACTTTTGCGTAGTGGTACAGTACATTTTGTTTTACTAAAAAGCAGTTGTGCGTTCTCTTACAGTAACGTTTGTGTTAGTTGTGTGTTCTTTGCATAACATGACGATCCTTTAGACAACACAGTCACATCGCTGTGCTTCATGCAGTTCCACCTGCTGACAGGAGGCTCATGGGTAGTGAATCATCTCAGTGTGTGAATCATTCAGAGCTGCTTTCCTGCTTTCAAGCGTGTTTGCTGCCTCAGTTCAGTTCAGGGCTTGAAAACTGTGTTACAGACAGACCAGGGACAGATCTGAGGTCAGATTAAATATTCACAACAAATGGCTTTAATCCTGTTCAGATTCTTTATCTGTTTAATCCTGTTTCTGTCTCACACAACAGGACAGAGACAAACACTGACTGACATGTCATGTGACCTCAGACACCTGAACACACCTGAAAGGTGCTGATTTCATATTTAGTCCTTCAGGATGATTCTTCATGTTAAAATATCAATATCTGTGTAGCTTAAAACAACAAAAGTACTGCATGGAGGTGGTTTGCCTCCGTGTGGTCGGGTGCCTGTTTGTAGCAGATGTAGAGGTTATGGGTGTTTTGTAGTGATAATGACAATGTTTGAGAAGGTTAGTGTTGGGTGTTCACAAGCAAAACTTACACAAGATCACAGTGGCCTTGACCTTTGACCT
>JBBMJY010000022.1:23383297-23428824 GCA_037833715.1 Toxotes lorentzi
CTGTAGTCAGCTGGGATAGGCTCCATCTCCCCGAGACCCTGACGGATCAAGCGGTATAGAAAACAGATGGATGGATGAGGGCTCACACAAAGACTACATCTAAAACGAGTTTTAAAAAATTATTTGGAAGTTACAGCTATACTACACAATACTGAAGGTGCTTTGAGATCAATAAAAGAGAAGTTGAGTAATTCAGCAGCTGACTTTTTTTTAATGGTGCAATATGTTTATGGTGTATTTTGGGTTACTGTTGTCAAATGGAAACTAAATAATCGATTGGTAATCGAATTGAGACCTCAATAATCGCAGTTGAATGAATCTGGAACTTGGGCCGATTAACCACCCCTACTGCATGTCCTTCTCCTCCTCTCCTCTATTCCCAGCCTTTCTGTCTTCCTCCTTTTCCTCCTTTCACCCCATATGAGCCAGGTTCTGCTCAAGGTTTCTTCCTGTTAAAAGGGAGTTTTTTCTTGCCACTGTCGCCCTAAGTGCTTGCTCTGGGGTCAGGCTCTGGGTCTCTGTGAAGCGTCTTGAGACCATTTTGATTGTGGAAGGCGCTATATAAATAACACTGAATTTAATTAATTCCTCCTAGAACCACATGCAGATCCAGGTCCAGTCCTCCTCTGGGTTCAGAGAAAGTGGAACAGTGCTGGTCTGTTGGTCTTAGGTAGCTGGTTTCAGGGTTTTTGGGCTGATGGCGTCATGCTGATGTCGCGTCTCAGTTATTTTCTGAGGTGAACCTCAGTGAGCTTGTGCTGTGGGATGAGCTCACAGAAAGAGATTCAGGTTTCGTTTAAACCACAGAGACTCAGAGCTGCTGATCCCAGATCTGCTGCAGACTGAGACTGAAGAAACACATACAGTCAAAGCCGGGGAATTTGCGCCCACAGTCGTGGGGTCTGATGTGGCTGATGCAGATAACAGATAACATGATTAACATGATTAGCAGATAACATAATAACATGATGGGTTAATGTTTTAAACATTAATGGTTAATTAATGGTTAAAGTTCTGAAAACTTCTGGTTTAGACTAAACAAAATTTCAAAATCTAAAATGTTCCATTTAATGACCAATAAAACTCACAATATCAGCAGTTTACATTCATTAATCATAATGTTATATTTCTTATTTTTCTTTATTTAATCCAGACAGAAATGTCTTCCTTAATCACATTAGAAACTAACTGACTGAACCTGATGGCGGTCAGCGTCACATATTTCTACTGTTTCACTGTGTCGTTTGTTAAACTGAATGAAAAAGTTTTGCATTGATGTTATTTCAGAGGGAGGAAGATCTACGAGCCCCCTCGCTTCATGACCGTCAGCCAGGCTGCAGATCAGCTGGTGCAGATCATCCAGAGGAGGAGGGAGGAGGGGGAGGAGCTGGGTGAGTCACACCTGATCAACTCTTATCTGATTGGTTCAACATGACACAGACACACCAAGCTGATGGTAGATTTATTAACAAGCAGAAGCTGAAGCACAGCTGATGGCGACACTGCAACACATCACATTAGTAAATCATCCAATACCCACCACAGTCACATGAGCAGAAGTGATCTGAAACAGCCCAAACAAAATCAGTCACGAGAAAAATACCAGTGTTCAGAGAATCATTTGTAATGAAGCTCAACATTCATGTCGAAATTCTGAGATGGAAATTTTAAAGAGTAACCTGTAACTAAGCCTGTCAGTGATGTCACAGTGCACCGGCACACCGTGGAGTACACTCTTATCACTGCAGCAAGGTGAGAAGTTAAATCACTGTGGGTTTACAGGAGGAGCTAAGATGCACTTTACAAAGAGTTTAGAATTAACTTAGGGATGAAATTTTGACGTTAATTCCAGAAGTGAGATTTATGATCTCAGGACACTGTAGTTCAGTAGGAGACCTCGGAGTAAGCACTACACTCTCGAGACAAAGTGCAGGAGACCAGGTAAAGAAGTGCACAGGAAGTGTGAGTTAGAAAGGAGGTGTTCTCAGAAGAGATGAGTCTGCATCCCCCATGAAATGGGTGGGGCCCCCTGTTGGCCCATTTTAAGATAATTCTACAAACTCAGTTCAACATAAGTTTAACATAAAGATCTATGAAGGTTTGTGGATATTACTACCTTTTACCTCTTTTCACTTCAAATATTCAGTTTTTCTTAATATGTTCAGAATTCTTTTCTCAAATATCTTTAAATACTTTTTTGCTTGAAGCATTATTATTTCATCTCATTTAATCTTCTTTCTTTCCTGTCACACATCACTCACCATACATTTACTGAAATATGAGGTGGTGTGTTTTTATGGAACAGGATTTATTAGGTTGATGTTTCAGAAACACAGATGTATTGTGTACATACATGTGTTCACATGGACAGGAGGCTAACAGAGAGGTAATGTTTGTTAGCACAATATGCTAAACTATTGCCCCGCCCCCAGGTGTGACGGAGGACACTGTGTGTGTGGGTGTGGCCCGACTCGGTGCTGATGACCAGATGATTCGCGTGGCGACATTACATCAGCTTGTGTCATGTGACCTTGGTGCTCCGCTCCACTCGCTGGTCATCACCGGCCGTCTCCACCCGCTGGAGGTGGATATGCTGAGAGTGAACGCAGAACCAAACGCACTGCAGCACCTGCACATGATTGACAGCTCCACGTACTCCTCATAACGCACACACGCTTGCCTTCCTGTATTTGTGAGGACCCTCAGTGACCCAAACCCTGATTCTAACCTTGAGCCTGAAAACCACATCTGAACCTTCAGAGAGTTCTTTGATGATGTGAGGACCGGCCAGCGTGTCCCCACAGTGCAGAAATGTCCTCACAAAGAAAACAGGACAGCCACACGCTGCAGGACTCAGTTTATCATAGAATAATGTAATGATTAAAAAAAAAAAAAAAAAAGCTTTCACATATTATTCTTATTTGTACTGAACATCTGAACCTGGTGTGAAATGTTGGTAGTAAATATGAGTTTTATCCATTTGAACACAGTTAAAATAATTCACAGACTTTAATGTGGTTTGACATGTAATTGTAAGATGAAGTCAGTTTGTGGTGATGTTGTGTCCTGTTCAGGACGATCAGAGCCACATGACAAATATCAAAGAGCTCAGAAATAGGATTTTATTCAGGACATCTGCTAACAAAATCACCCCCCCCAAAAAAAACATAAGAAATTTTAAAAAATCATGAACAAAACATTCTGACATTAAATGAATCAGTTAAGCATCAGTTTACTTAAATTGCAACAATTCTGATTTAATGCTAGAAATTTGGGAAGTCTTACAATATTCTGAAAATCCTTACGAAGCCAGATATTTTCCTGTGGTGTCGTCCTGATGAATAAAAACTTTGCTGCTCATTAAGACTCCATCTCTGACTGGTTTAACGTGATCTGGATCAGATGAAAACACGTTAATACAACAGGTCACATCTGGACGTGGTCTGTCTAAAGGTTCTCTTTTACTGTTCCTGTTTGTGTTTCACCACATCTGAGATGGAAACAACGTAACAATAACACTTAATTCAACCCCCTACCCTGCTCCTGCAGTAATAACAGCTTTATTTATCTGTATAATCAGTATATATATAGGTGATGACGGCTGGAATAATATGAAACATCTTCACAGGAAAAGTTAGTTGGACAAATACTGAACATTAATTAACAAACATTTATATACTGATTACACACCTGTAAACTCATCACTGCTGTTTGACAATAAGTTTATAAAATTAGAAACTAAATTTTATAAACTCATCCTAAAACCTAATAAGACAAAGAAACTCGAGCCCGATCGAGACGACCACGATTTGAGTGTTTGAAGAATCTGACGACACCTCAGGATAAATTTATCCAAACTGAAGAGCAGATTTAAACCTTCACTCTCACTGCGCTCAGTTACTTCTAAAGTTATAGGACTCTTCAGACGATGAGGTTACAGATGAACTCAAACTGTCTGATCTGATCTTATCAATAAAGCTGGAGATCAATAATCAATATTAATCAGCTCAGAGAAACCAAATTATTTATTACAGTTGAAAAAAGACTGACACCCTCTGACTGGTCACATGGTTTGGCACAAAACACAAAGTAACGCACGTACTCTCTCTCACACACACACACACACACACTCACCATGGACCAATCAGCTGGAAGCAGTGTGGTCCCAGCAGTGATGTCATAGGGGGTCAGGGAGGAGGTGGGGCTCAGATTGTCTCTGAATCATGATGAAGGCACTTAGCAAGAATGCTTTTCTTCGTGGGGGGTATGGACATACAGGTACATTAAATTAAAAGCAGGTGGGGGAGGGGCTGTTTGAGTTCATCAGGTTACAGTCCCAACTGTACCCCCCACCCCCAGTCTTAGTCTGTCTGAAGCGACTCTTGGGGGGGGGGCTCACCTGCAGCAGCACAATGAATGTGATTGGTCCCAGGTGTCGAAGAGGAGGAGCTTCTACATGGCCGCCATGTCGATCTGAACGTAGAGCTGTCGAACACCAGCCTGTGGATGCACAGCAGGTAAATACTACTAATACTATAATACTATACAGATAGTACTGCAGACACAACAGGTAAATAGTACTAGTAAAGCACTTGTATTGTAATACTATACTACTATATACTTTAATATGGTACACTGCCACTATAAACCTGTGTCAGGTACCTGTGTGAAGATGTATGCTGCGTTCAGGTATCTGTGTTAACGTGTGTTGTGTTCAGGTACCTGTGTGAAGATGTGGTGAGTCTGGCTGAGGATCCAGCGGGTATCAGCATCGGGGGCGACCAGCAGCTTCAATGTCCCGATGTAAACGTCAGTACACAGAGTCCAGAAGTGAGGCTCCTGCAGGTTGTACACTCCCTGCAGCTGCTGCACCTGAACGCAAAACACCACAAACCAGGAATTAGACCTGTCAATCACACAGAGCGCTGCAAATTACAGATTTGCACCTGGAACACCGCTCCAGTTGATGTTGGGAGTTGGGGTTTATGTGGGCAGTACTCACCCTCTGGTAACACTCGGGCAGAGCATGGTCCAATGAAGGAGGAGTTCTCTGCATCAGGATCCCAATGGATTCCCTCAGTAAAGGCACCACACTGTGAGGGTCAGAGGTCAGAGAGGGTCGGTGAGACTGACTGGGCATCTTAACACTGACCACACAGTAATACTACCACTACTACTACAGTACCTCCACCTTTGACAGTCAAAGGCTCCCTGACTCTGCAGATACATGTAATATTGCTTATACTATTACTACTATGACAGTTACTGCTATTACTGCTGCTGCTACTGCTAAAATGTGTTTACTAATACGATAACAGCAAGTTCAACAAATGCTACCACCAACATTACAAATACTACAGTTACTGCTAAAACTCTCAGAAACCCAACAGCACATTAAAACCAACACACACACGCTCTTTCAGAACTGAGTATCAGACCTGAAATGTTCCTCTACAATCTACTGGTTATTAATTGGAGTTTGGCCTGAGTTTTATCCAGCAATGCTCAAATACTTTTTCTTGTGCTACTACTGCTACTGCTGTTTGAACAAGTGCTACAATTACTAACAACTACAAGATATACTAGTACTGTTACTACCAGTACAAATGCTGCATTTACAACTACTAGTCCTACTACTCTGTCTCTACCAATTTACAGGATCATGTACAAATACTACTACTGTTACTACAGTCTGGTACTGAGTGACCAACCAGCTGCTGCTGTTTCAGAACTGAACATTATACTTCAACTGTTCCCCTATAATCTTCAGATTTTCTGCTGGAGTCTGGTCTGAATTATACCGTGCAGCACAGCTCAGATTCCCGTGAATAATCTGTAGATTTTTAACTGAAGTTCTGCTGCCTGTGAACTGTGACTGCAGAAGTTTCCAGCTGCAGTAACCTGATGCCTGTGGTTATGTGAAGACCTCTCAGCTGACCACAGCTCCGCTCGGCTCCTCACTCTGCTGACGCTTTAAATCTGCAGCTGCATTCACTTCCAGCCTATCAAACCACATCAGCACGCATCAGCTCCATTTATCACCGGGGCTTCTGGGAAATCTGGCCACTCCATTTACATCCTGAGGACCAGAGGACCAGGCCGGACTCCAGGACTATTTCCAGGTCCATACTGGTGGTTTGGAGTCCATCAGCTACTTAACTGCACATTCTTTACATTAGTGGGAAGTATTTTCCAAAGTATCCATCAGGTTTTAGATTGATTTGCTTGCTTTGATGCAGAGCTGAGCCCAGAGAGCAAATCCATCACAGAGAGTCAACTTTGGGTGGATGGGTGCTTCAAGGTCTTTCAGGTGTTCACTGGGGAGGTTCTAGGGATCCTTTTAGAGGTTCTACTGGTCAGTGAAGAGGTTCTCCCTGCCGCTATGAGGTTACATTGGCCTCTAAAAGGTTCTACATGTTTGGTTCTACATGTCTGTGGCTCTAGTGGTCATCAAGAAGGTTTTGGGGTCCTTCATGAGGCTTAAATGACAAAAAAAAGAGGATGTAGGAACACTAAAGAAGTTTTTATGGCTAGTGAGGAGATTCTAGGGGAACATTTAGATGTTCTAGAGATCACTGAGGAGGTTTTAGGAGTCACTGAGTGGCTGTTGGTCAGGTTAGAACCAGGCTTAGGTCTGGGTTAGGGTTAGGGGCTAGGGAATGCATTATGTCACGGAGTGTCCTCATAAAAATTGAAGTCCAAGTATGTCTGTGTGTGTGTGAGTCACCTGACACCGATGAGGATGGCGATCAGCATGGAGCAGATGGGATCAGCGATCATCAGGTCGTATTTCTGCATCAACAGAGCAGAGATGATCACACCGATGCTGCCCAGAGTGTCAGCGATGATGTGCAGGAGGACGCCTGCAACACACACACAAAATATTGCACAAATACACACACAGAAACACAGCTCACCTGTTCTGATGTTTGTCAGGTGCAGCAGCTAAACTCATTCTTACAGCAGCGTCACACCAAATGAAACCCACGGATCTCCACATAAGAAAAACTGCTCGTTTCAAGCTTTGTGATTGTGACAGAGATTTTTTTCTGATCATCTGAGGTTTTTTTTTCATCTAAAGAAAGAGAAAATGAGACTCAGCCTTCAGTCCTTTATCTGAAAAGGTAAAAATCAGCAGTTATTGAGATAACATGGTTTTTAGCTGTACGGTGGTGTGTGAGTGCCCCCCGGTGGCTCAGTAAAGCTTAGTTTTGGGTGCAGCTGCACTCTGGGACGTCATATTCAAAGATGATGAAGATGAATCACTTCAGCTCCACAGAAATATCTGATTGGTTTCATGAGCTGATCTGAGAACAGGTTGTTTTCTTTGACAGACGTTTTATATAAAGTTTATCTGACAACCAGTTACTGGAAGCACATTTCACACACTGAGCTGTGATATTAACTTTTCCTGCTTCAGTCCGTGTTCTGTATTTTTAGTTCACATATTTGAATTATTATTTATTTTACTTTTGTTTTTTGTCATTACTGCTTTCTTCTTGTATCTGTTCTGTTTTAAATCCATTTAAATCTGAACCTTTTATCACTTTTTATTTGTTATTTGTTTGGAAATTCAATAACCAGAGCCCTTAAAATGAAATAATATATCTTTAAATGAGTTACTGCATCTGTTTGTCCAAACAAAAGGTGCGGACAGTGTGGGAAACAGTCTGAAGATTAGAGTTGCTGTGATAAACCTGTTTGTAATCTGAGATGTGATGTGGAACTCAGCTGCTGTTCTCACCCTGCAGGATCTGTTTACTGGAGCCTTTCCCCGGAGTGTGCTGCAGCTCGTCTGAAACGAAAACCGACCGAGAAAAGTCAGCAGATATTATATATATACACACACACACACACACACATACACCCTTGAGCTCTGATTAAGAAAAGCAGTTAAACTGACTGTACATTTCTGTGATTTCAACCGAGTCCGTTCTGTGGTTTACTGAGTGTGACACACACCTGGACAGGGAACCTGAGCAGGAGTGACACTACAGACACTCACCGTGACAGTGTGGTTCCTCATGACTGTGTCCGTGTCCACCATGACTGTGTCCGTGTCCACCATGACTGTGTCCGTGTCCAGCATGATCGTGTTCGTGTCCACCGTGTCCGTGTCCACCGTGTCCGTGTTCGTGCCAGTCTGCGTGTTTGCTGTGGTGGTCGTGTCCTCCGTGACTGTGGCCGTGATTCAAACTGCCGTTAAACAGAGAGTGACTGTGACCGTGGCCTGAGACAGAGAGAGAGGCAGAGAGGTTAGAGAACTGAGGTTCTACAGAGGTTCTAGTGAGCTCCAGTCTGGTTCCATAAAGCTGCATTGAGGAATTATGCTAGTGTTACACTTCATACTTTATATGGTCCCTCGTCCTTGTTTTTAAATGCCTTTAATTCAGTTGGCTCCATGATCGTAGCCAGCTGTTCCTGTGTTGCTATGTTCCTTCCCCAGTTTGACTGTGGTGATCTATATGTAGACCTCTGCTGGACACTGTGTACCACAGCACTTTGAGGTTAGTCAGAATGTAAAGTTCCCATTCAGTCAGTGGCCTCTTCTTTGGCCTTAGGCCTTAATGACAGCCTTTTACTGACTGACCCTAAAGTTTGTGCTGAATTTGGCAAACAGGCTTTTATGTTCTCTGCCCCTGCAGCCTGGAACCATCTGCAGACTGAACTACAGCCAGGCGAGCTGATCCCGATTAGGGCTTTTAGAAATGTGGTGAAGGCTTTGGAGGCAGATTCTGTTGGTGTCTGTAAATGCTTTGTTCCTTCGCTGGTTTTGTCTCGTCTGTTTCTGTGGGCTGTTATTTTATGCTTTGCTTTAAAATCTTTGCTGTACGTTGTCTGGCACCATGTAACCCTGATGGTTCTGATGTTCTACCTTCCTCTCCATGTGAGTGTCCATGTCCTCCGTGCTGGAACACAAAGATCCCAACCAGGTTGACCAAAAGACCGGCCACAGAGACAGGAAGCAGCCGCTCATGGTGAACATCAGGAGGCTCCAGGGCCCTCTGAGAGAGAGAGAGAGAGAGAGAGAGAGAGAGAGACAGGTACAGAGAGAGACAGGTTAATACAGAGGGAGAGGTTAATACGGAGAGAGAGAGAGAGGTTTACAGAGAGAGAGAGACAGGTACAGAGAGAGAGAGAGAGACAGGTTTACACAGAGAGAGAGACAGGCACAGAGAGAGAGAGAGAGACAGGTTTACACAGAGAGAGAGACAGGTACAGAGAGAGAGAGAGAGACAGGTTTATACAGAGAGAGACAGGCACAGAGAGAGACAGGTTAATACAGAGAGAGAGACAGGTACAGAGAGAGACAGGTCAATACAGAGAGAGACAGGTTTATACAGAGAGAGAGAGAGACAGGTACAGAGAGAAAGAGAGAGACAGGCACAGAGAGAGAGGTTAATACAGAGAGAGGGAGAGAGAGAGGTTTATACAGAGAGAGACAGGCACAGAGAGAGAGAGACAGGTTTATACAGAGAGAGACAGGCACAGAGAGAGAGAGACAGGTTTATACAGAGAGAGAGAGAGAGAGACAGGTTTATACAGAGAGAGAGACACAGGTTAATACAGAGAGAGAGACAGACAGACAAGCACAGAGAGAGACAGGTTAATACAGAGAGAGAGAGAGGTTCAACCTGTCTCTTAGACCTGATCCTAACCAGGCTGCACAAGGAAATGTTACCCTGAGTCGGCTCTTCTTTACTAGATCACCTCTGTAACATTACAAACATCAGACACAGCCTGTCTCGTGAAGATGCTTTTGTTACTTCTGGCTGGATTATTGCAATTCTTTATTATCAGGCTCGTCTCTAAAGACGTGACCTCCAGCTGCAGCTCGGGTTCTCACAGGAACCAGGAACAGAGATCATATTTCTCCTGTGTTAGCTTCTCTGCATTGGCTCCCTGTAAAATCCAGAATAGAATTTAAAATCCTGCTCCTCACCTACAAAACCATCAATGGTCAGACACCATCATGTCTCAAGGAGCTCATAGTACCTTATTACCCTACTGGAACACCGTGCTCCCAGAACACAGGCTTACTTGTGGTTCCTAGAGTCTCCAAAAGTCAGATCCTTCAGTTATCAGGCTCCTCTACTATGGAACCATCTACCACTTTGGGTCTGGGAGGCAGACCCCCTCTCCATGTTTCAAAGCAGGCTAAAAACGTTCCTCTGTGAAAAATCTTATAGTTAGTTCTGGCTCAGGCTTTCCTTGAACCATCCCTAGCTAAGATGCTATAGGCTTAGACTGCCTGCCGACTTCCCATGATGCACCGAGCTCCTCTCTCCTCCTCTCCCCCTTTGCAGGTTTTTCTGCCTCCAGAGCTACAGAGTCTAGATCTGTGGCTGACAAAGACATTAACTATGCACACATTCATCGATCACAGCCCGGCCACAGAGACTGGTGTTTACTACCTCCACTCCTTCAGAGAAGATGAAGAAGGCCGTGAAGATGAGGAAGAGTCCGTTGACGAAGCCGGCCAGCACCTCTGCTCTGACGTAACTGAAACACAGGCCAAACAAACAGCAGCTGAAAACCAGGTCGGTCTGAGCTGGATGGTCTGACCAGCTTCTCCTTGCTCACTCTGGGTTTTTACTCTTATGGAGTTATTTAATTTTATGAATTCACTCTGTACTAAAATGATTCAGCCCTCCAGTTTCCATGATACCTAAATAAGTTTGAATTTCAACTTTTCAGAGAGACAGTCCTGCAAAGAAAGCAAATCTAGATTTTTACTTAATTTATACGTGTCAGGTTCTTTTAGTGAGAAGATGGAGAAACAGAGCACTGAGTCTGACAGGAGACAACAGATGAAGTTCACTAACATCTGACACACCGTCAGACCTGAGCAACAGAGCACAGAGATCAGGATCATCTCACCCGTAGGAGAAGCTGTCATTAGATCTCCACCTGGAGATGACGGAGGCTGCCAGACCTGCCAGCAGGGCGGTGCAGTCAAAGAACATGTGGAAGGAGTCTGAGATCAGACCTAAACTGAAGACAAAACACATGACACACATGTGAGAACACAAACCGTCGCACACTCAGGACCATCTGCTGAGAAATAAGAAAATCTCAAAGCTTTGCTATGAGATCAATCAAACTTTAAATGCTGCAACTAATTATTTTCAGCTTCAATTATTTTCTCACTCATTCATTAAATGTTCAAATGTGAACAACTTGTGATTAAACAGAGTCCAGAGTCTTGTTTTGAGCGACCGACAGTTTAAAACCCAAATTGATTCAGTTCCCTGAGAAACACATCCGGTTGTCACAGTGAAGCAGGAACCAGTGAACGTTTCTCATTTTTCCAGCACAAATCACAAAGGTTCAGGTTAAAGTAAGAATGTGATGTTTAGATTCCCACAGGGCAGGGACTCAGACCAGAGGCAGACAAATCCTCCTGCTGGTTCTCAGGTTTCCTGCTGGTTTTACTGACTCTGTCCAAACCTTTTCACTTCATAAGTACTGGTTTTGAATATTTTATTTCATATCTGAAACATGTAGGGAGCTCCAGAGCAGGAGCGGCATAGAGCTGCAGAGGCTGATGGATAATCAGGAGTGATCACATGCTCATATCACACCAGTGTGTCCGCACAGGGAAACACACTGACACAGACTAGCACAAACATCCTTGTCTTTCTAGCTCTGTGAGGACAGTCATTGACCCTCACCCTGACCTGAACCAAAACCCAAATCTGAGCCTAAAACCGGGTCTTAACCCTCACTCGCCCTTTAAAGTTGTGTGGAGCAGCTAAAATGTCCTCAAAACAATGGTTTCGAAACAAACATTTGTCCACACAGTCATAGAAAGACACACACACAGTTACTCTCTATCTCACACACACACACACACACACACATTCTCTCTCTCTCTCACTAACATACGTGGCACATCCTGAAGCGAACAGCCGGACCAGCAGCCGGCCTGACGCCGGACCAGCAGCCGGCCGGTGCCTGCTCCGTCGGCCTACCTGTTGCTCCAGATGCCGTACGTGAGCTCCACGAAGGCGAAGGAAAGGTTGAGGCAGAGGAAGGAGAACAGGTTCCTGGAGGTTTTATCCGCCAGGATCGACCTGAAAACAACAGTCAGAAACCCCCATCACAGTCTGCACCGGAGCCACACTCCGTGAAAACCGGGTTATTCACACCTGCCGGTCACAGTCTCACACAGCACAGCGTCGGTAAATCACGTTAACAACCGACAAGCAGATAAAAGTCGGTCTGATAGAAACCGTATGACAGACTGGATGAGGCTAGCCGGTTAGCATCAGGCTAGCAGCGAATTGTTAGAGGCCGTTCGCTCCGTTAGCAGCGGTGAGCTTACCTGAACCATCCTGAGATCTTCACCAGCAGGTTAAACTTGGCGGGTTTATACTCGTCGTCCTTGATAGATAAAGGTAACATCTTCACACCTGAACACACACTCACGGGGCAGACTTAGCTACGGTATGCTAACTGTCAACTTCCGGCTCGGTCAGATTTCACAATAAAGGCGTTTAAAAAGAGCTCCAGTTACTCAAAGGCTGACTGGTGTTACTGCACGCGATACCACGGGTACTACTGGTATTAGTGATACTACTACCGGAAAAGTGCTCAAAGCTTTACTTCGGTACAGCTACACATACCAGACAGTAAGAAAAGTCCCAGTGACAGATGATTATTTCTCACACTGAGCTCTGACTGGTCAAAGTGGAGCTGCTTTAAACGATTTCATTCACTGAATATACATTCTGACCTGTTTTTTGTCTTTAAAATCTTCTGTTCCCTATTAAATGTGGTGGAGTAGAGGTATAAACAGATTTGTACTTGAGTAAATCTTCTTGCCTACTAACCACCGCCCACCTGACACCTCCAATGAATGAATGAATCCTGAGACACGTTTACACCAAACATGAGGAGTCGACCAGGAAACAGAAATAAGAGGAACCATCAATCAATCATCATCAATCACTAGTCATCATCACCCACTCATCGCTACCCCCCACCCCACCACCCCTTACACACACACACACACACACACACACACACACACACACACACACACACACACACACACACACACACACACACACCATGCCTGGATGTGAGCAGCAGAGGGAGTCAGAGCTCTGTGAGTGGAGCGCCTGAGCAGCTGCTGGATCTTAGTCCACTCAGCCTTCATCCTTCACTCGGATCCATCAGCTGCCACAAAGTGGACATAACTGCTCCACACAAAAACAACACAACAACACTATTTAACATCACACAAGAAAAAACGAAACCAGAGAGAGATGTTCCTCTCTCTCCCTCCCTCTCTCTCTCCCCTCTATCTCTCTCTCTCTCCCCCTCTCTCTTTAGTTCTCTGTTTCCCCTGTCATTGGTTATTGTGTGTCTCAGAAAGTCTGAGTGTTTACTGGACAAGCCCAGGTGAGACGCAGGTACAGGTGAGATCAGTGCAAATGCTTGTTAGTGCTCAGGTGAACACGGAGCTGATCAGTGTTCAGGCCAGCACCTGCTGCTCAGACCAAGGAGTCCACCAGTCATCCTGGACTTTGACAGAAAGTCCAGATCATCAGTGCGCCTCTGGGTGTTGTGTTATCCTGTTACTCTGCACCAGTCCTGGTACAAAAGTAAGAGCAGGACAAAGCAAATGACCAGGTTCAGGACCAGAACCAGGACCTGCAGGACATGTAGCTTCAGCTCATCATTAAAGCTCTCTGATGTTCCCTCAGCATGTCACAGGCAGATTAGAGTCTCCTCAGTACAGACTGATCTGTTAGAGAACCTATGAAGAGGATCCATGTGGTTCTGAAGTGACACTGGAGTGAGCTGCTGGCGGAGACTCCTCTGCTCAGGAAACAGAGACCTACATCTCCTCTTCTCTCAGACAGGAAATACCAGCAGAGCAGCAGATTAAAATGACAAGACGCAGCAGAACCCCTTCGTCCTTTCTTACATAATAACACACAGAGGTCAGAGGTCATGGAGGCTCAGCAGGACAGTGAACACCACACAACTGAAAAACACCAGATGGAGCAGAAAGAAACACATTTATCAACACATTCACTTTGTTTCAGCTGAATCTGCATCAGCAGAGCCCGGTCCTGTAGATGGATTACACAGGACCAGGGGAATCAGGGGTCAGGGGGTCGGGGGGAGCCACATTTTGTTCAGTGTGCTGTTGTAGTTAGTTCAATATCTGTGCAGTGTGGATCTGCAGTGGCAGGAAGCTTCGGACAGAAGTCAGCAAAACACAACTCACCCACAAAGAGACACAAAACCACCACACAGACAGAAATCTGGAATGATGATAGTTAAAATCCAAATAAAGACAAACAGAAAACCTGAAGGTTTATAAACAGTTTTCCAACATTTTAATATATCTAAGATTAGAAAATGTTCTTTTCTATAAAGGAAATCACCTGGCTGTAGAAGGGAGCTGCTACCCTGGAACTAAGAGGTCTAACCCAGCACACACAGCCCACATTCAGCAGGTTTATGTTCATATAAACTACAGAAGGTTCATTCTGGTGCAAAGCAGTGGATCAGTCTAATTCCTGTTCTGTGTCCCTCGTTAACATGAATCCTCAGAGCTGTTTAACAAGCTGAACGAACGAATTAAATGTCCTGGTGGTTTTTCTCTTCAACACAAAGCTCATTGGCTCTTCATTCCGTTGTCATGGAAACAGACAGGTTTCAGATGGTGTGGGGAGAGGAGTGAATGTGGATCAGGCCTCCAGTCTTTGGACTAGTTTCACACAGTCTCTGCTTTGTTTCTAATGCTCTGCAGAAATATTCAGGAACCTACAAAATTATGAAACAATGATAAGCAGTAATTTGTTGACATTACATCAAATAGTGTAAAAAAAAAAAAAGAATTTGTTGTTGTTGTTCTCTGGTTCAGAGATAATTATGTGGAGATTTGGCACCAAACAGAACAGCAGACCTTTGAACTGGTGGATCAGTGATGGATCAATATTCGTTAAATATGAATACACCTACATTTCAGGTGTAGACACCACAGTGACGCCTGCTAACTCAAAGTGAACCTCCATCCTGTCTCAGCTGTCAACAATAAAACTGCTTCTGAGATAAATGTCTGATTTCTTTCAGGCTGCAGTGAAAGAAAAAAAGATTCTTGACTTTTTTCTCTTCAAGTTTTAAAATCCTGACTAACTTTCCTTTATTTTTCAGAAACGGGTTCCGGACACATCATCACTTAATTATTCGTTCGCTTCCTTATTTCACTTTTCACACTAATTAATTGTCAGCACTGCTCAGTTATGGGTGCTGCAGTGGTTAGAACTGTCACCTCACAGCAAGAAGGTGACGAAGATGAGACGATGAAGATGACCTGATGAGGATGAGGTGGTGAAGATGACCTGTTGATTTGAGCAAAAGCTGCCTTTCCTGAAGTTGTTTCAGTTTTGAATAATTGAATTTTGTCTTTGTGAAACCAAAAGAAAAATCAGTTTTAAAATGACTCACTGGAATTTTTAGAGAGGAGAATAATTTCAGACAGATGGTTTTCAAAGTAAGATGTTTCACTTCAGTGGATTCAGTGTCATTCAGCCTTATTTAACATCAGGCCTTCAGTAGTGGTTAAGTCTCAGTTCAGGTTTTGCTGTGATCCATGTGGAACCATGTTAAAGGTTTCCTCAACCCTGAGTAAATATCTGCAGGCTGAGAGCAGTTCACAGAAAAACTCAAGCAGAAACCCAATATTCTAGGAGATGTCATTCTTCTACTCCCACACAACCTCTCTCTTGGGGCGGGCTGGGGGGGTGAAGATGACAGGAAATGGGAGCTGAAACCAAAGGCACTGTGGATTATGTCTTTACCCCTAAGGAATCTCATTAGTCCTGTCTCAGATGAACATTTAAGGTGGAGCTGAACACATTTCAAATTTCCTCTTTTAAACTTTAAGCTGAAAGACGTCACCTTTAAATGGTCAAACCCTGAAAAACAAACCCAGAAAAAAAATCCCTCTGTGTTCCACAGTTTCCTCAGGTTTGAACAGCAGTGTAGCTGTCTCCATGGTTACTGGCTGAAACAGCCTGAAGACTTCCAGTAAACACAGAATGTGGCAGAAGTGAAAGAGAAAGCTGATGGCCCGCTGAGTTGCAGGAGATTCCAAAAACATCCACAGAACATTCAAAGAACAGGAAATCAAATCATGCTCCAACAAGCTGTGGGACAGAAGTGAAGAAATAAATATCTTTAATAAAAACAGAGAGTGGAAACTGTACATATCTACATCCAGCTCGTGGGAGTGAGAACAGCAGGCAATCCAAGATAAACACAAACCCACAGGAACAATGTGGTTCTGTTTGGAATACATAACAACTGAAGATGCAGCAGTACCAAACTCAGACACTGTACAACTGTGAGTGTCTGAGTGAAGTGAAGAGGAAAAGTTTCAGTTTCAGTTTGAGTCTTCAGGCAGTTAAAGGGACGGTTCATCCACTAAAAAGTTGCTGATTCAGCAGAAAAATCAATGAGCTGCTAAGCTGCCATGAGCCGACAGACGAGCACTGACGAGTACAGACGGAGATTTTATCGCTGACGGTTCGTTATTGAGCGGCGGTTAACGACCATCTGTGTTTCTCAGGATGGACTCGTGTTGGGATCTGAAAGTCACGTTTGTATGTGATAGCCACATATTGGAACTTGGCAAATAGCACATACTCATCACACACTGGGATTCAGAAGCGAAATGATGGAACTCAGCAGCCACATGTTGGGAAATGGTCACCACATGTTAGGAAGTGGTAGCCACATGCAGGGACATCATAGCCGTATCTGGGCCTTCAGAGCTGTGTGTTGTAGTGAAATGTACTTTAGAAGCCACACTTTGGGAGACAGCAGCCAAATTTTAGGGACATGGCAGTCATAGCACGGTAGCCCAGTGCTCGGCTCAGGCTGAGGGTGGAGCCGACTGGGGCAGCTGATAGAAGCCCTTCTTCCTCGATCTTCTCAGGTAGTCGAGGAACAGAGCAGCAGCTGCGAGCCCAACGGCGGCGCAGACGCTTGGGATCAGGATGACACTGAGACTGGGAGGAAGGCCAGAGCTTCTCTCTGTGTGGAAAAGGCAGAGGAGGACTTCAGACTGAAACACAGACTGGGACTGTTTTCTACTGACACCAGGTCTGTTTCCAAACTTGAAAAACATTAATTACGTTTCTAAGTTAAACTCAGAGATTTGAGTTTGATCACGTTCACTCTCAGATAGACAGAAACAGGACAGTGGACTGGTCTGAACTGGTCTGACTGACCTCTGACGCTGATGTTGAAGACTTTGACCTGGTAACCGAGGTCATTGGTCACATTGATCTGGTACAGCCCTGAGTCTCTGGCTGTGACGTTGACCAATAGAAAGGTGCCATTGAGGGAATATATCTCTGTCCCATTGCTCAGTTTCTTCAGGATCATGGCTGATGGCGGGAAGCTGATGGTTCGACAGCAAACGGTGACATTTTGTCCCTCCCAGATCTCTGTAGACGGCAGGACGAGGACTGTGGTGTTTCGCGGAGGAGCTGGACCACAAGAAAAGAGATCAGAGTTAGACCTCGGAGCTGAGGACAGACCTGGTCACATGATTCAGGACAGTTTGAGCAGAGCTGAGCTGCAACCATCACTTTCATTAATGATTCATCAGAATTTTGTCTGTTAATTGTTTCATCTCCTCATCCTGTCATTTCTGCCACTGATACAGGTGTGAAAATATTCATTTTCTGTTCATTAATTCATCTAAATGAGATTCAGGAGTGTTTTAACCAGATTTTGGTGAACTGGTATTTATTCCAGATCCTAAAGGAGCCACCACCAAGAAAGAGTGGGACCATAAGAGGCAACACGTTTCTCTGTGACTCACCACGTGACGGCTGCTCAGATGAACCTCTTGACCTGCTCTTAGATGTTTAACTGACACTTCAGCACCTGATACTGGACAACTGTCATGTGACTGCTGCCTGTTTATTACTGCTTTACATCTGCTGTAATAAACTGTTGCATCGTGTCAGTTTGTGTTTCATTTTACGGAAAACATCATCGCTGCCACATCAAGCTGTGACCATGCAGCTCCTCCCTCAGGTGCAGACACACCTGGAGTTCTGCTGAATGTTCTGCTGTTCAATCACAGAGCTGCATTCTGCTCAGACTGAGGACTAGTTCTGTGAAAGAGGTGAGAGGCTGAGCGCTGGAAGCGTCTGACACATTTCTCAGCAGAGGAGTCAGAGTTTATTTCTGCCTACAGCTGCTCTGACCGTGTGAAGGAGTGAGAGGTCCGTCCCAGCAGAGGGAAACCGAAGGCTGAACACAGGAAGACAAAGACTTAAGGGATCTGGGAATTCCCAGTTCAAAGTTTCTCACCAGGAGCTGGGCCTCAGTAAACGAAGAGCCACCGGGCTCAGCACTGGGTCCACTCCTTTTAAGTTTGTGTGTTTACATGTCTGTCAGTTTGTCACTGAAATCTCTACGCAACGTCATCTTATGGTCCAGGTGTTTAAAGAGAAAGGAGGAGCTGATAAATCATTTGCACCTCCTTTAATTATTATCATACATTTGAAGTAATGAGCTTATGGAGCAGCAGTGACTGATTTTCAGACTTTCTTTGCCTTAGGTTTTGCCTCTCAGTCTATATACAGACTGCAGTCTGACCCTCTGATACCTGAGGCCTGCAGACACTACTCTGGGCTGAAAAAGTACAAGATCCCCGTTGTGTTTTTTGGTAAAGAAAAAAACAAAAACAAACAAAAAACCTTCTGACCTTTTACAGTCTATGAACCTAAATCAAATATTAAATATTAGATATGACATTAAAAGAACAACATTCCTATGAGCTATGATAAAGTATGAGATCTCGTTAACAATATAGTCACTTACAGATTTCTCCACTAAACCTGCATCAGTTCATAGACCTGGAGGGAATTTTGTTGGAACAGTTCTGTGGTTCTTTATAAGACCAAGGACCCAGTGCTCCTGCTGGAGGAGGTACTATTTCAGCCTTTTTTTCCCCCTCTGGTCTTTAACATTAGGCAATAATGTTCAGACCCTGAGTAATGAACTGTATCTGTGTATCTGTCTTACATTTCAATCCAAAGAGAAACAAGTTTAAAGAAAAGTAAATGATATAGCCTTGATCATGCTGGATAGCTGCCCAAGAGTGATAAAATAGAACTAAAACAATTTCATGAGCTTATGATGTGGTGTACTGAGCGAGATGGAGGACTTTGTTTTGAAACCTCTCAGCAGGACTTCCTCTAAATCTCAGTACAAAGCCTCTAATTTTATTGGCAGTCTCACATTACAAACACTGCCAATAAAAACAGAGGTAAAACTAAAAATAATTCACCAAATTGTTCATGTGGAGAAAGTAAAAAAAAAAAAAACAGGATTAAAACTGGACCTGAAATGTGAGACGCAAACAAAATAAAATTACAGTAAAAGCATTTATGTCCAAAAAAAAGATAAATGAATAAAAAGATAGCTGGGAATAATAGTGATTATGATAATTATTTTCTAGACCGATATAAAGAAGTTAAATGACAGAAACAGCTTTTCAAAGTTTGTGAAGTGGTAAAGTTGTGTCATTATTCTGTGGTCCAACCTCTGACACTGATGGAGCTGGAGACCAGTTGGGATCCGTACGGGTTGGAGGCTTCACACTGGTAGAGGGCGGAGTCTTCCAGATGGGCAGAGGAGAGGCTGAAGGAGAGCGAGGAGGAGGCGGGGTCAGTCCTCTGAAGCTCCACCCCTTCCTTCGTCAGCACCAGCGTGGTGAGCGGAGCTGCATCTGAGCGGCAGGTGATTGTGACCTGCTGACCTTCCACCACCTCCTCACCTGGACTCACAGAGATGGAGGTTTTCCTTGGAGCATCTGCAACACAAACAGACAAGGTCTGAGAAACCTGAGTTTAACACAACCTGAACCTGCAGACAAAATTAAAGGCTAACAAAACCTGAATCTACATTTACATTAACGTATTTGATGGTTGCTTTTATCCAAAGTAAGGGACAGTATGAAAGGTTCAACACTAAATGTGAATTTAACAAAATCCCAAATTAAAGTTTATGACAAGCTGACTCTCCAAGTTTAACAAAGCCTAAATCTGAAATGAACAAAACCTGAATCTGAAATGAATAAAATCTTAAATCTAAGTTTAACAAAGCCTGAATGTAAATTTAACAAAACCTGAATATGAGGTTAACAAAGCCTGAATTAGGGCTAATAAAAGCTGAATCTGAGATCAACGAAATCCTGAATCTGAACTGAAAAAAAAATTATCTGTGGTGTTAAGACTAAATATTCTACCTGTGGGTTGAATTAAAGGCACCTTGTGGAGTTTCTGACGACTAGTAGCTCTATGATGTTTTTCAGAGATGCAGAGATGAAGAGCTTACAGCTGACTGGCAAGTTAACACATTTAAACAATGTAATTTCAAATATTTAAAAATACAAATGTTTTATGAGGAAGGAAACATTCAGCGTGTTTGTCAGAGTTCAGTGACTCACATGGTGAGTTTTAGTGAGAAACTCATAAACTCATAAAGAAAACTCCACAGGGAGATTTAAAGCAGTACTCCTCACAGAACGTTGGAGACACGAGAGACATTAAAACTGAAAGTTTCCCTTTTTTTTGCTGTTATCACTGACTCAGAAAGAACTGTATGATCTGCATACAGACAGTTCTTTGTCAGCCGTGTTGGAAGATCATATATGTGCAGAACAATTAAGGTCCAAGTACACTTCCCTGAGCATGCAGTAGCATGGGGCATGGCTTCCACTCTCAACAGGGTTCAAAGCATTTATTTGTAATAGAGTCAAAACCGAGTTCATGGAATTTCCTACATAAGATTTTGTTCTGGAGTCCCACGGACAGGTCTGCGCAGGTAGTGGTGGTGGTTTTCAATTGGAAACTATACATACCCAGGACTCCCTGTGGTGCTGGGTAATCCTGACTGAATTATCTGACTGAAATAATAATAATAAACTAAGCTTGTTTGCACATTTGAAAAAAGTATATCACAAGGTGAGGTCTGCACATCCTGCAGCTGATTCATAGTAAGAGCTTAAAGGCTTTTGTTTCCTCATAGACTCACAGTGGACCTGCAGAGGGACGCTAGTCTGTCTAAACCTCCACAGCTGCTCCGTCAGCAGCTCCGCTCTGCAGGTCAGAACCTGCTGATCCCCCATGATCTGGTGCTGAAGAACAGATGAGACGTTCTGTAAAGAACCGGAGAACCCGAAGGACTCTGACATCAGTGTTGTGTTCCCCGACAGCCACCGAATCCTCAGCTGATTGGTCGAAAAGACATTAATGACATCACACTGAAGAACCGCCTCCTGACTTAGCAGGACGGGACCAGGATTCTTCACAACCGGATCAGATGGAAACGCTGCAGAGATTAAAAACAGCAGAAATGAAAACACAGAGATGTTTACATGTAGAAGAAATATCAGAACTGTTAAAAGACCATACCGCTGCTCTGGTGTTTAGCCCTGCTGATCATTTGTCAATTCAAACCATCAGTGTTTAGATTCAAAGATCTCAAAATATGAAGAAACTTTCACTAAAACATCTGACATGTGACAGCAGCAACCGTTCAGCTGGTTTAGATTCTCTGGTGAAACTGAAGCTAAGAAATTTATGTTCATGAGAAGCGATTCCC
This sequence comes from Toxotes lorentzi, assembly GCA_037833715.1. Lineage (NCBI taxonomy): Eukaryota > Metazoa > Chordata > Actinopteri > Toxotidae > Toxotes > Toxotes lorentzi. The sequence continues at coordinate 23,404,952 of JBBMJY010000022.1, forward strand.
TGAAAAAAGTATCTGAGGCCCATTTATTTCCCACATGGTCAACCCCAGAGCTGGAGAGAGTAACTTGAATTGGCTTTTTAAGCCTTTATTAGATGGTGCAGTGGAGAGAGAGTCCAGACAGGCTTATTACTGTTTGTCTTATGAAATTTTAATCCATGAAAGTTTTATGCTTGGAAGATTTTCACTGAGTCTACAGAAGAGATTTATTTTGGGATAATGTCCCAGTGCAAAGTCTGTGGAATGAGCCAGAGGAGGGAGGGACAGTCAGGAGAATGTAAAGTGAGCTGCAGAAAGAAACTAGACTGGATCTCAACTGAGGGTGTTGCAGTTTATAGTTAGCATCATAAACATCACATCTTTAAATGTTGCACACAAAGAAACAAATTGCTCTTTGTTCTCACAGATGGTCAATGTGGAGTGACGAACCAGGCCTTTAAGAGGGTAATGATCAGGTCTAGAGGGCTTGTGGGCAAGTCAGTGCATCTATGTTCCGAGTGACTGAAATTCAGACTGAACAGGATGAAACTGATCCAGGGTCAGGGTGTTAAAGCTCAGTGTGTGGAAGCTGTCAGCAGTGTGATGATAAACACTGCGTTTCTGTGTGAATGTGGATGATTAGAACCACAAACACTGACTCCTCTTCTCCCGTTTCTGTCTCTGAGCTGTGGGAGGTTTTAGTGTTTTCCTCAAAGGGGTCAGAGGGGGGTATGCGTGGGGGGTGTTTGGCTCTTTTTTCCCCTGTTGTGTCACTTTGTGTGTGTCAGAGCATTAGAGTTAGTCCTCCTCAGCTCAGACTAAAGACAGATCTGTGGGAGGAAATGTTCCCACTCTCTGTAACAGCACTAAACTAGCAGAGTGAAACTGTGACCTTTGACCTTTGTGCTCTGACAAACAGGAATGAATGTGTCCAAACAAACTGCAGCTCTGCCACTGAGTCCTGCAGATACACATAGGAATGTCTCAGTGTGAAATGAAATCCTGATGATTAATATCTGGATGTTTTTCCTCTGCTCTCCTCTCGGACTGATTCAAACCAGAGAGCATGCAGGTCTGCACCTCAATGATTTTATATTGTAATCTGCTATTAAACCTCTGGGACCATCAGACAGGAAGTCACCAGAATCAACTGAGTCTGAGACCTGAAAAATATCAATCCACTAAAATAAAGCAATATTTTATGACGCAATATTGTATCGATTTTCTGTTGTGTCGTATTTAAGCCTTTGACCACTAGTTAGCAGCAGGCATTCAGCCATTTAACTTTCCCCTTCCCTCCACTCCTCTCACCAGACCAGGAGATCTCGAGCGCATACACTCCTCGGGCTCGCCGCGCTAGCCAGCGTTTGCAACCTATGCAACGCCAGAGTCAAATATTCAGGCAGTACAGCCAATCTGTGAGCACACATGGAAGCTGGAAGTGAATGGGGATTGGATGCAAAAGATCCCATCGTTGTTGCAGACAATGCATCTAAAATTAGACTACTTTGGAGAAAAAGAACATAGCAACACTCCGCCTTGCTTGTAACGTCCCAATATATCGCAATACATCATATTGTCACATATCGCCAGATTCTTGCGAATACATCATCCCCAGTCTCTGTTCACTACACATTAAGATCTTTACTGTTCTGTATGAATTCTGAGTGCACATGTAAAATCTACATAAAGCTCTGTAACATTCACACCACAGATGCTCCCACCATGCAGTGTGTTACAGTTTAGAGATGTGTGAAAGAACAGATGGCATAATTTCATCCTCTGGAGGATGAAATGAGATCATGTTGGTAACGGTGAGTCACTGGTCTGAAACTGGTCCTGACAGACACCCATCCAGGTTTTAATCAGCCTTGAGAGGCAGGCATTAAAGTGAGTGTGGGAGTGGGAGCCAGATGATGCTGGGCCGTCCTGCTTCTGATTAGAAATCAACAAACTTCCAATACATGATTTTTTCCATTTTAGTCGTTCATAAAAATGTGAAACTGTAAACTTTGTGTTTGGGCCTTGGTCGGTTTGTTGTCGCCAAATGAATGACGGTGAACTAATGATGCTGTGTTAGCTGGTCATAGCTCACACATTTGGCTTTCTGTTTAAACTGGACTGCATTTACATTGTGTTTCGTGCCTGCTTCCAACATGAGACGTGTCCTGCAGGACATGCCATATTTCTTGGCAACAGAAAGGGGGAGAGAGGTCAGACAGAGCTGAGGTGCTTTAAAAGCGTTTTTCAAACCCAAGTCAAACTGATGGAACCTGAGTCTCTTTTTATAACAGTTTCCTTTTTACTTCTGCACCAGACACCACTTTTCCTTCCTGTTTCCAGCTGCTTTCATTTTTCACAAGTTCACACTCAAGTCTGACGGATCATATAAACTGTTTCTTTATGAGCCTGTATGTCAGAGGTCTTCAACCTGTTCCTCAAAGGGCTGTGTGGCTGCAGGTTTTTGTTCCAACCAATCAAGAGCATGCAGTTTGACCAATTAACTGTCTGAAGACTGAGATCAGCTGGTTAAATGAATCAAGTCTGGTGTGCTGCTGCTTGGTTGGAACAAAAACTTGCAGCCACACGGCCCGGTGTTTTCAATGATGAAGAAAGGACGACCTAAGGAGGACTTTCTGAATCTGTTAATACCACCTTAAACTGATGATAAAGGAGAAAGTCATGTCTCAGACATTTCAGATGAATGAGAAAGAACCTGTGGCTTTGAAACCAAAACCTTGTGATCTGGATCAAAGTGTTTGTTGTCTTTGGGGGAAAAATGAATTCATTAAAGGTATTTTTTACTAACCATAAAGGTCTGTATTTTAATTTTGATCGACTTCAGACTTGGTCACTGATGATGATGATGATGATGTAACTGATGACATCACATATTTATTTTCTGGTAAATTTCTGACTCAGCATTTTGTCCTCTCTCAGCCACTGTATGGAGCTAACAATGATTACTGTCCACATCATAAAGACCTCATCTCAGGTGTATCAGGTGTGTCAGACTCACAGTAGATGTGGACCTGGGTGTTTGTGGTCCTGATGACAGAGTCACACTCTGCCTCACAGCTGTATCCTCCCTGATCCTGGAGGTCCAGGTCCAACAGGTGGAGAAGGGACTGTCTGCCCTTTTGCTGTGTCCAAGGAAGGACAGTCCGGTTCTGGTCCATTCTTCTCCAGGTGAAGGTGGGAAGGTGGGGACATCCAGAGGCTCTGCAGGTCAGGACCAGAGCTGAACCCCGCTCTGCTGCTGAGACCTGAGAACTCACCTCCACCTGCAGGGGGTGAGCTGAGAGAACGACACTGTTTACAGCCTTCTGATCAGAACAATCAGTGTTATTGATCAGGATTTTCATTCACGTTTGAGAACTGTGATTTTAACTTTGAAGATAAAAACAAACAGAACCCCCACCCCACCCTCCACCCCCCATAAAGTAAAATAAAGTTGGTGAGTTTATTATTCTAAGTCTGTGGTCCAACCTCTGACACTGATGGAGCTGGAGACCAGTTGGGATCCGTACTGGTTGGAGGCTTCACACTGGTAGAAGGCGGAGTCTTCCAGGTGGGCGGAAGAGAGACTGAAGGAGAGCAAGGAAGAGGCGGGGTCAGTCCTCTGAAGCTCCACCCCTTCCTTCATCAGCACCAGCGTGGTGAGCGGAGCTGCATCTGAGCGGCAGGTGATTGTGACCTGCTGACCTTCCACCACCTCCTCACCTGGACTCACAGAGATGAAGGTTGTGGTGTTGGTGGGTGGAGCTGTGTGGGGTACAGGTACAGGTGTTAGATATGGTGACAGGTAGACAAAGGAGAGACACTAAAACCTCATAAGTCCTGCTGTTACATGACAGGAGCTTCCCTCTCACCGTGAACGGTGACATCCACAGCAGCGGTCTGGTTTCCTTCGCTGTTTCGGGCTTCACACTCGTAGCGTCCGGCCTCAGACAGACTCACAGCCGTGAAGACGAGCTGAGGGCCTCGACCTCGCTGCAGAGACCGACCATCTGCTGTCCTGAAGCTCCAAGTGATGGTCGGCTGGGGGTTTCCCTTCGCTGAACAGGTGAGCGTGAGCTCAGAGCCGGCCATCACCAACACCGAGTCTGAGATTGATGCCACGACAGGAGCATCTGCAGAGGACTCAGGGGTCAGATCCGGGCAATCTGAACCAGATCCTAAAAGTCTGAACGTATCTACACCACAGCCTGAAAGTCTGAAAAGGTCTAAACCAGACCCTGGCGGACTAATTAGGTCTAAAAAAAAACAGATCTAAGAAGGTGTCAAAGACTGTAAAAACATATATGATGATAATAATAATAATAATAATAATAATAATAATAATAATAACAATAATAATAATAATAATAATAATAATAATGATACATTTGGCTGTTAAATCAGTTTTCACTTTCATAGCCTGGATCAGTTTGAGAAGAATTCAGTAACCATGGAAACAGGTTAAAGCTTTCTCACTGACTTCTTCTCCGTGGCAGCTGCAGCCTGTCTTTATGATCTACAAAGTACTAAACACAACTTGTGAAATTCAGCCCTAATCACAGTTCAGGGATCCAGGAGCTTCTCCACCGAGCAGCAGCTCTGCACTGATTTATTACTCATTATTAAAAAGGGACAAGTCCTCCAGTGCTGGACCAGTCTGGATTCTTTGTGGTCTACAGTCTGACACAATCCACCAGCAGCAGTCTTAGACTCAGACAACAGGACTCAGAGAGCAGCAGGACTTAAATTGCGGGGCTTACACTTACATAGCACGTTTAGAGGGATGGTGGTCTCTCTGGTCCTGCTCTCAGCTGGCAGGTTTGGCAGGTTCAGCGTGGCCCTGCAGCTGATGTTGGTTCCTGAGTCCTGGTACTGAGGAGTGATCCTGTATTCAGACCAGACAAAGCTGGATCCAGGATCTCCAGCAATGCTCTGCAGGACTCTGTCCCTACTGATCCAGGTGAGGTTCAGCTGCTCAGCGGGGTAAAGATCAGACACCTGACAGGTCAGCGTGGACTCCACCCCCAGTCTCAGGTGGTCCTGGCCTCGGATCACAGGGTCTGATGGGAAGGCTGAACCCAGCAGACACACACAGGAAAGACATAGACTTTAAAACAGGAGAGACCAGGTGTAAGACTGAAACAGGACTCTGCTGCGGTGACGTGTTTCTCTCCTCAGATTTATCCAGAAACTGACTCTGTGGTTTGGGAGAAAGTCAACAACATTCCCAGAACTTTTGGTCTTTTTCCAACAAAAAGAAAAACCAATGAGGAGACCAGAACCTCAGACCTCTTCAGGACTGACGTGTCAAACTACAACCTGGTCCAGAAAGCTATTTCAAAAATCTGGCCTCTTCTGTTTGATGAAGGGTTTTTGTTAAAGGTGGTTTAATTTATGAACCTTCTGCAGTCCAGGTGTTACCGGGCACCGTGCCTCTGTGGTTTTTAGGCTCAGCACAATTCAGCTGAAGTCTGACAGTTTGACTGTAGAGAGCTGCCAGGACTCAGAATACCAGAGACTTTATCTGACTCATCTTTCTGTCTGAACGTGTGCTCAGCTCGTCTCCACACAACGTATCAATAAAGTTAGTGATGACTAAACACACTGCAGAGGGTTAAAGTGAAACATCAGAAATACTCAGGCATTCACTCTAAAATCAAAGGTAACACATGAACACACACTCACAGACTTTTCATGTTGATCTGTGATCACTGTTACACTGTGTATGTGTGTTACACTGTGTGTGTGTATGTGTGTAAACTCACAGTAAACATGCACAAATGTTTTGGTCTGCCTCTTTTCTGCTGCACAGCTGACGCTGCACAGCAGAGCTCCTTCATGCTCCATCATCACAGGGTCAAAGGTCACCAAAGACCGGGTCCCGTTGGTTCTGATGGAGGCGGTCAGAGGCCGGTCGTCCAGCAGAGACCAGGTGAAGCTCGGCATCACAGGACAGTCCTGAGCTGAGCAGACCAGCGTCTGGCGCTCCCACAGTCTGAACAGAGGCTGTCTGGGAAACATGTCAACACGCAGACCCTGAACGCACCACGGCCACATCAGGAACACGGCTGAGGAGACAAACAACAACAACAAGTGAGAGCCTAATAAACAAATATTGGTACTGACATAATAACGTCTGTCCGTCCAGCTGCTGTTTTCTGATGGATAACACTAATCAGAACGTAAAGATGTAAGAGCTGGAGGCTGCTGTATGAACAGGTCATGAACCACAGTACAGTAGATGCACAGATAAATATATAGAGCTGAAATGATTAGTTGATTATTTCATTAGTCAATTAACAGAAACATAAACTGCAAATATTTTCATTAGTTTTTTTTTGTTTGTTTTTCAAGCAAAAAAAAGTCAAAATGTGCAGTTCCAGTGTTTCCAGTCTGTCAGGTGGTTTCCTCTGTTTTCTATCAAAATAAAATGAGTCTCTTTGGGTTTTGGACAGAACAGGACAATTGAAGATGCCATCTCATTTTTATAGACTAATCAAGAAAATCCTCTGCAGGTTAAGTGTATTAATGTAACTGTATCAGGGTCTGATTTTAAACAGCTACTGTAATCACATCCTTTTATTTTGAAAGACTATGATGGGAATCAGCCGGACCGGTGTGGTTAATAATCAGTGATCCATGAACTTGCAGCTCTTCATTCTGAACTTCAACCTTTACTGTCAAACTCATGTTAGTGACAGAACAGACGGCTGTTAACGGTCTCTGCTGGCTCTGCCTGTGCAGACTGTGCAAACACTCAGGTCAGAAGTTGTAACTCATCTGAGCTTTTTTTTTCTCCATTTTACTTTTATTTATTAATCAGTTCTGTTTTCTGGGAATTCAGTTTCCTGCTTGATAAATAAATATCAACTTGACTTACTGTTTTTTCTGCAGCTTGAATTTTCGCTCTCATTTCTGTTGTGTTTGGTGGAGAATATTAAATTTCACTTCAACCCCAAAAGTGGAAAATCATGTGTAAAGAATGTGACCTCTCCTCAGAGTTCACAGTCCAGAGAAACGGTCTCTTTAAGACTTTTTGACTTTCAGTTTTTGGTCCAGAGGACCTGGATTCTCTGAGACCTGATCCCAGTCAGTAATCAGTCCCATCACAATCAAATGATAATGAGGATATAATATATGTAGAATAAGGTCCAAAACTATCTATGGTACCTGTCACTACGTTGGTCCTGCTGATCTGAGATCTGTCATTAATACAGATGCAGCTTCACACGAGACCACGAGCAAAAACCCAACCGAAAATGAAGATGAAATCATTCATATTAAAATGTTTGTAACAAGAAAATGTGCGAACTGATAAACACTGACAACTCAAAGTTTCTCAACCTCTGGGTCGTGACCCCACATGAAGTCACCTGATGTTAAAAAGTGATAAACTGATATCTGACATATTCAGAATCAATACAAACTAAACGAATATATTATCTCTCTCCTGCTCTTGGAGAACATCTTTCACACTGCTGTTCTTTTAAAAAATGAGTTCCTGTGGGAACGAGTTTCCATGAAGCTTCTCTCGATCTGTTTTCTCTGTCATCATCATCGTTTCAGTATTAACCACAAGAAACCACCAGAGTAAATGTCTAAACACCACAACAGGAGACGAGCTCCATGTCCACAAAGACAGAATACAAACAAAAATAAACAAACACAATAAATAAACAAGATGTAATAATAAAAAAAAGCCAAAAACTATAAATAATGAGATAATCTTACCTGGGATGAGCTGAATGAAGATCCTGCAGACAAACAGCAGAGACATGTTCATGCTCAGGATTCAAACCACAGACTGGTCTGGTGGATGTGTGGATGAGTGGATGAATGGATGAATGGAGAACGAAGTGATGTCTCTTTTGTGTCGATGTTGCAGAGTTTGAAGCAGAAAATCGTCTTGTCTCGTCTAAAAACAGTCTGTAAATCCCCAAGATCAGAAACAAACGCCCCCAGAACCCATCTCAGCCCCGACTGAGCCCCTGCCCCGCCCCCTCTCTCTTTGTGTGTGTTGATGAGTCTACAGACTCTGCAGGACTCTGTAGGACTCTGCGCCCTCTGCAGGACAGACCGGACACTGAAGCTGCACTGTAAAACATTTTCCTGTCTCTTTGTTTCCCTCATTTCAAACAGACATATATGTGCTTGTACTTCTCCATTGTCAAGATCATTTAGTTTTCCTTTTTCATTTCTTCTTCTTCTGTCTGAACAAGATCCTGTGTCGTATCATGACAGTAAAACTGAACAGTAACTGAGTAAGTGAAGCTTCAGTTGGGATTATTTGAGCAAACTGTTATTTCCAAGATCAGTGAAAATCCCTTTTTCATTTTGTATTACATTTGTTCTATTTGCTCAGTGAATTCCTCATTTTGGAAAATACCAATAATTATGTTTAAGTTGGAAAATAACAAGATCAGATCTAAAGTTTCCATGAGTGAACAGCATCTGTCTCTGGTTGTCAGAACTTCATTTTACAGTGCATCTTAGATGTGAGTCCAGGTGTCTGACTGATTGATTGATTAACTGATTGATCTACAGAGTCCTGTGATAACAGACTGAGTAATTGTGTGACCAAATACTGATCCTGACCTTATTCATCAGTTTGTGATGACTCAGTCGCTGTGTGGACAGATGCTGCTGGACAATGTGGAGTCATGTGACCAGACTCCCTATCAGTGCCTCCAGCAGCTCAGTGTTTGTCACCTGTGAGCAGGTGAAGAGTTTAGCTACTGTCTGAGTCAGCAGCTGCATCACATTCAGGGCCGAGGCCCTCCAGTCTGCTCTCAGGACATTTTCTAGGTTATCTTGGACATGCCCTGGTCGTCCAAGATAAACGTCAGCGTTTTCCAGGTGTCAGTTTTATGGGACTCCGACTCTTTCATATTTTGCCTCTGACTCTGTGTTTGTTCTGACCTGAACTCGTCTCAGTCCTGTGGGTATTTTTATTTGTCACAGCCTTGTGGGTTTTGACTCAGGGCTTGATATCTTTTTTAGACTGGGACTCGTGGCCCCTTTGACTTGGACTTGTAAAGTCAAACTGGACTGTAATGTAGACGACAGACATGAAAACAAACCAAAAGGTCAGAAGAATAATTCTTTTATTTGTGTTACTCAGCTTTCGGTTATAAGAAAAAGCTACACATTTATTTTCTAACTTGTCCGTTCATAAAAGACTTGAATAAAGGCATCAATTAGAGGATCAGGACTTTCATCATTGAAGAAACAATTAAAATACTTCATTTAAACATTTCCATTCCAAAATAAAAGCCCCCTGCACACATCAGAAATTTTCCCAGAAACCTTCAAATGCTCAAACGTGATGAGTTTTAACACATTTAAGGCACTTCAGTGACTTCAGAGCCTGAGTTGCTTCCATAGCGAGATGTTTCAAACTGAAACTGTTTGAAAACAAACTCTAACAAACTTTAATAATCCTGTTAATAGTTAATAGTCCTGACTGTTTCTGTTAACTTGGAGCTTTTATTTTGAAAGTGTCTCTGTGGTGTCCTCATGGAAATGTTAAAAGCTCGAGTTTGTGACATGTATGTTACACGCGTACCCTTCTTTAATGTCACACGTACAGTACGAGTAAAAAAAGAGCTGGTGGTGAAGACGTCATCCGAGGAGGTAGAAGACGCAAACATCAAAAACATCAGACCCAACTGACGTTGAACATCCTTACGTCCACCTTCAGCTATCGTTTCAACCAATCAGCAATTTGAACAATCAGCGGGTGAATCACATGGATGCGAAGAGGATCAGCTGATCTCCAGACAGCCAATCAGCTGACAAATATTCAGTCAGTGTCTGGTTTTCAAAAACACGAAGCTGATCAGCAAATCTTCTTGTTCTCCATCTTCTGAGAGTCCGGTGTTCAGATGGATGTCCTTTAATCTGTGTCCTGGATGTGGTTAGCTTAGCTTAGCATAAAGACTGGAAGCAGGGGGCCTAGTCTGTCTGATTTACATGGTGGATCTCGTCTTTTATTGATCTAAGTCTGAGGACAGGCCGTCATACTCTGTGTCCACGTGTCCCAGTGCTGTACAAGCCAAGACATGGTCTGCAAACACCAAGACACAGTCTCTACAAGCAGACACCCAGCGTGGTATGAACTGGACCAGTATATCAGTACCTGCAGTTCCCAAACAGACGTGGCTCTGTCTTTATGACTTTGGGTGTCTCTGTGTTGGATGTGTTGACCTCAGGGGTCACCCTGAGGTCAACACAAGGCGAGACACATGCCTTCCGAAACACAAACACTGCTGTTGTTACTGCACCTGTCGTGATGTGGAGACGCCGTTGTCTCCACGTCAGATTTCAGGTGGTTCACATCTTCTCTTCGGGAGGAATATTTCAGCTCGGAGAAGCACAGAATTACTGTCTTCATCAGTTCATCTGATTCTCCTCATTGAACGGATGAACGCTTCAGTCTATAAAATGCCAAAAAAAACTAAATCAGAACTTCTACTCATCAATAATCAACAGACCCTAACCCTGGTTCATCTGGATGGAGGCTGCATGTTCAGTTTTTTCTGATCGACTTGCTGGTTAATTGACAGACTGATGGTCAGACCATCGGCCCAAACCTTCTTTAAGCCTGAGTGGGTGCACACTCTCACACACTCATCTTACTGTCTTTGTGAGGACACTCATTCATACCCACCCTAACCTTAACTAAAGACAGGTCTTAACCCTCATACAGCCTCTAAAGTTGTGAGGACATTTTGATGTTGTGTGTCCTCACAACGTCAAAATGTCCTCAAAACAATGGTTTTCGAAACAAAATTTGTCCACACAACCACTGACAGACACGTACACACACACACACACACGCTTTAATCCCCTGAGTTTGTTGCTGACATCCTGTTTTTTGTTCCCTTCTTCTTCGTCTTCTTCTCTCATTATTATTCTCATTGTTGCTGTTGGTTCAGTCCATCATAGTGAATCTATTCTGTCCTTCCCACAGAAAGTAAATACTGTAACCATGACGACAGAGCCAGTCTTTGTCAGCTGATCCTTCCATTTATCAAAAAACCCAAAATGATCTTCATTAAAACAAAAATATGTTTTCTTCTGTCACAAGTCAGAAATATAAAATCTGTCTTCTGTATCTAAATAAATCTTCTGGTGCAGCCAAACACACGTGTAGATTACATCATATATACAGACAGTATGAACACAAAGCAGCTGCTACCGGCCCAGAGGAGAATCAGACAAAGTCCTGCTGGTTTATTAGCTTCCCTTTGAGCATCCGACACAGGAGGGATTCTGGGTAGTCCGGAGGGAATGTGGGTAATGTGTCCTCCTCAAGTCAGACCTGTAGTTTTAGTACTGGATGTATTCAGACTGAAGAGACTGAAAGACAAAACATGAAAACATCAGGGTCAGATCTGATGTGTACAGAGTGCTAAAGGAGCATTCCACAGAGTTTACAGGTTAAATTAATCTGAAATAGTTTAAACCTGAATGAAGTCAGGTTTGAACATGACCCAGGTTGGATAACATCAGGTTATATCAGACTGTTAAAGGAGCATTCCAGAGATTTTACAGGTTACAGTTCACTGGTCTCTCTTCATCCTCCTCATTATTGTTGATCAGTATCACGCCTATAGGTGTGATTACCAACATGATACTCCAGGTGAATCAGTTGCTCTTCAAAACTACACAGACTGAACATCAGAACCTTTATCACAGGACTGTGGATCAGACTGTCCACCTCTGAATCAGGACCTGACTGAAACGAAGCAGAGAGCTGATGTCACTCTCAACACAGTCTCAGCCAATCAGGTGAAAAGAGCGACAGAGACAGCTGATCATCACCTGCTACTGAGCTGGCTCAGGTGGGTGCTGTCAGACAGAGCAGGTACATGAAAAACGCCTGAGTTTTGGGGACACTGTGTTTACTCAAATCCAATATTTAGAAGTATGATGTTTTGACGTTTGTCTTGTTTATTCTCAGGTGGACAAGAGAAGTAACAGGACAGGATGGCAGTGTTGTGGTGATGCTGTGTGAAAGTAGCCTGACCAAACAGATTTCTACCAAAGAGGTGGGTCAGTCAGATAAGGGACTCCCATACATGATGATCTTGAGTCTCCTTGTTCAGGGCTCCTCTGGGAAGCCTCCTCGCTGCTCGATTCTCGGAGCAGAAAAACGAGAAACTGCAACATCCTTTATAATGAGAGACGCCCTTCCAGTCTGAATATTCACAGCTCAGACTTTCAGGTGAACCTGCAACTGAAGACGGCCTCATTATTCACTCTGTCACAAATGGACTCCTGTTTTGAGACACAGCTTTTCCATTTTTGGCACCACAGAGTCTTCAGTTGTGGGAAGAACAAATACCAGAGACCTCTGTGTAACATCAAACTTGTACTGTGTACAGACAATTCCTGTCCTGCTGTTGAGGGCAGAAGTTTAAATCTCAGCTGGTTCCTTTAACTCAGCAGCAGCTTGTTAGTGACAGACAGAGATGTTAATAAGACAGACAGCAGAGCGAGTCCACTGATTCTTCCCTCGCAGTCAAGAACACAAGCAGACTGAAGCAGATTGAAGCAGATGTCATATCTGAAAAGTTTCCTCTCCCCTGTGCCAGTTAAAAGAGACTTCTTCAGTTATTTAAGAGATGATGCACAGAGCCAGCAGCTGGTCATGTGACCTCTGTTACTGAGCAGTCAGATGAAGAGTTTAAATTCACAAGGTTAGAGACACACTGGAAACATCAGACACAGGTTTTCTCTGGCTGACGACCTGTCAGAGTCAAAACGAGCACAGAGCGGCTTCAACTTAGGAAAAGTGACCCAGTTTCATGACAACTGAGCAACTCATCTGCTGATAAGGAACATGTGAAATCATCAAAAGCCCCAGAACAGATACTGAGTGGGGCTTGTGGTGTCACTGTTTTCCTAAAAACTGGTGTAATCAGAGCTTTGTGTTGTTCTTTGATAAAGTCTGCAGGGTCTCAGCTCTGGTCCAGGTCTGCAGGGTGTCACCTTTCTACAGTCGCTCTAAAAACACGTCACAACAAAAGATACAAAGCCCGCTGTAGATGCAGGTGACAGGTGAGTAAGTCAATAACTTCTATGATTGTTGTTATTATTTGTAAAACTAATCACACTTATTATGGACTGTGCCTGGTCACAGCGTTGCTTTGTTTTTGCCGTTAGAAAGAACCCTCTGAGAAAACAATGATGAAATTACTTGCACTGTTTTTCCACAAAGCGGCTGATGAAAACTGTGTCAGGTGATTTTATGAAAGTCCACAGGACAGATGAGACTGTACTTGTGCAGCAAACCACAAAGGTGTAATTACACGTGTCTGCTGCTGTGTCCAGTGTGTTAGTGATGTCAGAACAGAGAGAGCCAATCAGCAGAGGACTTACAGGTATGGAGCGGCTCAGATAGCGTCCTGACGGGCCCTTCATGGCGTTGTAAGGCCCGGGGCCCCTGTAGGAGCTTAAGTCCTGAGGGCCCGTTCGGACAAAGCTTTTCCCTACGGGTGGTGCCGCAGAGCCAGCGAATGGACCATTGTTGTTGTTGATCTCGTGCTGCATGCTGCGAGGGCCGTTACCATAGCGACAAAGAGAGGGAGGGGCCAGAGGGGAGGGGGAAGGGCTGAGAGACACAGAGGAAGAGGAGGAGGAGGGGGAGGGAGAAGAGTAGGGAGTCTTCCTGTCCTCCTCCACGTCTGCAGCGTACAGATTGCTGAGAGAGCTGGCCAATCGAGAGCTGAGAGCTGAGCTGAAGGCGGGGCAGGGGGCGCACATTCAAACACACAAACAAAATGATACAAACAACAAAACACACTGTGACAACATCCTTCTGATCCTGGATCAGAAACACTGCTCAGCTGATAGTAACTGAGTCCACAGTGTGACCATGATGTTAACTGACAGACACAGCAAGTCAGGTTTATTAAAGATTTAAACCAGGATCAACTCAGGTTTACTAAAGATTTAATCCTTGATTAAAACCCCTGTTAAACTGCTTTAAGCATCTCATACTGAGTTAACCTGATGTTATCCAATCTGGATCAAGGCACGTTTAAACCTGAAAGAGTGAACAATGACTTTACTTACTGACTTAATCATGCCATGATCCAGGCTGGATAACAGGTTAACTCAGTGTAACTGAGGTTCAAATCAGGTTTAAGTCCATTATACGCTGTTGTACGATCTTTGCAACAGTACTACATATAGGTGAACTAAGATGACAGACAGAGAGTGAAGGACACTCAGTGAGGTCAGAGGTCTGACTGATGAGGAGGAGATAATGAAGAGGAGCGGGAGTCAGACAGGATGCTGGTGGAAACACTAACCTCCTGATGTTTGACGCAGATGATGACGGACTTCTCCCAATCCTCTTGGCAGCAGCAGAAGCAGAGGATGCTGGGAACTTGGAGGACTTGAGGGGGGAGGAGGGGCCCTGACCCACCCCCAGTGACAACCTGAACACACACATCACTATCAATACATGTACTGATTAATGGTTTTGACCAGTTGATCCACTGATTAATGAGAAATTGCTTTTTTTTTCATCACATGTTCAGCCACCTGTTGTGATGTTCTTCTTAGTTTAGCTTTTAGAGTCAGGCTAAGTTCAGTCTTAGTTCGGCATTAGTTCAGTTCTGACTTGTACCTGAGAGGCTGAGAGGCTGATCTGCTGTGCATCTTCATCTCCTCCACCCTGAAAGAAAACACATCAGTTTATATCCACATCTCCTCAGATGCAGAGTCAGGAATGTGTTTAGACAGGATTCTGGTGTTCAGGAGGATGATTCATTCATCCAGCTGATAAAAATACTTTCTAACTGATTGGCAGGACACTAAATACATCACACCTACAGCCTCCATCAGGCTGCTTCTCTAGTTTCATAACCAGACAGACACATTCTCTTTTAGTTGCTTATAAAGAAAAAAGTCTGGTGTGTGCTTGTAGGGAACCAGATGCAGAGAACCCTGTAACCCTGAAACCCTTTAAGAGTCATGGATCAGTGGAGCTGCTCTGTTAGAGGTTCAGCTCCCTCTGCTGGTCCTCTTCTGGTTCTGGTGTTGGTACCTCAGAGCTCCGGTGGTGGCGGGGCGGGGGGGGCGTCGGCTCTTTAAGGCTCTCAGTTTGTCTCCCTGAGTCAGACCCAGACTGCTGTCTGTTCCCTCACTCTGGAGGATAAAACAAACGCAACATGAGACAAGTCACAAGAAAAACAGAGTGTGAACCGTGTGTTTCTTCATGTATGTACTGTGTGAACGTGTGTGTGTGTGTTTGACCTCCTGCAGATGGCACATGTTGCTGTTGTGGGCGGGGTTTAAGGTGAGGTCATCCATAGTGGTGATGAGGTGAGTCACCGCCCTCTCCTCCAGCTTGGCCTTCTGGAAACGTTCACTGTCGCCTAGCGACCACAACACTGCTTGCTTCCTGTTAATACAAGAACAGGGTCAGGTGACCTCACTTGGAACTTCAAGTACAGTTACAGCTTTTTCAGATTACTTGTCCGTCAAGTCTCTAAAATATCATAAAACTGTGAAAAAGAGTGTGACGTCTTCAAATAACCCAAAGGGATTCAGTTTACTAGAGCTAAAAAAGAAACCCTGATTCTTAAACTGGAGTTGAAGACAAAATGCTCAAATAGGACTGTCTGAGGACATGTGAACATTTCTGCAAGCTCACACAGGAAGAAGTCTTACAGCACCTACTGTGTGCTATAAGACACAATAGGTTTCCTCTCAGGAAGCCGAGCTGGAAAAACATCCATCCATCCATTTTCTATCCCGCTTTATCCGTCAGGAGCCTATCCCAGCTGACTACGGGCCAGAGGCGTGGTACACCCTGGAGAGGTCTCCAGCCAATCACTGGCTGGTGACCTCTACACCAATGTAGATTAGCCAATTAACCTAATGTGCATGTTTTTGTGATTGTGGGAGGAAGCCGGAGTAACTGGAGAAAACCCACACAGGCACAGGGAGAACATGCAAACTACGCACTTCTGAACCTGGAACCCTCTTGCTGTGATGCGACAATGCTAACCACTGCACCACCGTGCTGCCCTCAGCTGGAAAAACATGATGACTAAAAATCTGTTTAAAAACAAAACAGGCCTCGTAAGAATCTGGAGGCCAACACAAACACACAGTCTGGCACCAGAAACTGCCACAGCATGGAAACGGTTCATAGAGATAAGCAGCAGGTCTGTACTATACATAAACATATACACTGTTAACACACACACACACACACACGCTCTGGTCCTGTCCTGTCAGCACACTGAAGTGGTTTCTGATAATCTGACCTGTGTGAACTCTGCTCATGCTCATGAGTCCTGCTTCATATTTACAGACTGAGCTGAACTCACTGTTTGGAGCAGTCTCCTGGTCTGACAGTAATGTGATAACAATAATAATAATAATACTAATCATAATAATAATGTGTGTTCAAGTTACAAAGTGCTTTACATTTGATAATGGAATAACACGTTTATTTTTTCAGTGTAGAGGCAGTTTTTTTTTAATGATATGCAACTGTAAATACTAAAATCAATCAAATCAACCTGTTTTAATCAAAAACTGGTTCTTCCCCTTATGAACTCATTAACATTACAGACGATAACATTCAATCAGAGAGACTCACTCTTCCAGGAAGTTCTGCTGTGGTCCAATCACAGAGCCCGGCCTGCAGATCCTGATCCAGGCGATGGCCTCTCCTGCCGTGAAGCGGTAATGTTTCATCAGGTAACAGCCAATCAGAGTGCCCGTCCTGCCCAGACCAGCTGACAGAGACAGAGGTTTTACAGAGAGTCAGCAAAGCAGCATCAGACAGACACAAGAGAACAGATGTGTATGAACAGATATTTCTATAAATATATAAAAACAGCTGAAACAATCAATTAATGAATTAGTCAATTGACAGAAAACTCATTATTGGCAATTATTTGGATAATCAATTAACCATCCAAACATTTACTGGCTCCAGCTTCTCAGTGTCTCTCTGTTTTCTGTCTGTTGTGAATGATGAAAAGTTTGATGTTTGATTCAGTCTGATTATTAGTTGTATCAATAGACACAGGTATAACAGCCTCCACAGATGGTTGTTACGATGTTATTATTATGATTATTATTCTTATCAATGAGACTGATCAAACTGATCAGACTGATCATTCTGATCGGTCTCATTGATTAGGATTGAGTTTGGGCTGTCACTCTGGACAAGTATTTAGTGGGGACAGACAGAAGATTGGCTTCTAAAAGCATGGAGACTAATGTGAAGATTATTCAGTAGTAAAATTAATAATTAAATTAAGATTAAAGTGAAATTAATCCTTAGTTGCAGGTCTCAACAGGACGTCCTCACCCTTGCAGTGGACGGCCACAGCTCCGTCTGTGCTCTCACAGATGTGCAGGAAGCGGAGCGTGATCATGTCGCTGGGCGTGCTGCCGTCCAAGAAGAACAGGTCGTAGTGGTCGAAGCCGGCGTCGGTGAAACGTTTGGAGTCATAGATCTTCTTGTTCAGACGGATGACAGTGGTCACGTTGTGTTTCCTGAAGTACGGGAAGTACGCCTCGGGGGCATGGAGAGGGTAACCTGCAGGGGGCGGGGCCACCACAGGTGTTACAGCTGAGTTCAGACACCATGAATCAGTTTCAGACAGTGTCTCCTGAAGCTGTGTTTGTATGTGTGTGTGTGTGCGCGCACTGAGGACCAGTGACAAACCACACAAGTATCTCATTTCAAACTGACCTTAAATTTCAGCTGACTTGTTTTTAATATAGACCCTTTAAAAGCAGACTGAGAAGTACCAGTGGAATACTATGCTCTTTAGCATCTGACCATATAGTGTTGACAGTAAAGTGCATAGAGTTAAATCAAGAGAAAGAGATAAATGAATGTACACAATATTTCAGTGAGCTGTTTTCTCCACTCAGCAGCCGCCAAATGCTGCGTCACTATATTTCGTCCTGAAGAATAAAAAAAGTTGAGGAACTTGCAGCAGAATGTTTGACAGTGCAGAGCAGAGACAGACTGAAGACCAGCAGCCAACCTGTCATGAAGGACTCAGCGGTCCCTGAAGAGCTGGTTCGTCTGTTCAATAAACCTTTCTGATGTTCAAAAGTCACTACTAAATGCAAAACTGTATTATTTCCACTTTCTATCTATCTACTGAGAGACAGAATCTACTGATGTTAGATGTCTGTGTAAACTGTGCAGGGAGTTTCTCTGCAACTTGTCCTCTGACCAACATGTCCACTGTCTGATGCAGTTTGTTTTCCATCAGCTGACAGACAGCAACCTGTCTCTCTGGACACTCACCGTTCTCTATTTTCGTTTTAAGATGAGGTCCACTGAAGGCCAGAATCTTCCCTGGAACAATCCAGTTCAGATCTCCGTTCTCCACCCGCTATGAAAGCAAACAGAGACACAGGCTCAGGACCAAACGACAGAACGTGTGAATGTTAGAGTCAACGCAGGACTGAGAAGTTTGAGAAAATGTAGATGGGAACATCCAAAACAGAAACATTATCATTAAACAACGGTGATGGTGAAACCTGCAGCTCTGAATGTTCTGTAACGAAGCTTTGTTTGTAGATCAGGGTTAGGGTTCTGTTCATCCTTCGGGGGGCGCTGCAGTCTTATTTCCTGAACATCATCCACAACATCTCATACATGTTGTTTGAACAAAGAGAACGTACACTGAGAGTTAACTGGACTAACTTTTACATTCTTTACAGATGTTTCATACTTTAATTGATTCAGAAACATCTCCTGCTTTGTCTTGTTTCTTGGTTTGAGATTTATCCTTTTCTATATTATTTTCTTACATCTTGTTTTTGTGTTATTCACCTAATTTACTTGAAAGGTTTAGTGAACATTTCTGAATTTTCTACAGTTTTTGTGAGTCCTCCTAATAAAACCCTATGAAAAGCTGAGATGACCTGCTGACACGTCAAAAGGTTTTTCTTCTTCTACCTAAATTATTTATGACTCTGCAGCTCTGCAGAGTTACAGAGGAAGACCAACTGCTCCTGGTTTCACTCTGTACAGGTGTTACGGTAGCTGGATACCTCAGCTGCTCAGTTAGTACTGGTTCTGGTGTTGGTTTTTTACCTCATAGTGTTCGTACTCGTCCACATCGAAGGTCTCAAAGTTGAAGAAGCCATGCTGTAGAGCCTGAAACACACACACAGCTCAGAGTGTGAACAAACTTAACTGGAGAATGTGAAAATGACTGTGAAGACATGATAACAACCAGTGAGTGAGTCGTGTCCCTGATCCTAAACCAAAAACCAGCATCATGTTGGTTCACAAAACAAACAGTGCTTACGGTATTCTGACTTGATTTGTGCTGAATTCTTCTATTCATTCTCTTTGTATGTCGTTGCCATTCATTTTCCTTATACTCATATTTATTCTATTAATTCTGTTTAATATATTTGTTTTTTTCTGAAGCTGTTTAAGCTTCTGGCTCCTTGTCACATCTTTTACTTGTGTTATCTGGTTTTAGGCTGTTGTATGAGCTACATGCAAATAAAAGAGAAAAACTAAAGCCATCCATACTGGCCACAACAACTAAAAACTCATTTAGAACTAACACACAAAACAGCACATGTACCAAAAGCAGGATGAACAGCACTCACTAATCAACTCATGTTCCACAGTTTGTAGGGCCTGAATCTGAATGTGGGAGGTTCTGTAGTGTCTGTCTGAATCTGTGCAGAAGCTTCTCAATACTTTGGCTGTACTGATTCACTGTGGCCCACAGTCACAATCAGATGGCTTTTCAACTGTACTTTGTGTATAACAGTGTTGGAACATAGATCTCACTGTTTGTTAGGCTTCAGCATCTTAAAACACAGTAACTGTAGCATGTGCTAAGGTCTGGGTCTCCTACTAAGACAAGAGAGGAGAGCTGACTGGAAAAGTCTGTGGCTGCAGCATATTGTCTGTTTCATGTCTTGTCTGTGTTAATGGTTGATGATTGGCTGCCCTCGCTCCTCTGCAGTACAACAGCTCCTTGTCCTCACACACACACAAACTTGTTTTACTATCTCTGTGAGGACAGTCTTTGACATAACGCGTTCCCTAACCCTCACCAGAACCCAACTCTCTCCCTCTCTCACCCTCAGATCAAACAGCCCTTTAAAGTTGTGGGGGCCGACCAAAATGTCCCCACTTTCCTAAAATGTCCTCACTCCATGAGGTCTATGCTAAAATTGGTCTTCACAAAGACAAATATACAAGTAAACACACACACACATTCTGAGCTCTTATGTAAAAGTAATCTTTAGTAAACTGGAGACTCTCTGATCCAGTTTGCAGCTCAGACATGTTGGTTCATCTGGAGTTACAAACATCTAGACTTGAACTCTTGTATTATTCTTGTCTTTCTGTGTTTGTCTTTCAGTAAACTCAGTGTGCCACATGTCGAGTGATGTACAGCATATGATCATTTAACATCATGATTTCATCTTAAGTCATCTTCAGAGCCAGTTTAGTAAAAGACATTTTAAAAATATGAATCAGACCATTAAAGACTTTCCCCTCTCTCTCTCTCTCTAGATTGAATATCAACCCCCCTTAAAAAAAATATGTAAAAATAAATAAATATACCACTGGTCAAAAGTTTTAGAACTCCCCCCATTTTTCCAGTGTGTATTCAAATGTCAGCAGCAAAAAAAAAAAGGTAAGTCACCAAAAAGAGAAAAATTCTGTAAATAAGAAGAAAACTTTTTCAGGGATGAAGAAACAGCTTCAGCAGGATAATACTGTGCTGCAGGAAGTAGGACTGTATAGTGCTCTCAGAACGGTGAGAACCAGGCAGGAACAAAGATGATTTCCTCCTACAGCAGGATCAGGACCCACAACATCAAAAGACCCGAACCATGGTGGCTTCACATGATGAAGACCTGCACCGTCTCTAGACCCTGAACCCCATGGAGCTGGTCTGGGATGAACTGCACTCTCATTGGGTTTCATGCAGCTTTACTTAGTATTATTACAGCTGTAATGATTAGTGCATTAATGGATAAGTTGACCAACTAAAAATTAACCTGCAGCTGTTTTGATAATTGATTAATCTTTGGTATTTTTAAGCAAAAATTGACAAACAGAATAGAAATGTGAGCATTTGATGCTTTTCTTTCTCCTACATTACAATTAAATAGTTTTGGGTTCTGAACAAAACAATCCATGAATCAAGAAAATAATCAGCAGATTAATGGATGATGAAAATAGCTGTTGGTTGCAGCCTTGCAGCAGACCATGTCATGTTAGACCAGCTGACTCTCAATCACAGACTCAGTTTTACGTTCAGTCCCGTCCCCGTTTTCCCTCTACACATCCAGATATTTTCTCATCATTCTATATTCACGGTCTGTTTTTAATGGCCTTTGTTTAACTTTAAATAATTTATTCCACTTTTAGGGCGTTTTATCAGCAGTCTTCTAACTGATTCGTTACTGATATTAGTATGCCCTATCAAACCTAATGTTTTCATTTAGCTCCTCCCACTGTCACACAGGTGACACAGTGAAGGTGAGTGATGGGTGTGAGTGTTTGACTTCATCCTCTCAGGGTGATGTCAGGAACCATGTAGCCAATCAGAGTAGAGAAACACTGAACTCACCTTCCCGATGCCCTGCAGACAGTCCAACAATGTAAGGTTGTAGCTGCAGTTTCCAAAGGAGGCATCCCTGCACAGACACAGAGACACAGAGAATGAGTGAAACTTGGCCCATAAACACAGAGTGATGGATCTGAACACTAACATTAAGATGAAATGATCAGATTAAATGTATTGATCTCCAGCTGACAGGAAGCAGCTGAACAAACTGTGAGTGAAGTCAGGGTACAGCTGTGAGAGCCCACTGAGCAGCTACATAGTGATTAATAATCATTATTGATAATTACCGATGATCTGAGAGGAGGATCTGAGGCTGCAGAATCAAAATCACCTTTTAATCCCTTCCTACCTCAGTGTCACCTGTTTGATTCACTTCAGTTCACCCTATTGTTTCAGTCCCTCGGTTGTTAGGGTCCTGACTGTATTTCATTTATTTGATTTACTGTATCAAAGCATGTTCTGACTCTGTCTGTATATAATATGGCATGTGTGTGAGGACACAACCTGACTTACTGACACGTCAACCTGTATTTCTGTATTTAGTCAGTAACAGCCAGGTATGGTCAGGTGCAGCCTCCTGAGACTTAGAGGATGCAGTATCATCTGAGACACCACATACTTCTCATGACAGCAGCAGCTCAGCTGGACACACCTGTTCTGAGACAACACCTGAACTTTCTCCAGACGTTTTAACCATGCTGACACCGTGAAGGGAAGTCAACAGATACACCTGTTATCTTCGCTGTAACGTACATGTACTTTAAAACACAATCAAGTTTTCATGTGCCTATAATTATATATGTATTCATGTTTATATAGAACCATGTGTATGTAAAAATGTATGTGTTTCCTAAAAACACCAGAAAGCAATATATGTTTTGACAACTAAGACTAAAGTGAAAGATGAAGAGAGGAAGAGGAGAACAAGAGCCTCTGCTGTTGTGTGAATCAGTGGATCACAGCTTTGTCAGTGGACCATAGTTGTGTGAGTGTTGTATAGTTTGCGGTCATGGGTGTGGACATGTCTTCAGTGTGTGAACCTTCAGCTTCATTATCTCAGCAGTGTCAGATTCTCACCGAGCTGATATTGCTCCTCTCACATCAGTGACACAAATCTCTACATCATGGAGAGAGAGGCAGCCTCATCACAGAGATCATATATTAAATCTCATTTAGAATGTGAACTGGACGTGATGAGCCAGTTTATGAGTGAACAAGTTCAAATAATCTTCATCAGCAGGGCTGCAACTAACAGTTATTTTCATCATCATCACTGATAAACTGTGGTAAAATGTCTGAGAATTGACACTAATTGACCATAAGTGCCTACTACCCTTCTGTCTTCACAGAGTGGGGGCAAGAAGGCAAAGCAAAGCGAACCAGTGTGTAGTCACACACACAAACTGGACTGTCCTGGTGTCCTTCTGGAGTCCACAAACTGAGCTGGACTATCTCCAGGTGGGGAGGGGGTGGGGAGAGCCATCCAAAGACACCACAGAGCAGGAGGAGGACTCTACCATCAGCACAGAGCTGAACCCCCTGAGGAGTGAGGTCACATAGCAGGCGTGACATGCAGCTGAGAGAGGAGAGAGCACTGACTACACGCTCTGAAAGAGCAGCTAGACTCACACAGACCACAACCAGGACCCACCTCAACACCCACCACACCCAGATCTCCCCCATGCCACATATCAACCCCCCCCCACCTCTCCATCACTCCAAACCAGCTCTAATGGAAAATTCGTCAGTGAAGAGAAACTTTTAAAGCACACCTTCACAGAGGTGTAGAAAATTTAAAGTGTGTTTACCCTCTGTCAGCACAACCACAAATCGATATTACATGGTTTTTCTGTGTGACAATTCATTTCACAGTTCATAAGCGACATCTCAAAATATTAACAAACCTCAGAGAAAGCACAAAGTCCAAACTTAACCAGATTTAACAGTCCCTGCAGTTGTTTGACAGACGTCAGTAACCAAATATTCAGACCGCTTACTGTACAATAAACAGTACAGTAGTTTCATTCTGCTCTCAGGCAGTCAGTGAATGCCTCACTGTAGGGGGTGTGTCCGCCTCATGTTTAATCCATCAGCAGCCTGCAGAGCTCAGAGCGCCTCATCACACCTCCACCCAACAGCACCCTGTTGTTATATAACCACTCAGTGTGAGTGTCTGGGGTGACAACAAAAAGCCCTTTATCCTCCCCACACCCACACACACACACACACACACACACACACACACACACACACACACACACACACACACACACACACACACAC
>JBBMJY010000022.1:23428924-23444159 GCA_037833715.1 Toxotes lorentzi
ACACACACACACACACACACACACACACACACACACACACACACACACACACACACACACACACACACACAGCCCTCTCTCTTCTCTCAGTTTGTGCCTCAGAAACAACAAACTGAAGCTTCAAACTAACTTTATTCCTCCTGTTTTCATGATTTAAACATCTTCTACAATAGTTTCACACCAAACACACAAGAAACAAACACTTTGCCTGAGGTAGATGGAGAATAAAGAGTGGCAAACTACGATGCTACATTAACCTGCTAAACACTAAATATTTCTTCTCTGTTGTAAAATCATTGCTGTCATATCTTCTAACTTTTCTCAATGCCAGAGTGCCACTGGATGGAGGACAGCAAAGCCTGACCCTCTGTTGGAAATCAGGGCCTAGCTCTGTGCTATGCAGAACTTTTTAAAATGTCAGAGTGTATCACAGCTGATAAACTCTGGGCTGCCAGAACCATCCCTCAGTGGGTTTATACTGGTCTGGACTCTGCTGGTTCACGCAGTGGAGAGTCTTTACAGCACAATCACAGCAGTAAAGACTCTGAACTGAAGAGAAGGATGTTACTGTTTCCTCACAAGGTCACCTCATGACTTGTAGTTTTGTAGTAGTACTGCAGTACATCTGTAGTAGTCCTGGCAGGGGACAGACTGACCTGAAGGGCAGGTAGGAGGCGTTTGAACCAGAGATCAGAGCTCTGTAGGCTTCTTCTGGAGTTTTCTTCAGGTAGATCACCTGAGACAGAGACAAACAGTCAGGTAAAATATGCTGCTCATCACCAGGCTTCGATTTTCACACAAGTCATGTGGAGAAAAGACCATTTACAGGTAAACTTGACTTTATTTCCTTTATATCATTGTTTAGACCAAACTTGAGATGTTGCATTAGTGCATGTACTTGATATCATTACTGAATATCTGTACCATTAAACTGGCATGACATTCAGAATACCAGCTGTATAGTTGAACACAAATGATTATAATGTCTCAGTATTTGTGTGTACAAATGAACATTACAGCTAGTTACACTGCAGCTCCTGCGATTTAAAAAAGTCCTCTTTCAATATAAAAGCAATCAATCGTTCAGCCTGGCTGTTGTGAGTGGTCAGTGTGTCAGTGTTCAGTGTCTCTGTCCACACAATCAACTTCTGTTTCAGCTGCTTCAACACCATCAAATATTCAACACACACACATACACACACCAGGACAGTGTGTGTGTGTGAGTAACATATCAGGTCTACCTGATCAGGTCAATCTGTTCTACCTACACACGTCAACTTCACGCTGACTTACCTTCATACTGTCAGTGCATCACTTGTGGTACAATTTTCTGTTGCTTTTGTGTTACATGAGACAACATGTCATACTGATGGTAGGGCTAGAAGGCAATAGCAGCACAGTATTTTGTGCTACTGTTTGTGCTTGGTTGAGGTTTGAACTGATGTTACCACAGTAGCTTGTTATCCAGCCTGGCTGGACTCTGATGGTAAAGTCATCTTTTCAAAGTTTGTTGCATTTTGTCTTTGTCTGCACAGGTTGCTGCAGATTTTATAAAGATATTGCTCTGCTGTTTCCAAAGCTTTTCCAAATCACAGAGGCTTCACCACAGTTTCATTGTCCTGTGTGGACATTTTTCTCTTGGTCTGGGTAACCCTGCAGCTGTAGCTTGATGTGGTGACTGACCCAAATACAGAACAGATACATTTACTGTAGTTTACTTATGAGTTTATTACTGTTACTGCGGGAAGTGTTTTCTTGATAATTATCTAGATCCTTTTATTGCCCAGCCTTTTACACTGCAACATGAAAAACCTGAATATTAATGAGTTTTCTAACTCCTGTTTAACCCCCAAATCCAACCAAGACAACCATGCTACAAGTGGACTACAGTTACCATAATCCTCTGAAGGGTGTATAACACTGACATGGGTTCAGTGAGTCAGCTGTGATCAGCTCCTGTCTGCAGTGATCCCATGGATGAACAGACAGCTCTCAATGGATCACTGTGATACTAAAGGAAACTTAAAAACAGCAGGATTCTCAATGAAGTTTTGCTGCCTCTTCTCCTCTGATTTCTAATTTCTGGTGGTTTATTCTGGAAGGACATCAGAGATAATCCACACTCTCCTGTTCCCCCGAGAGGCTGAAAACCTCTGATTTATCAGCAGAAACCCAGTGTGTTATTATCCCAACAGGAAGAGGAGAAGAAATTCTCACAGCGTATCCTCCGATCAGCACGGCAGCATTGGATCTCTTCCTCTGGTCGAAGCTGGTGTAGTGAACAATTCGTTTCCTGGTCAGAGTGAAGGACTGCAGAGAAGAAGAAAACACAGCATGAGCACTGTTACAGCTGCCAGGACTGTAGACAACTAGACAAGTAGTCAGTTATCAGTTGTCTTCAGCAAATCAAAACCACCAACACTTTTGTATTCTGTCACAACAACGGATTTTTGGGCTTTTTGGACAAAACAAGATGTTAAAGAAGTCACATGCGACAGAGAAACTGGGATCTCAGCACTATTTTATGACATTTCATAGATCATATGATTGATCGGTTACAGCAGAAAATAACTGACAGGTTGTGACGTAATAGAGAACAACAGGATGAAGCATGAAACAGACGTGGAGCTGCAGATTCTCACACTGTACTGCTAAAGCATCTTCTGTGTTTATTTCCTCATTAGTAACTAACTGTTGACACATCCATCCCATTCATCATGGGGTGTGTACAAATAACAAAACAACACCACACATTCATCTGCAGTGATTCTCCAAGCAGTTTCTTCAGGGGGACTGAGCAGTTTCTCACATTTCCATCAGTTCCTCAGGAAACAATGTTTGGATCTTGATGTAAAAAAAAAAAAAAACTCAGACATATTTATGGTGCTGAGATCTATGAGTTTATACACTTTGGTGCAGATCCTGATCCTAATCTGGATCTGGGAGAAGAAAATGCAGAATCTGCATCACACACAGCTTGGACTTACTCTTTTTTTATCACAAAGAAATCACTATTATTTCTCATTTCTATTATCAGAGTCAGACACAAGTGTGAAGGACTGTCCGACCATTGGTGACCGAATGAAGCTCCAGGGTGACTGAATGATGTTTGGTATTTTAGTGAGCTTGAAACTGGCTGCACTTGTCTGTGTGGTGTTTCGGTGCCGAGCGTGAAGGCAGGAGCTTCCTTCAAATGAAGAACAGTTGTTGATGGAAGTTTAATGATTGAATTAAACGCTTCTCTGTCAGTAGATGTATTTAACTCTGCATGAAAAATGACCATTTAACTTGTTTAAAGTAGGAACATTTGTAAACCAGTCTGAGAGTCCACAGTGCTGTCCACTGCTACTGTGCACTATATGAAAAGCTTCTTCTTCAGTTCATTAAATTCCTGCAGCATATGAAGGCAGCAGGACAACGTATGCTGATAAATGTGCAGCCAGAGCACAGTGACATTACACACACTGTTCACTGTGCTTACCTTCATTAAATCACATGTAAACAACAGCAGGTTGCTACAGAAGAACCACCTGTGAGACCAACACCTGCCACCCTGCCCTGCTGAATCTGATGATGTGTGTGAAAGTGATTTGATGTTGTGTAATACTGTGTCTGTCCTGTTGCATTCTGGACATTCCTGTTGAGGGAGAGTCAACTGCAGCAGAAACTCACCTTCAGCTTCTTGTTGAGTTTGCAGCAGTATCGGTACAACATGGCCAGGTTCAGTGGACCAAAGTCTGCATAGAAACTGGAGACAACCAGAGGACAGACAGGTTAAATCACTGTGGATTTAGGTGGTTATCCACCAAAAGGTGATCTGTGTGTTGGAATGGAAAGTGATGACAAGTACCAGAGAGCTGTGAAAGTGTCAACTTGCATTCAAAAATACAGTTTAAACAACTGTTTACACTTTGATGTCTGAGCTCTGGACCAACCTGAACTGTGATTTAACCCAGGACTAACATTAAACTCTGGGTGAAGATCAGAGTCCACAATAACATCCTCAGTCAAACACACCACCTGTTCTGATTATTTTCGGGACACTTCAGTATTTTTGCCTAATCTCAGATAAGGATGAAAGATTTGTTGTCTTTACACTGAGCAGGGTGCAGAGTTATTTACTGAAGATTCAGGTATCATATTTGTTCTCTGCCTAGAACAGAAAATTCAAACTCTGCAGCATCTTCCCTGAATAAAAGCACTTTAATAGCCCTGCAGACTGGCTCCTGAAACACTTAGAGTGCAGAGCAGCAGATCAACATCATATGATAAACTTACTTTTCGTAGATGAACTCGTCATCGGTGCAGAAGTAGTGAGTGTTGGCTGTGCTTTTAGGTTTACTGCGTAATGTGGCGAAGTACAGACGCTCTGGTAGAGAGAGACAGAGAAATGAAGAAATGAATAAAACTAAATTTTCTGAAAAACTGAAATCCCTGGTTAGAGACCAGCTAAAGGTTTTAGTTAGGTTTCATGTCAAATCCTATAAATCATATAAATAACACAATAATAATAATAAGGAAACACATGTATAGAAGAACAGATCAAAGTGAATAAATACAAATAATTCAGAAGTGTAATAATTTTCTTTACAGTTAGAATCTTATTACACTTTGAAGACTGAGGAGATACAAGATTAAAAGAAAAGGTGTTTTATCTAAATAAATAATTTTCACTGACAAGTAAACCTGTTGTAAACATCAACACAAATGAATAATTGCTATTGTTGTTATTGATATCAGCTGCATTTTTTGGGCTGTCAAACGTACAGAAAAATTCCTGTCTCGATTGACCAGAGTATAAAGTGAAACTTTCACATTGATGATTCTGTCTGAACCAAAAGTGAACGGACAGAACATCAGATAAACGATCAATATGATCCACCGTTTGTTAAGGCTGTGATCTATGAATCTATTCATCCTTACAGCACAAACACAAACAGCTGTCACTGTTTGTATCAAGCCGTTTTCACCATGTTATCTTCCCACCTGTAGTAATGATGGTGAAGTGTTCAATCAACCAAACTACCTGATCAATAACCAATCACCTGCTGATCAGCTGACCAGACAGACAGCAGAGAGGAGCTGCTGGTTGATACTCAGTGACTTTGATGAACTTTTGATAGTCTTTACCTTTAATAAAATGCATATATATTTGATGGACAAACTCTTTCATACTCTTAATTCTGAATAAACCCTTTCTGCCTTTGCTAAAACTTTATTCCTCTTATAGTTACATTTAATAAACTCAGACTTTTTAAAAATAAACGCTTTATCTTCACTTTATTTTTACCTTTATTAAAACTCTATCTTTTATTAGTTCAACTTTTTTACCTTTAATAAACTCCGCGGTCCCCAGCAGCTCCAGGTCCTCACTCATCCTGAACAGCGCGGACAGGATCGGTGGGTGCTTGACTCCCTCCCCTGTCATAAATCCCCCCTCCTCCCACCCTCTTTACAAATCCTCAGAAACTTTTCAAACTGCGAACCGCTCGGTTAGCTCTTAGCAGGCTAGCAGCAGCCGAACACAGACTGTCTGAAAAGTTAAAAACTTTCTCCTCACTTTGTCATCAGTCTCTGTGACCGATCTTCACTCACGGAGGAACCTTTTCTACCGTTTA
Source organism: Toxotes lorentzi (assembly GCA_037833715.1). Classification (NCBI taxonomy): domain Eukaryota; kingdom Metazoa; phylum Chordata; class Actinopteri; family Toxotidae; genus Toxotes; species Toxotes lorentzi. The sequence continues at coordinate 23,434,543 of JBBMJY010000022.1, forward strand.
CGCTGTTTGCTTTTCCGTTTTTAGCCGATACATTTTCTCGGGTTAGCATGTTTGCACGTTAGCATATTAGCCTTACAGCTTCATGAGGACACTCGCGGAGTCTGAAACTCTGATTGACCGAATCCTGTCTTAAGACACGTTACCATAGCAGCGAGGGCCGCTCCCATAGCAACCACAGCCAATCAACAACCAGAACGCTCTATGCTACCTTCACGGTTAGATGGGAAACATGAGTAGTGAGGCTTTCAGGTGCCGACGGGAAAAAAAGGATGTTTACTGAACAGTTCATGAACCTCTGCAGTTCCAGATTATAAACCAAAACCTTCAGTCTGAGGTGAGTCCACTGTTTTTCATATGTATGGAGCATTTTCGTTGGTCATGTGATTTGTTTTTAAAGCACTGTGTAACATTTTTAAAGGTACTATATAAATCAGGTTAATTATTATCATGATTTTTATTATTGTTGTAATGTTCCAATATTATTAACTTGATCATTTTCCTGGATAAATATTATGTATTATATATGTTTTGTAAAAGTGATGTCTTTCTTGTTATTTCTGGGTTTTTCAGTCTCGGTATTAAAGATGAAAAGAAAAAACACTAACAGTTAGAAATATGAGTTGGTTTGCTTTGCTCCTGCTCTTTTCTTTTTTCTCTACAGTTTGGTGAAGTAACGCCACCTGCTCTCAGGTCAGGTTCAGACCAGGTTTTCTTCTAATCAGACAGATATGTTGCACCTACCAAACAGACCAGCTGAACCTGGACTTTAGAGAACTCCTGAAACAAGGTGATTTGTTTTGGAAACAGGTTGTATAATCTCACATGACTTGACTGGCTGATTCAGGTGGAGATTTAAATCCCAGATTAGTTCTTTAGTGTCTGCAGACCCTCTGTTTATGTCAAACACACCTGCAATCAGAGAGATCCATACACGGTTTGGAGCTGGTCCAGGTCCTGGTCCGGGTTCGAGTCCGGGCCCTGGCCCTGGTCCTGGTGCTAGTCCTGGTCCTATCTGTGGGATGCGGGGACCATCTTGGTGCGTCCTCCAGGCCCCGGTGTCTGCCATGCTGCAGGGCGGCAAGCAGACTGCGAGGACAGGGCTGGACTGAGCCAAGGAGGTGTCAGGTGACCTGGATCAGGTTACTCCTGGTTCCAGAGGGGACGGAGGTGTGAGTTTACAGTCTCCTCGGGTTTCAACACACATTCAGGTCTGAGCAGGGGTTCCTGCTGTGTACACTGTACATCAGCAGCGGACATCAGAAGAGGTTAGAGGGACAACAACACAACACCACAGTGATGACTTCACGGAAACAAGATGGGGACCACAGGAAGTCCAGGGCCACCAGGAAAAGTCCAGATCAGGTCACCTGTCATCATGCAGAGACAGATGCTGAGCCACAAAGTCATAATTTATTACTTATCTCAAAATGTTGATACTGATCTAAAACTAAACCCAGGAACTTAGCACACTTAACCCAGACTCTAAGAATCTTGATGTACAAAATCAGAATGCTGTCTTTATAGGTCATAATTCTGATGTGGGATCTCAGAAGTTTGACCTCAGAAAGTTATGCTCAGATTTAAAAGTGATGATGAGGGTTTTTCTTCAGCACAGAGATCTGTCTTCTCCATTGACTCACTATAAAGCTCACATGTCAAGTGTTTGGCTCTGGGCAAGCTGCAACCTGCAGGTGACCTCAGCTCCTCACTAACCCAGACTGACTGTGGTCCTGTCAGCACCCCCTACAGGCTGCAGAGCTCCTTACAGCCACAACCATCCTAATGATTCAGATCACATCGGGTCTGTTTTCAGGACAGGTCCACAATGTGCATATGAACAGGTTTTTCCTCCTATTCATGCTGAATATTAACAGGTGGAGAGAGAGTCCACAGTCCTGACTCTGTGTTGGATGTATTCTGAAGTTAGTGCGAAGTTTAATTAGTATGAAGGAGACAAAATTCTGGCTCTATCACATCACAAACATGTTGCGCATGTTACTTTCTCTGTGGGTTCTTGGTTTTCAGGCTGGAGCCTGAGGAGACTTTCTCTTTCCTGTCCGGACTCTGTTTTTGCAGCTGGTCTGTGTCCGACTTCTCTCTGTTCTCCTCATGGGTGACACTGTTGTTTCTGTGCTGAGAGTTAAAAGTTCCTGTGAGACTTATCCACAAACGTCATCCGAACATCATCAAAACTTTGTTGTACAAACTGTTTTTGTCTATTTGTCATATTATAAAATTTAAAACTGCACTGCTTCTTCAGATTTCTAATGACGGACTCTGAGAACCCATTAAAAACATAAACAGACAAACATGAACGTTGGAAAGACTTTTATTTCATTTATTACAGTATTTAAGGAAACACCCTGAGAGACAGAAGCTAAGAGGGTCAGCCAAGACGGGAGCAGCTACTGAGTCCAGCAGAAAGACAGTGGGTGTGTGTTCAGTGTGTGCGGCTACAGGTTGAGGTTGGCGGCTCCTGATCCTTGACATTCGATGATGTAGGTCACATTACTGCTGAGCTCATCCTCACATTTTGTTATTGTGAACTTTGCCTGAAAATATCAAAATAAGAGCACGTATTAAAAAAAGGTTTCAGCAGCAGCTTGAGCAGGACGTAATGCAGTGTCCGTCATCACTGCCACACTCAACCCTTCACCATCCACACATTATTAATCCTGTCATAAAGGTATTTTGGTGCAGTCTAGAGAAAATAATGAATGGACTGATTCACAGGTTGTATTTTAATGGAGTTTCTGCCTGAACCAAGATATTTTTAAAAGGTAAAAAATTACATAAAAGCTAAAGAGACATCCCAGAATTTTCACCATATTCTCATTTTAAGGTGCAGAGGAACTGTGATGTGTTTTCATTCTCTTCTACCTTTCATCCTTTAAACACCTTTTACTCTGCTGGACTCCATAAGTTTTTCTGCTGAAATACAAATGACAGAATGAAGGACTGAGTGAGCCGTTTCTGACCTGAGTGAGCTGCTCTGCGATGTGGATGGCTGTCTGTGTGTGCAGCGTCACAGCACCAGTTCGAATCCGAGACGTTCCCTTTGCCAACGCCATGAAGATGATGAGCTGAGGAGGAAGAGGAGATCACGAGTCAGAGTGAGGTCAGAGCGAGATCAGAGCGAGGTCAGAAGGTGTCTCTCTCACCTGGTCCTGTAGGAACTCGTCCACACAGCCGTTGTGTCTGATGTTTCTCAACAACATTTCAGCAGCTTCAATACCAATTTTATCTGCATACACACCTGCAAAGCGCACGCGCACACACACACACACACACACACACACACACACACACGTAAGTATGTCTGTGATGATCCCAGCAGTGTGTTCACAGCTTCTGAAGAGGGAGGTGACATTCGGGTGTTTGTGTCTCACTGAGACTGAAGACATGTGGTTGTTCAAATGTCAAACTAAACAGTGTAAATTCAGGTGGTTCTGGTGAACTCTCAGGTGACGTCCTCACCTTTCTTCCCCAGAGCGGAACCTGCAAACAGACAACCTGTTGACGACTCAGCAATGATTCTGAAACACAGAGGAGAAGGACCAATCAGAAAGCTGCTGAAGACACACCTGTTTCTTTATTAAAACACAGTGCATTCACTGCATGTGGGAAAAACAAAAGACCAACAGTTATAACTACATCCAGAAAGCCCTCTGAACTCTCAGTGAACAGTATTTGATTTTTTGAGATATTTTGAGGAGATTGTCATTTCCCATCTTTCTTCCAGACAGTGAACACAGCAGTGATGTCAGCAGGTGGGCGGGACTTACATGATGCCGTTGCCGTTACCGCAGGCCTTGTCTTTCTCCTGCAGCGACTGAATGTTAATGTAAAGTTCTTTGATTTCCTTCCTGATGGTTCGAACAGCAGCAGCCGACATGTCTTTAGCCAACTGAAGACACAGAAGAAGAATGTTTTTACCCACAGATGAAATCTGAACTCTGCATTTAACCCAACCATGAGCAGTGAACACTCACACACTTATTTACTTATATCTCTAGCCCCTTACCCTAACCATCAGAACTGACTGCCTAACCCTGACTCTTACTTTAACACTAACCTAAAACCATGTCTAACCCTCAAACAGCCCAAAGATTTGAGGACCGACCAAAATGTCCTCACTCCACAAGTGCACACACACGGAGCTCTCCCCACCCATCACTCTTCCTGCCACATAACGTCAATGTTGTGTGACAGAATCACCACACATCATTTAAAGACGTCTGTGCTGTGATTTCAGGTGTATTTACTTGCAAAATGATCAGAGAGAAAGTTAGAGGCTCGTTCCCGTCTGTCAGCTGCTGTGTGGTGGACTGAATGAGACTCAGAGAGAGGTGTGTCAGGAAAACACTGGAGACTCTCTTCATCGGAAAGCAACTAAGGTTTGTCAAGAAAGTCTAGATTTGTCTCCAGGTGCTATTCTGGAAAAGTCACTAAAGGGTCTGAAAAGTCATTTAACCTACAGACAAAGACCCTCAGTTGTCAGCACTGTCTGTAAACGCCTCCTGATGATGAAACAGAAACCAGAATCCAGTTTGAAAGAGCAACAGCCAATGAGGAAACACCAACACTCGGCTCGGCCGACCGATGGCATGACTTCATCTCTCAGCCAGTCAGTGACAGACGTTTCTGTTCATGGGGCTGACCTCACTGTTGTGGCCCAGCCAAAAAAGAATCTGATTTAGAAATGAGACCAACATGTATGATCAGCACATCAACGACAGAATGAGGTGAACATCTGAAAGGGGCAGAGCCTCCAGCTCTGGTCACTGGAGCAGAAGAGACTTGGGTTAAGAGGAACAGGGCATCATGTCTCTGCCCTCTCCTCCTCCTGCAGCACCTTAGTCCATTTCCATTACAGTTAGGTCTATAACTAGGTTAAACAAAAAAAAAAAAAAAAAAAAAAAATCACATCCCGTCTGTGACCCTGCAGTATAAAAGCAGCACTTTACTTTGAAGGGCAGGACTCCAGCGACGAATGCTCTGCCGTAGATCTTGGTAATGTTTCCCCTCTCTGTCATGGTGACAGGCTGCAGCTCTTTGACCGGATTCACTGTCACCAACACCTCACCTCCACCTTTAGGGTAGTAACCCCTGAGACACACACATACAGAGTGAGACACACAAACACACGTTTCTCCTTTCTCTACTCAGCAGACGACAGTGAACCAACCTCATTCTGATGTCACAGTCAAAATGGACTCCAAACTTCTCCACAATGGGTTTAAACACCTGAAGAAGAAAGATGGTTAAACACATTTTTCATCCCAAACATCCTCTGAAACCATCAGAATCAACAGCATGTGTACAGTGTGAGCAGAGTGTGTATACACAGAACCAGACCTTGACAGTGTAGTCGATCTGAGGAGCCATCTCAGCATTGGTTCCTCCCTTCAGACAGAGCTGTGAAGAGGCGTCTGCGTACAGAGCACAGGGTAGAGCTACCTGCAGCAGCAGACACACACTCCTGATACACAAAACACACGCACAGAAAACACAAAAATCAAATTCATTTACATTAATAAACCACAAGTTAATAAAAAGAGACACCAGGTTTTGTAATCATGTGGATGATGTTTGATATCCATTCATCTAACTATCAAAACATGGGACCTCCGTAAGTGTCTATGGTCAATACCTCTTTAAAACCCAAAAGAACCCTGAGACCTCCTCAAGTTCACCTGAAACGCTAAAATATTTCTAGAACATCTTCAGGGCTCTTTTAACCTCCTCTGAGAGCCCTGGACCCCCCCCCCCCCGTGGTACCCCTCAAAACCACCTGAACTGGAGGTCTGATGGACATTCAGTCGGTCTCACCCTGCAGTCTGTGTGTCGGCCGTGTGGTTCCCAGACTGGATCTTTCCTGGAGTCAGACTGATGTCGGTGGAGCCGATGCTGGCCCCCTGCAGACTGCCTGAACACAGATCTGAGACCAGCTGCAGGCCACTCAGGTGCTGTGGTCTGAACACACAACAAAATAGGACGTTTATTATTCGGCAGCTCTATGAAAACAGTTAACGTCTGATCAAATTCTGCCTGAGAGAAATTCTTACCAAACTCCGCTTAAATAGATTCTGCCTGATCACTGAGGTACATTAAGATGAGACAATTTAAACCATTTTCAATACCACACGGAATTTAATACAATACCTGTTTCACTATCTTCTGTACACAGCCTGAAATCAAACAGGGGCAGTGAGGCCTCACACTATTAACCAAGTGCACACATTTATTGACAAGCAGCAGAAAATGGATGCATGAATCAACTAACACAGAAAGTGAGATGTCTGCAAAATAAAGACTTTTTGTACCTCTGGAGGCCTTTTTAGAGGAAACTGAAAACAGACTTTAAGACCTGCAGACACCCATGTTTGGAAATTAAATTTATTTAAATGTTTCCTTTGTTCTTATCAAAATGCACAAACCTGTGCTAATCTACATTGTTGGAATGTTAAGGAGCATCTGCCTCAAAGAAAATGTAAGAATACCGTCCAGAAATTACACAAATTACACTAAATTACCAGACCAAATTACATTTTTTTACACTTTAAACCAAAGCAACATATTAAACAAAATAAGATTAAAGATGAGTTTGGATGCTAAGAGTCTCTTAGTACAATCCGCACATTTACGGTCCACCCAGCAGCAATAGTTATTAATAAAATCTATTGAATTTATTCCCAGCTGCTTAATGACGCAGCTTTCTGGAAGAAAGACTGCGGCAGAGAATCGGAGAAATAACTTGGAGTTTCTGTTGAAGTTTCATGAATGTACAAGCCGCTATGTGAAGAGGATGGATACCGAATTAAAAAGCAGCTCATAGCGATTGTCTGAATGCCTCTGTGCATTTTTCTAGAGTTTTGTGTGTTCACTGACAAGTCAGACGGTTTTATTGTTCACGAATTTTGACTTGAATCTGGTCTGCGTCTCGTTTCTCAGCTGCAGAGTGAACAGGGACTAACAGGGAAACTAGACTGAAATCAGAGAAGAATAACGGATAAAATACCACGAGTAACAGGAGCGTTTATTGTTCTCTTTGAACGTCTGCTAACTAAGTTAGCCGACGACTCAACTTTAATGAATAGGCTAACATTAGCCTGCTAGCCGCGGGGCTGCTCCCTCACCTGAGCCCCGGTGTGCTCCGGCCGGCGCGGATTTTCGTGATTTTGATGGGAGAGCCGGTGATACAGCTGAGCGCCGCGGAGACTCTCAGGATCTGTCCGCCCTGCAGAGAAGCGACACCGGGAAACAGAGCAGACATCAGTGAGCTCGCCACCGGCTGCTACTCCACTGCTACACGCCGCCGTTAGCTTTCTGTTAGCGCATCAGCAGCGCGGAACATTTCTCTGGTAAACAAAGTACAAGTACTTACTCCCTCCATCACACTGCCGTCAATCTCCCTGGCCGCCGCCACCGGTTCCATCTTCATTCACAAAACGAAACTTTGACTTTTCCACAGAAACGTGACGTTAGTGCCAAGCTCTTCTTCTTCTTCTTCTTCTTCTTCTTCTTCTTCTTTTTGTCACTGTCCGCGTAGGCCACTTCCGCTTTCAAAATAAAATTCAGTTATCATTTCAATGACATGATAGATGTACTTCCATTTGGGTCAAATCACTTAATCAAAAAGTCAGACTTATTAACGAACCACTATATTTATATTTTTCTATAAAATGACGTAGAAAGTAAAAGAAAATGAACTTCCGATTTATTAAAGTGTTCTGAGCTCAAATCAAGTATACCTAACAACGCTTCACAGTGCGCACCGCTGACAAATAAGGTAAAGGAGATGCTGATTGTTAATTACCTCCAGCTTGCGGCTGGTTTCTGTATTCGATTGTGTTTTCTCTCTCTGCAGCATTTTATTCTAGCTGCAGTGCCTGTGTTGTCAAATTGGTGAAGCTATTTTCTTAATTTGCTTGTGTTTTGTATATTTGAATGTGTTTTCTTAAGTTGCAGTGTGCTGAGCTCTCAGAGCCACTGTACAAGCTACAGCATACAAAGAAATGCTAATACATTTGCCGTATTAACTTTGTATGGTGACAATATGTGAATGTTTACACCTTTTAGAAACAGCAGTGGACATTAACTGCTGCAGGTATCTGAACAGTGAAATCACCTCAGAGATACAGAGACACACCTGGTATCATGCTTTTCTGTGCTCCATGTTGTGCCCAGATCATTTTCATAATAATTACGTAACATCAGTCTCTGTTTCTTAATGAACTCATCCGTTAGCCTTGTACTTATAGCAAGATATTTGGCAGCTCAGGTGCCTCTTTAAATGTGTATTTTCCAAAGTTATTAAAGTTATGACTACACATATGTGTGTGTTGTTTCTGCTGATCTATGAGGCAGCCATAGTGCTACTGATCCATGTATTCATAGCTCTCAGCGACAAAGACTTCATGGGTTTCTTTAAAAATAAAATTCTGACTGTCAGAGAGAAAATTGACCACCTCCTGCTCTCAGTACAGATTTTTCTTTAAGCACAGGAACCTCAGAAACAGCAGTAAAACATGATATATATTTAGAAAGTTTCTCTTCCATCAATCTTCACCAACTAACTTCTTTGATTTCTTACCATCAGCCTGTGTTTTAGACCCGATCCCCACCAGGCTCCTCAAGGAATTTATACCCCTAATCAGCACCTCTCTACTGAATATGATAAATTCCTCCTTACTAACAGGCTATGTACCACAGTCCAGTCCTGTGGCTGTAATTAAACCACTTCGTAAAAAGCCTACTGATGCAGGTGTTTTAGCTAACTACAGACCTGTATCTAACCTTCCCTTTCTCTCTAAGATCCTTGAGAAAGTAGTTGCCAATCAGCTGTGTGACTTACTTCAGAACAATAATTTATTATTAGGATTTTCAGCCTGGATTTAGAGTGAATCATAGCACAGAGACAGCATTAGTGAAAGTTACTTCATGACCTACTAAATGCATCAGACAAAGGACTCATCTCTGTACTGGCCTTGTTAGATCTTAGTGCTGCATTTGATACCATTGACCATCACATCCTACTACAGAGACTGGAACATCTAATTGGCATCAAAGGAGCCACACTAGCTGATTTAGGTCTTCCTTGTCAGATTGATTTCAGTTTGTACATGTCAACAATGAGTCCTCCATGTACACGAATGATAGGCATGGAGTTCCACAAGGTTCAGTGCTTGGACCAGTTCTTTTCACCTTATATATGCTTCCCTTAGGCAACATTATCACGAAGCACTCCATAAACTTCCATTGTTATGCGGATGATGCCCGGTTTCTTTGAGTAAAGCCAGAGGAAATCAATCAGTTAACTAAGCTTCAGACCTGTCTTAAGGACATAAGGACCTGGATGACTAGTAATTTTCTGCTTTTGAACTCAGACAAGACTGAAGTTGTTGTAATTGGCCCCAAGCACCTCAGAAACGTAGTATCAGACGACATTGTTACTCTTGATGATATTGCTCTGGCGTCCAATGCCACTGTAAGGAACCTGGGAATACTCTCGATCAACACTTGTCCTTTAACTCCCAGATCAAAGAAACTTCTTGGACTGCCTTTTTTCACCTTTGTAATATTACAAAAATCAGGCACATTCTGTCTCAAAATGA
>JBBMJY010000022.1:23444259-23458263 GCA_037833715.1 Toxotes lorentzi
ATATATAAATAGAATCTCCTGAATTAACCCTTATGTTATTATCCAGTGTGACCACTGTTCTCCCTCCATGGACTTACTCACACACACTCTTTGCATCTGTTTTCGATGCAGTCAGAGTGTAACTAAGCTGTTGTCTCCACATGTAACTTCCAGCTGATTCATACACATTTTTCTTTGCTGGGAGCAGAAGCCTTTCATTTGAAATCTGCATTTGTTCAACTTTTTGCAAAACATACTGTCATTTTTTTTTAAGTTAATGCATTTGAACCTGTGACAGCGTCACCACTACATTTGCAGTTTTAGAACAAAGTTGACAGAATTGCATCAAATTAGTGGTGAAAAATGTCATGGCAATAATAATAATTAAATGCAGATTGAACAAATAATACAGGATAGGAATAAGATTCTTCTTAAAGTAGCTTATTGGTGCCATAGTGATTGAAAGCTGACCCTCCATTCTTAAACTGAAATGTAGGAACAGCTGGTAAATTACAACGCAGTGATCTAAGTGAACTGTTTGGAACATAATAATCACTGAGGTAAACAGGGGTAAAGCCATTTAAAGACTGAAAGAAGAGTCTTAAAATCAGCTCTAAAAGACGCAGGCTGCCAGTAAGAGGTTATGGTGATGTTGTGGTCTCTCCTCCTGGTTTGAGTTAAGATTCTAGCAGCAGTGTTGTAAGTAATTTTCCTGGGCATACTGTGCAAGAGACCTCACAGTAAGAGAACTGCAAACCCCATTTTCCTTAATATTGTTGATGGCAAGCTACAGCTAAAACAAGGTCATCGTTATTAGACATTGGTGCAGACACAGAACTCAGACACTCAGTTTGTGAAGCACATGGATCTACAGGATGCAATCAGCATCAGATGGATCTGAGTGTCTCACCCTGGAGGAAGGTCTGACTTAAATGCTGTGGCACAGTCAGTGATGATGGGAGGAATGGAATCAGAGAGAAAACGACCAATTGTAGTAAATCTGGGTTTTTCACAGAGAAGCAGTTGAATTGTTTCTTTTCCCTGAGGTGTAATTTGGTGTAATATGCAGGACTGAATAGACCAGTGTTTGACATGAAAACATTATGTAAACTCCTGTGTCCGTCACCCATGCAAGTGTTTCACAGTGATCACAGTACCATAAACAGCTCACATTAGAACGTGACCAGCAAAGAGACAGGAAATGTATGTTGTAGGACTTCATATAAATGTTTCTTTATCCATTTGAAATAATCATTTAAATCTTAAAAAAAGTTGTTGGCCCTGTTCACAGAATCTAACTGTTTTGTTTAACAGGGAAATACGGTTGGGGGCGCTGATGCCCCGGCGAGGAACTGACTGCCCGTGAAGACAAAGAAGAAGAAGTAGGACGCTCCTCCATGGAAACAAGGGACGCCAGAGCAGAGTCGCTACCCACAAACTAGGCAGTGTATTGGTAGAAGCTGGTTATATTATACGCAGTTTGATACTAAACCATAGAGGCTCATGAAGGGTCTGCAAAAGGATATATGGAGGGCTGTTTATGTCGTTTGCTAGCTAACCTGCTGCGTAGTTAGCTAGCTAACATGCTTTTAGCCATTAGCTAACTAACATTACTGTCTTTGACACAGGATAACACAGTACCAGACTCGGTTGGCTAATGTTAAAATAACGTGTGAGCAAGCGCATTAGGTGACAATTAATAAGGGAAGAGCGTCAGTTTGAAAATGTGGAAAAGAGGCGGTCGAAGCTCCGCTCTGGACCGAGCTCAGGCACTGCTGTTCGCGAAGAGGAACAGCAGAGGAGACGCTGAATCCACACAGTGGTCTGCAGCCACAACGCGGACACATACAGTGAGTCTGCAACATGTTTTAATGAACTCCAGGATTATTAGATCCACAAGGACTCCACACTACACACACACGTGCAGGTAACGGCGTTAGAATAAGTTTTGAGGTCGTTCAGCAAAGCGTCAATAACATCACGTAAAGGTTCTCACTCAGTTACATCTAAACAGTTACAGCTAAAGTTCCTGTTTTCAAAATAAAACCTCAGTAAAATTACAGATGTACTGTCACCTAAATGTATTAAGGTATCAAAAGTAAAAGCACTATCTAGAATGAACCCTGTCAGAGTCGTTAGATTCCTATTATTATATACTTATACAGTTTATTGCACCATTGGATTATTAGTACTGATTCATTAATGTGTGAACAACATATGTGGTAATTATTTATTTTTTACTGGGCAGTTTAATCTGTGACAAAGCATCACAGTTTATGATCTTATCATGTGTTATGTATGTAAAATCTGAATTTACAAAGTTACTAATATCTGTTATTTCAGTGTTGTGGAGTAAAAAGTGCAACAATTCTTTTTGTACATAGAAGACAAATATAAAGTAGCATAAAATGGAAAGTAATGTAAATGTACATCAAAACTGTGTTTGAGCACAACTTAAGTGAATGCGATTATTCGTTTTCCACCACTGGCGAGAAAAGCAAACTCCAAGGCGTTGTTTAAAACCAGAAACTTGTATTGTCACCCCTCTCTTTCTCCTTAGGGTGCTGTGGGTGGGCCTACAAAAACCAGACCTGCTCCTCCAAATACCCAGACTTTACTCTCAGATCTGAGTGACCTCTCCTCGCTCAGTTCAGCTCCTGAGAATGGAGCTGATGCTGTGCACTTTGCTGGTCCTGAGAAGAGTCAGGGAAGAGAGGGGGGTCCTACCAGGGTAAACAACTTTAGAAGTCATTGTACTTGATTCTGTGTTGCTCAGAACATAAATGCAATGGAACTTTAGAAAGTACCACTTTTTGTGATGCTGCCTAGGCCCATGTTGTTTTTTCTTTTGTCAGGACCTCAGACCTCAGAGCTCTCTGGGAGGAGGAGGAGGGAGCAGGTTCTTGAAGAAGGCTCCACCACCTCCAACCAACAGCAGCCAGTCACCTGTTAGCAAGAGCCAACTGCATCAGATGCCTGAAACAAGGTAAGGTTCTGTAGATATTAAAGAAACAAGTAAAATTGAGCACAGGAGGAGTAAGAATGAATATTTTTCTTCAATTAAAATAATTACAGTTCAAAATGTCATTGCTGAAACGCTTTCTCTTTGTGTTTCTCTCTCACCTCATCTGGTCAGATATGTGTCATCTTCCCAGACTGCTGCTCTGAGCAGACTGGCTCAAATTGAGAGCCGCATACGCAGTCGTAAGCAGGCCCAGGAAGAGGCCAGACAGGGAATCTCACCACCGCCAGAAGCAACCGCCCAGTCTCTGGAGTCCTCTATGCCAGTCCCAGTCTCAGCACAGTCCAGCAGTGACCAGAGTCTGACGGGGAAACGCTTCCTCAAGACCAAGGCAGCTGTAGCTGTTGACAATACTAACATTGTTGATTCTGGATCTCCAGGAGGCCCAGATGTTGGTGTCAGGTCCAGAGCTGCTGCTCCTGTGAGTTTGGAACAGAAGTCATTAAGAGTAGTGAGCGGTGTCAGTCTGGAAAGCGATGAAGAGGACATGAAGAAACTACTTGGAGACTCTTTGGATTCAACAGACAACAGCTTGTTAAGACCAGAGAGACCCTCTTCCATGAGAACAGTAGACAAGGTACCTTTCCACTTTGAACCCTTTGCTGTTTTTGCTCAGTTTTCACTCCCTTTATTTACATCTTTATGATAAAGTCACTACATGTCTTACATAGGCATGCTGTATATTGTTATTTTAAGATATTTTTAAGATATGTTTTGGCTAATGCCATCACCTCACATATCAGTTTTTCTGAAAAAAATATTTTACGCAATTTTATATCATTTTTTATTTAGAACAATAATGGAAAATCATCTTTGACGTGACTCACAGGTGGAAACACACAGTACACACAAATTTAGATTTTTTCCTCTGTCTCATTTTCATAGTATATAATTTTTGCGGTAAGTACACAAGAAATCCAGATACATTATGTTAAAACAAACATTATGTTAAATTTACAGAGAGTTTAGAGAGTTGTTAAAATGTTTTTGTGCTTGGAGGTTGCATGTATCACATCAAATCAGACTCACAAACTCAGGATTTGAACATTCTGGTTGTTTACAGTGTAAAACATATGTACATTAATGCTGTGCTTCCCTGTCTTACAGATGCTGAACAAACGCAGTCAGAAGGTCCACTACACACCTCCTCCAACTGCTGTTTGTCCTTCGTCACCCTCCAACACAGCACCACCTCACTCCCCGGCCTCTTCGTCTCGTCGTAGTTCTCCTTTTCGATTCACTGGCCAGGCTCAGGCCCACTTCAGCCCGTCTGTGCTCCCTCCATCCCCCTCTCCTCCCTGCGTCTCCCCCTCTCCTCCAAGGAGACCGAACTTCCCTCACAGGGTGGGCAGTCCACAGCGTTCCCTCTCCTCTATGTCAGGCTGCAGTGAGGTGCTCTCTCTGGAGGAGCTCTTCCCTGTGAGGCCAGACTCTGAAGATCCCCACAGTGAGATGAGTTTAGTTTCTTCTGAAGGTGAGAGAAGTTCACCAGGGCGTCATACATCAGGACACATTATTAAAGTTAAGAGTCAATAGAATTTAAATCAACAGTGCTCCCCTCCGGTTATACCAATATCACAGTATTATTGCCAGAATGATTTACTGATGTCAAAATGCTCCGCTTGTCATTTTGCATACAAGAGAAGTAACATGGCTCTTTTGTTCATTCGTCATTTTCTTTCTTCACTCCTCACTTCATGCATCCTAGATGGACATCAAGGTACATTAATCTTCCCACTGTAGAGTATTAACAGAGAATGGAACGCATGAGTTGCTTTTCAAGGCATTGCACGTTTATGACAAGGTTTTGTTTTTTTTAATGATTTGGCACCAGTCTTGTGTTTTCTGACAAATGATGCAGGTATTATACCACATTCTGACATTCTGACCAATTTTTAAACATAACTGTGTTCATTGATTCAGTAGCTTAAAATAACACTCATTTTCTGGTTTTTCCTTTAATGCCTCATGCATTCCTGGTAGTATTACATGTGACAGTTGTGTGGATATACACTGTCATTTTTTAAAATTCTGTTATGATCTTGTGTTGCAGACTTCAAGATGAATGTGATGACATTAGATGACCTTGTTCCTGCTACCTCTGGATTTACAGAGGAAACATCAGGAAAGGAGGTGGGTAGTTAATTAAGATCAGTATAATAAAATAAATTATATATATTACATGTTTGCAGTTTTGGTACTGTACTGAAATGATTCTTGGCATTACAGCAAATAGGCTTAAAGGAAAAGTTAGTTAAAAAAATAGCCTGGTTCTTGTTCGTGAAAGTTTGTAGTCTTTCATTTCTACTTACACACTAAGCAGTCAGATAACTTGACAGGGTTTAAAAAGTGTTTTAGTGTCTGTCAGTTCAGGAGTTTGTAGATAATACCTGAGTAAAAAAGTAAAACTTTTACCTGAATGTGATAAAATGTCAGTGATATGTTTACGGCTCGACCCACTGACACCACGTGACCGGAAACATCTATTTCTGTTGCTTTAAACTTTTAACTTTTGTTGTGAATGCTCTATACAATTCTGCACAAAACTGTATGTAAGCACATCATCATTACTGAGAGGAATGATGGCTAAAATAAGCATAAACCGCCTCAAGGCAAACTTGTCATTTGTGATACTGTACTATATAAATACAACTGACTAAACTGGCTTGACCTGACTTCACTCTATATGGGGAGATAACAACTGTGACAGTAATACCAGAAGGATAACAATAGCTATTAATTATAGCTTATTAGTTATAACAGTAATTAATAGTAAGTTAGAGCTATTTCCCTTTTAGCTGAAGATCATTTTGGGTTCTCTGAAGTACTGATGTTTTTTCTTTACTCTTTGAACGGACATCAGCAGCCACAGAGACTGAAGGAGGAGAAGAAGGAGGAGGAGGAGGTGCTGGACTACCAAAGTGACTTTGAGAGTGAGAGCATGACAGAGCCAAGTTATAGTGCCAGCCAGGTTTCAAATCTATTGCAAGGAGACGGAAATGAGGCAGAGGTGGTATCAGAGGTCAGAGAGGAGGCTTCGGATTCAGATGTGTCCGGCGAGAGGACAGAGGATGATTACTCGAGCACTTTCTCGGACACAGCCTTACAGACCTCAGATTGCAGTCGGACATCGAAGTCATTCAGCAGAAGCACAGACTCAAGATCCTCAGTATCGTGTGACAGACGGACTTCGAGGAGGCGAGCTTCAGGAAAGGTTTTAAGAGAGGCAGCAGTACAGACCCAACCTGATACCACAGCTTACACATGGTCAACTGGTTAGTCTGCCATACACTGTGTTGGTGTATTTAAGATATGGTAGAGGCCACTTTTCATTACCACCACAGTCATTTCTTTATGTTAATCAGGATTAATTTGTATCTTATACAGTGATACAGTGTGGCCCAAGGTTTATGACTAAACATGGGACAACTATGTCCTTTCCTGATCTCTGACTTTCCCTCTGTGCAGGTCTGGCTACATTTGAGCCTAAACTGGACATGTCCTACCTGAATCCCACCCCGGTGGCTGCTCAAGCTCTCAGCGCAGAAGCAGTTGAAGGTAAGACCCAATAAAACAGAATCTTTTACCTGTGGAAATCCCAGAGCCACTCCCAGAAAATATCTCTTGATCAGGACAATCCTTTAAATTGATTATTTTAATAATAGAAAATGTTCAGTAGTTTTACACCTGCACCTGAATTCAGATCTATAAGCTCTATAAACTATACACACAATGGAGACATACAACAGTGCCAGTGATTTTGTTTTGGAGAAGTCCTTTGAGGGAATAGTCAGACTCGGGATCGCTGAGGTAGAGCTATTAACTTTCATCATGTTGCTGTAACTCCATCTGTTGTTAAAATGCTGTTGACTTTTTGGGGGCCTCATCCAAATGTCTCATACACTATACCTGAATATAAATGTTGTTTGTTAGTGTGATCTTATGAGCTGAAGGAAGGAGTTCTCAGGAGACACCCGATGTCTTCGCCAGAAGCATTTATTGCAGCTTGATGCATGGATAAGAAAAGTGATGAGCAGTACAAACGTTAACAGGTTAGCCAGTGTAATGCCACCATAAATCTACCAGCTGTCTTTGGCAGGATGTATTTAAATCCATGTATCCTCACATGGCACAGACTCACATGCTTCAGACCATATGTGCAAAGACAGTTGTTGTTGTTGTTGTTCTAACTACACCGCTTACTTACATATGTACAGATCCTATCAGTTCCTAATTCTAAACATTAAGCTACGACTTATCCAACACATATGTTGTACATCCCTTGATCTTTGTCTTACTAAAGAAGGACATTGTATGACTAAGTCTCCATGAGACTTTATGGTCCTGCATACCAACCTGTCTTAACACTAAATATTAAGCTTGTCAGGAGGTGGTGATCTTAGCTTAGGATAAAGACAGGAAGCAGGGGCAAACAACTAGCCAAAAGAAATATAATGTGTTCTTTAGTGAGATTTAGAGGTGCAGGTAGGGGATTTATTTTTTTAAACCTTTGTACAGAGAAAGGTGAGCTGTTTTCCCATTTTCCATTCCCTGTGCTAAGCTAGACAGCTGCTTACTGCTCTACCCAGAGTACAGCTTTTTATGCGTGTGCCCCATGTCCCTTCCTCAGCTCTCAGCACCTTCAATCCAGCTGCATTTGTACTCAATGAAATGCTGAAACAGCAGCTCGCCGCGACGAGGCGGTTCATTGAAAGCAGCCGGCACCTTCACTCCAGTCTGGTGCAGAGCCTGGAACCACCAAACTACAGATACACCACGCTGGAGGACACCAGACAGGTAAAGCTTAATACTTACACACAATAATCCTGATTGTGAGTAAGTCTGATTTATAACTTTTTATACTGAAAAGTTTGGCTCAACAAAAGAAACGTTTCATTACCAGTTCAAAGCCCCAGTGGCATTAGTGAATGTCTAATTTGTAAACAAACAGTGACATTTTATTCTGTTATGTAGCTGCTTTCAGTCTGTGACATGAGACAGACAAAAAAATGAACAGTAAGCAGTTATGCTAAAAATTGTCATTTTATTCAGACCACACTGTAAAGAAGACTCAAATATGGCTTTCTTAAAGCTGTGGTTGAATCACGTTTGTTTACAACAGTACTTCATTCTTTCCACAGTACATTCGTCAGCACAGACCTCCCAAACTCACAGTGGAGGAAGCCTTAGAGGAGGTGCGGCGGGAGATGAGAGAATACCACTGTACATGACAGCTGATGCATTTATTCATAATTAAGTATTATTTTTCTACTGTGGAATGATGTTTGATGTTAATCAGTCACAGCACATGCCATGAAGATTCTTGTGTAAAGTGAACAATAAGATCATGAGTCTCTGTAGTCAGAAAAACACGTCATATGTTCAGTTTTACATTTG
This sequence comes from Toxotes lorentzi, assembly GCA_037833715.1. NCBI lineage: Eukaryota > Metazoa > Chordata > Actinopteri > Toxotidae > Toxotes > Toxotes lorentzi. Next base: position 23,452,658 of record JBBMJY010000022.1, read on the forward strand.
TGGCATAAAACATCCAATATGTAGGGTCATCTAATAACAGTGACATTTTACGCTGCAAGTAAGATCTATTCATTTCAAAACTGTGGTTCTTTCAGTGTTACTGATGGATAAAAGCATCTACCTTCGAGGAATTACTAAAATTATGTTTTGCTTTTCTAATGTTTTAATATAAAAATCCAGTGCATCATTTTGGTGGATTGAAACCACAGGAACACTCCAAATCCAGGCAACAAACCAGTCTGCTAAACTGCATAGCAATAATGTGTTATTTAGTCAGCTTTACAGGTGCCAGATTTTTGTACATTTATGGTTTGAGTAAAATTTCTATACTGAACCACATTGTTCACAGGTGTTGATTCATAAAGAATCAACTGGTCAAATAAAGACATTTCGAAGTGAAGTAACAAAAAGTTTATTTTAAAAATAACACGTAAAGTATGTATACAGTCATACCAGATTTTCCCATCTTCATCACCGACAGTAACTTCTGACATGTTCTAATGAAACGTGCAGGATATGACATGATCTAAAGACAAATTCTAAAGTCAGGATTAGTGAGGTGGGAGGGTGACATGGCGTTGATGGACTTGTTGAAGGCACAGATTTGGGCTGTAGAATAAGTCGTCAGTAGGGGTCGTTGAAAGGGTAGTGAGGATGTCCTGCATCCCTGGGAACACGCTTTCCCTCCACCTGAAACATCCAAACCAAAGCTGAAACACTCCCTCTGCTTCTCACTAATGTGTTCATGTTCACCTCACCAGCCTGGCCCATACTGAAATCTTTGAACTAAAGCTGAAACATCTGAACATCTGTAATATTTTATGCCAACATCCTCTACATTGAATTTTGCTCTTTTTAACTATTGCCAGGTTAAAAAAGCCTCATAAAATTAATGTAAACCATTGCAGAACACAACCTCCGTACAATGAGTACAATTAGATTAGTACTTAATCTGTGAAAACCATCGGCTCCTGTATAGTAAGTCTTACAAACTGAAACAGTCAGGACATAATGTCTGCCAGTTGACAGGATGATTAAAATGTAACACTGTCAATAACAACCATGAGAGACATGGTACATAAAACCCACTTACTTCAATCATTGGTACAATGTAGCGCCAGCCTTTGTTCAGTGCAGTAATGCTTTTCATTTCCTCTGCCTCAAGGGTAAAGTCGAACACCTGACAACAGAAAATCATATCAGCATATTCTCGATTTAGATCGGAGACCATCTAAAAAAAAAGCTTCATCATATGGAAATGAATTGCTTTGACTCTAAAGTTTATTCCACCTGAATGTTTTCTTTGATGCGTGAGTCTGTCACACTCTTGGGGATGGTTACCACTCCTCGCTGTGTCTGCCACCTGCAAATACATCAAACTTGTCTTCAAATGTTCAATCACTGGAGAGTTCCTTGACCTTGCCACTGCATATTTCAGCTAATGCCATGTATATTGTTGCTACTAATAAAGCAACAATGCTTGCTCTCTGACAAATAACATAATGGAGACACTGATTGTAAATTACCTTCAATCTGTGGCTGGTTTGTGTTTTCTCACTTTGCTGCGTTTTTTCTAAATGTGGTGCCTGTGCTGTGAAACTGATTTGTATATTTGAATGTGTTTTCTTAAGCTGCGGTGTGTTGAGCTCTCGGGGCCACCATAGAAGACAGCAGAAAAAAAATGGGCACTTCAAATATTACAGCATTACAGCAAGATGGTAGTAACACTATACAAATGATTTCTGGTGATTAAGCTACAACATACAAAGAAATGTATGTTTGTCATATCAGCTGTATATGGTGATAATATGTGAATGTTTCTTTTAAAACCAGCAGTGTTTGGCTGAATAGCTGTCATGTGGTATTTAATAAAGGTTGGGATGCATGTTGTGCTACAAATATGTGAAAACCTCTAACAATTGGATTTAGGATTTTTTTCTCTTTAAGATTTAAGACTTATTTTAATCTAAAAAAATATATCTTAACAGTTCAAAAACTCCCTGTGAGGAAAGGTGTCTTGTTTGGTAAAAATGTCGAACAGCTGCAGGTAAACTGAACAATGAAATCACCTTAGAATAATCTGAGCTGGGCTCCTTTTATATTTCTCTGCGAGGGAGGCGATCACAGGCTCCTGAAGCAGAACGGGTTCATCTGGATGTTTCCAGGCTCGGTCCGGGGAGCCCAGAGGACTGTAGGCCGTCATCACCAGGCCCCGGTCCCGACAGTGGGCCAACAGCTCTACCTGGGCCAAGTAGGGATGGCTCTCTACCTAACAAAATTACGGAGATACCAGGGTGACTTAAAACAGTTTACAGCTATTTTCTCACCTAACTTGTTTACCTGCAGTTAAAATAAACATCCTGTACCTGAAGGACAGTTGGTTTGATGCTGGCGACAGACAGGATGTCATCTATCTGCCGACTGTTGAAATTGGACAGGCCGATGGATCGGACGAGACCCTTCCCCACCAGCTTCTCCATGGCAGCCCAGGTCAGCTTGTAGTCTATGTCGTCGTATAGCAGGGTGCCATCCTCCCCTCTGGGGAAAGTAACATCTCCTTGTCTAGTGGACACAAAGGAGGAGTCACATTTAAAGAAGAGATAAAAACCAACCAAGGACAGACTAAAGTTAAGAAGAAAACAAAAAATGGTTTTCTCAGGATAATAATCTAATTTTTAGAGCTCGGAGTAGGTTGAGCTCACTGGAAGGCGTAGGGCCAGTGGATGAGGTAGAGGTCCAGGTACTCCAGCTTCAGGTCCTTCAGGGTCTTCAGCAGCGCCGGCTCCACGTCTTCAGGGTGATGTCGGGTGTTCCACAGCTTGGATGTGATGAACACGTCCTCTCGCCTCAGTGACTGGTGCACACAGAGCATGTCAAACACAGTATAAACATAGGGGGACGTTTTTATGGAGGGATTGGGAATGTCTTTAGATTTCAGGAATATAGAGAAAAGAAAGAACAAGCTAGACAGTGAGATCTGAAAGACAGATGTCAGCTTCTGGTATCAATCACCCTCAAAGGACATATTGCTGTTTTGAGTTATGGAGCAGAAAACATGTTGAAACTTTGGGCTTCTAATGCAATTTGGTGAAGCCGTTTTACCTTGTTAGGGCCAAGAGTCTCCTGTAGGGCTTCTCCAATCTCGACCTCATTGCCATAAATGGCTGCGCAGTCGATGTGGCGATATCCAGCGTCCAAGGCCCAAATAACTGATTGTTTCACCTGTGAAGGGAGTGAAATGGGACAAATATTAAAATTAGTACAATGACAGATTATTTACAGTCATGGCCATCATCTGGTACACATTATGTTCAGGGAGAACACATTCAATCTTCAATCAAAAAAAGCTTCTACCTTTCCTGGATCACTCTTCCAAGTTCCCAGCCCAAGCAGGGGCATCTTCCGCCCCGTGTTGAGAACTGCAAAGTCATTCATGCCTTTCTGAAGCACCTTAAAAAGGACAAGGAGAGCAGGATTCAGTCAGTACAAGGAGCTGTAGAGAACACCACACCTCTGCACTTAACACAAACGTCTAGGATATGATAAAATGATGACGTGATTACATTTTATATCCAAAAGGTCAACTTGACTACTTCACTGTGACATTGTTATGTTCTGCAATTATACTTAAAACCCTTCATGAAATTCCTTCAACTACATATTTGAGTCTGGACAGACTTGGATGTACACTGTCACTGCACACCAGCCTGTCTGGTTGGAAGAGACATGCAGACAGGAGGCGGTTAATTCTAGTTTTTACTTTAGTTTTTTGTCCGTTTTATTCTGTTACAGCAGACTTTAATTTTCTGTGAAGCACTCTGTGTTTCAGGTAAGTCTATTTGTTTATAACCCTGTCTTCTATACTGTAAAAACACACACTGCATGCCGTAACTAGAAGCGCAGACCTCCCCCAAGGCCACTGTCAAACAACATAAACCACACTTGAGAGAAAAAAAATTTAAATTCATGGAAAATGATCCGGATCTTCCACAAAATTTAAAGTGATCTTCCCTGACCCATGCCCCGTCCCTCCACCACGTTCGGTGCAAATCGGTTCAGTACTTTCTGTGTAAATCCTGCTGACAAGTAAACGACCAAACAAACAGGGCTGAAAACATAACATCTTTAACGGAAGTAATTTAGGCAAACTAACATTTAGGCGCTAAATGACACGAACGAAAGCCAAAGTTAAGCGAAGCACCGACGGTTTCTGAAAATATCTTTGAAAAACAATCTTTGGGGTATTTTCTAGATCTTTCCAAAATCCTGGTGTGTCAGCCGATTTCCTGAAAAGTCACGCGCGACAGCCACACCTCGGCGATAATGACCTCGAGCCGTGCATCTGTGACATCTCACACCGTGAAAACCTGCTCACGGACAGACCTGTATCAGACGGACGCCTGCAATTATTAAGAGCTTAGCGACTTGCGCTCATGCACTATGAAGAAATGGCTGACGCTAAACAATTTTTTTTTTTAAAATTAAGGTTAAAACGGTGACACCTCTCGGACACCGCTCAGTGGCCTCTGTAACATCTGTTCATTTAGGAAAAACAACAACTGGCCATTTAAAACAAGTCACTGCTACAGCTCTGGTTGGAAAAACAGCTAGCTAGCTTTAGCTTCCTGTAAAAACACACGCTCGTGCTGCACCGTCATGTTTCTGTCCGCTTTGTATTCACTCCTGCAGTGTTCAGGCCTAACCACTGTGAAAGTTATCGACTTACCCTTTTGCCAGAGTCAAAACATAAACGACGGAACATCTGCTTAAGGACCTGACATTTGAATGACTGCATGGTGGCTTCGGCTCATTTGTGGAAATTACATAACAGCAGCCGGTGAGCGGCGGCTCTCCGCTCACTTTTATTAAGTCGCAAACTTACTGTTTCAAGATTTTAAAACCTGCGACTTCAAACCTCTCCTCGTAGTCCTCCTGAGCAGGACAAGTAAGCAAGAGTGTCGTTTTCTGCAAACTGTTCAAAAACACCTCCTGATTTCGTTGACATTTCCCTTTCCGGGATGATGATTCCTCTGTTTCCGGTGAAAATCATGGCCAAACCTCAGGAGAAGTCATTTGCCTCAGCTGAGGAAGCTTCATTTAGTTTTAAAAGGTTTAAAGTGAATCTGCAGTTGTTTGCTTTTAATATAATTTTCCACGCATAAAGATAAAAACGTATTAACGTACTCCAAGATGAAATCTCATGGCAGTGACTTTTGGCAGATAATTTCACAACTACAGAAGCTGAAATATTCACTCTTTATACAGTCACAGTCACAATTCAACACAAAACCCTACCTGAAAAAGCAAAGTTGTGGAGCAGACAGGAATGGGAGAATTATGTGCTGAAGATTAATTAATTATAATGTTTTTAATATGATCGTAACCCATATGTAAATGGTTTAATTTGATTTAAGCATAATGATGTGATGGCATTATATGGGAGTTAGTACTATTATTATTATTATAGGTTCAGAGACATTAGGTCGGAGTCGGGAGTTTAGGTGTAATGTTTACGAGATTAATTTTACGACTACAAAGGGTCATTAACACCGCCCAGAAAATCATTGGCCATCCCCTTCCCTCCCTGAAGGACCTCTACAGCACCC
>JBBMJY010000022.1:23458363-23476925 GCA_037833715.1 Toxotes lorentzi
CAACAGGGCAATAGCCCTAATCAATGCAAACACATAACCTTACTTCATCTGACTAGCCACCTTTCTGACAGCAGGTCGTGTGCAATAAACAATGCTCACTGTCTTTGTACAAATTCTGTATAGACTGTATATTTCTAACCTGGATATATTTATTTTATTTTACTATTTTATTCTACCTTTTCTTGTGTTTTTTTTCCTGTACATTTGGGATTCATTTGTCTTCTTTTGCATTGATGTGGGACAGTACTTCAATTTCGTTCGTGATTGTGCAATGACAATAAAGATTTATCTTATCGTATTTATCTTATCTTAGGTTAAGCCTAATGGAGCCTCTGTGTTCCACATGTTTTATGTTTCATAGTTGACTTGGACTTCATTAGAGAATAATATGCCTTTGTGAAGCAATTTAGTCTCATGCTAAAAAATAAGAGCAACCAAAATGTAAAGGAAAAAAAAAACTTTATTCAGATACAGTATGAAGGTCACAGGGCTTCAGCTCCACATATAGCTGTCCGTCAGATGGTACCATTACTGACACTGACCAGATCTGTAGTCGGTCCTTTCTGTGTCAAGGGGACCAGCAGGAGCTCAAATCCAAATAAAGTTATTAGTGTTATTGTATGTCTTATATCAACATGAATTCACCTCACAATTATAGATTTGAATGGAAGGACATTTTATAGGGATATAAAGTGGATCCCTTCACTGCCATGTCTTTGACTCTTTGTTCTCTAAAGAAAGCATCAGTAAATGTATAGTAAGTGTTGTCTATGCCGAAAATGTTGTTTTTAAGGTCTAAATGTGCCAGATCTTGCACAGCATGAATTAGATATGCTGAGAAGCTTTTTTTATGTGTAGGTTTTCATTTGAATTTTAAAAATCTAGAAAACATTAATAGTAAATATTGCAATATCAATTGTTGAGGTAAGGCTGTTAAAAAATGTCACTGTTGATTTTGTATGGCCCACCCTCAACTTCTTTTGACAGACTGGTAACTCCAAGCTACTGTGATATGGCTCATGATGTGTTACTTTAGAAAAAGCAGACAACAGGAATGATGTGGACAAAAACTGCGCCTGGTTTATCTTATGCAGCACAGAACATAGGGGAGCTTAAAGAGCGGTTGGATGTCAGAGTACAACATGATAAATATCTGTGGCCACAGAGAAGAGGAACACGGAGGAGATGGGAAAGAGGTGAGAAACCTCCAATGAGCACAGAACTATATATTTTTTAAATAATACTCAAAATTAGGCTTTGATATCTCTATTACTTGTTTTTTCTTCAGTTCTGTAGCTGTAAGGTATTTTTTCCTGAAGCATCGGCTAAAACGGAAAACAAAGCTCAGCAGTTTGTGCTTTTCATTTGAAGTGAGCACGTGAAAAGACAGGATCTGAACTCAGACAATGCTACATTTCAGATCTGTTAGTCTGAAATGCGAAAACAATTTCACATTTTGATAGAAACATTATTTCGAGGGAAAATGAAACAGTGTGGGTACCCTCCTTGCCGGCAGGGGGCAGACTGCAGAAAGAGGCGGATCACAAACGAGAGGGAGGAGAGAGTTGGAACGGAAGTAAGATTAATATCAACAGCCTGAGTTTACAACTCAGGTAAAACTTCACTGCGCTCGAAACCGATAAACTTAATCACGTCGTTATGTTCAGTTAAAATGCCGTAATAATATCCGGTACATTATGGGGGAAGCATGTTATTGCCTGTCGTGGAAGTGGTTTGTTTTTGTGCACAAACTCAGTGACTAGTTTAGCCATTTGGAGGAGCTAAGTTAGCTAACTTTTTGTCAGTTGACTGGCGTGAACGCCTTTGGACAGCTACAGTAAGAAAACAGTAGACTAATATGCTCGGATATTGCTCCATGCTTAGTTTTAAAAAGGTTGCGGGTGTAGCCGGATTGTCCGCCAGCTGCTGTTGACTCGTCCTGATAGTTTTTATGTGGCGCTGATAGAACCCGGTTCGCTCGCAATGCTCCTGCAGCTGCTCCCACCTGTCAACTAGCTGGCTCTTCTCCTCCTGTCTCCTTTCTTCTGTCTCCCGCCTGCCGTTGCCCAATGGCTCACTGCGGGCCCTCCGAGCCGAGCGCAAAGGCACAGGCACTGCGTCCGGACAGCATCTTGCCTTCGCAAGGTAGCGTAGACCAGAGCATGAAGCCGGTGCTGTTCGAGATCTTCGGCGAGATATGGACCGTCCAGTCACGACTCGGCCAGGGAGTCTCGGCCTCGGTGTACCGGGTCAGCTCGGGCAGAGCCACCACCGCCGCTGTCAAGGAGTTTCAGGCCGACACTCAGGGAGGAGATTACGGGTATCACAAGGAGAGGTCCGTGCTAGAGGACATCCAGGGACATAAAAACATCGGTAACAACATTATTTTACTATGTGAAAACATGCAGTCCTGTAGGAATGTGACAGACTGGCTTAGACTGGCTCCTGCAGAATAATGACATTACAATCAGCCATCAGAACAAACGATTAGCTGTGCTGACATGGAAATGACATGTCGTTACTTACTGTGAACCTTTCTATAACAGCAAAGTCCTTTGAAAATAGACATACAACTTTCATGATGGAGTCTAGCACTTATGTGTTGTCTCACTGAAATGGATCAAACGTTGAACTCCATTAGAAAATCTACCAATTTAACTTGAGCTTGATCGTTGTGGATTATATTTGAGTAGACAGTTCAGTCTTCATTCATTTCCTGTGGAACATAGCACAGTGTGTGATCTACAGTATGGTGTCACTGCTGTTATATGGGAGCTTGTGTTTACTGCCCTGTCAACATGATGTGAAGGCCTAAGTACAGGCCTTGCTGTTTTTAATGACAGATTTATTCTCCTCTCAGTGACACTGTATGGGGTGTTCACCAACCACAGCTGTATGGGTGTTGCCACCCGCTGTCTTCTGCTGGAGCTCTTAGATGTCAGTGTGTCCGAGCTGTTGGTGAGAGGCAGCAGTGGTACCCAGGGTGGTAGGTGAGTGATGTGATGTCTTCTGATATATGACACTGACTGTGGCAGTTTGCCAGTTCCTCAGACTATTTCCACAATTCCACAAATAGTATTACATACTGTAGACAATTGCTGAATGTGTTCCTCTGCCTGACTGTGTCTGTGATCATAAATACAACTGGAAAACACAACATCTCTGTATGTATGGGTTTCTGAAGGCTAGTACTGGTGTGTTTTAAGTTGCTAATAACATGTGCCATTGATTGTCATATTTAAAGGGCCAGTTCACCCAAAAAAACCTAAAAAAAACCCAAAACAAATTCTGCTCTATTTACCCAAGTTTGTTTTATCGTTTTGTCCCTTACTGCCTCCCCAGTACATTGGAGGTGAATGGAATTTTGTTTGTTCTTCTCAAAATTATCAAAAAAATTACTCAACAGTGATGGTGTAATGAAGCACTGACACATTTTATCAGTAAGGGATTCTTTTGTCAAAGATTCATTCATATCAGTGCACATTGCCACCTGGTGGTAAAACAAATGCTCTGCACACAACTTGCACCTTTATATCCTGCACCACACATTAAACATTGTGTGGTGCAAATAGCTTATTGTAGGAGCTTTTTTTTCTTCCCATGCTGATGACCACGGGGCTAATCACCTTATTGTGAATTGTGTGCTCACGTTTACAGGCAAAAAAGTAAATCTTTGAGGAAAACTTTTTGTGTAACATCATAGCATGATATTTTTTCACAGACCCCAGCAGGGCCACTCCATGTGGCTTGTTCAGCACTGTGCCAGAGACATCCTGGAGGCTCTCGCCTTCCTTCACAAGGAAGGCTACGTCCATGCCGACCTCAAGCCACGCAACATCCTGTGGAGCGCTGATGATGAGTGCTTCAAGCTCATTGACTTCGGCCTCAGCTTCAAAGAGGGAAACCAGGTTGGTGTGTCAGAGAATTTGAAGTTCAGTAAAAGAGGAACCAGGATAACTGAGTTTTGCATGTCTAACTCCTGCTCTTCCTCACCTCCAGGATGTCAAGTACATCCAGACAGATGGGTATCGAGCTCCAGAGGCTGAGCTTCAGAACAGCCTCGCTCAGGCCGGGGTGGAGGTGGAGGGAGACTCGGGCTGCACAGCCGCTGTGGACCTGTGGAGCCTGGGCATCATCCTGTTGGAGATGTTCTCAGGAATCAAACTCAAAGACACCGTCCGCTCTCAGGAATGGAAGGTATGATAAAACTCGACTCAGGCTAGATTGACTCCGAAAGCCTCAGAGAAACAGACAAAAAAAGATATAATACAAATAGGACTGAAATAAAAATAACTTTTACAAGTTCTAGAAGTTTTTAGCAAGTAAAAGTCTCATGATGCAGTCACCTTGTTGCAGTTCTAAAATAATACTCTGCAATCTGTTTTCCTCTCCTTTAGGATAACAGTGCTGCCATTGTTGACCATATCTTTGCCAGCAACAGTCTGGTGTGCCCTGCCATCCCTGTCTATCACCTCAGAGACCTTATCAAAAGGTAAACTTAATCTAGTACACTATGAACTGTACTGTATAATGACAGAATCTTGCCAGCTGTGTAAGCAGAGAACTCCAGTCTCCGGTTATTGATTGGGCCTTCTGTTATTTTGTGTCTGCAGTATGCTTCTCAATGACCCAAAGCAAAGATGCACAGCACAAACTGCCCTGCTGAGCCCGTTCTTCAGTATTCCCTTTGGTATGTGTCAATGTTTATGACATCCACCGAGATAAACATGTCTCAGTGAGCCATATTTATTCATGTATGTGTGTGTGTGCCAGCTCCTCACATCGAGGACCTGGTTCTGCTGCCCTCTCCTGTTCTGCGCCTGCTCAACCTGATTGATGACAGTCATCTGCACAATGAAGAAGAGTATGAAGGTACAACAGTTTTTTTCTGTCTTTAAACTCGAATCAAATTTGTTAATTTCAGAACTGAGATCCATTTTCCTACTAGTTTATACAGGGTAAAGTAAGTAAAAATGTCTCACTGTTGTTCCCAGACATCCTGGAGGACATGAAAGATGAGTGCCAGAAGTACGGCTCAGTGGTTTCTCTCCTTATCCCCAAGGAGAATCCAGGGAAAGGACAGGTAAGACTGTTTTATCAACCAGGACCTTCAGAATTGTTTCAATTCAACTAAAAATTAAGGAGCTACATCGAATCCTTAAGTGTATTTTGCATTGATTTCATCATATAAAACCTTGACTATGTTTCAGACATATACATTTCTTTGATTAGTAACACACCAAACTTTATGCACGTTGTTGTGAAATAAAATAAGTGTAAAATATGATGAAAAGGGGCAATACACTCTTATTATTCTGTCGTGGAATCTAAGGATGCAGATGATTTTTAGCCGTTTCATTCTATGCGTTCATGTTTATTGATTTCAGTTGTTCAAGTACTTTTACTCCACTGACACAGCATCCTCTCCTGTACTCACTTACCCCCTGATGTTCACTGGGTACAGCTGCATTACCCTTCAGCTCTGTCGGGGCCTCTGGAGATGATCCTCTGCCATTCACTTGTGAATGTATATAAATGCCTTTATTTATTGACGGTTGATTTTAAATTAATATTTAATGACGCATTTCATTTGTTGCTGACATTGACTTAACATATATATTTTGCAAAATAATTTGTTCTTGTTTGTAGAGAGAGAGGAAGGAGAAGAAGAAAGAGAGGGAGGGAGGCAGACAGAAAGATGGCTTCACTGTAACATATTCAATTCAGAAATTAGATAATGATACATGCATGTGTGTGGTAGTACAGCCATTAAACCAAGTCCAGCCCAAATAACTATATAAATGTGCAGCAAACATACATTTAATATGCTTGTAAAATACAAAAATATCAGCAAAAAACTCAAAATAACTATGAAATGTCTTTACTGAAGGACAGACTGCTTAGATATGTCCTTTTGCTGAGACTTTCCTAGTGAACACTGGAACTGCAAGAATGTCACAGTGCAACCAGAGTGTGGCACGCCCGCATTCAGTGGACTTCAAAGGTTACATACACCACCCACATTCACCCACTAATTCACCCACACATCCTTTGTGTGTCCACCAGGTGTTTGTAGAGTATGCCAGCTCCAGTGACTCCAAAGAGGCTCAGAGGTTGCTGACAGGCCGCACCTTCGATGGGAAATTTGTTGTGGCCACCTTCTACCCTCTCAGCGCTTATAAAAGAGGTTACCTGTATCAAACTGTGCAGTGACGTCCTAAAGCTCAATTTACACCTCTGCGTTGTTCGCATGAAATAACACAACTTCATAGGGCACCGCGAGGGAGGAGTCGATTTATAACCAAACCACACAGAGTTATGAGTGGCAGCCCTGCTGTTAAAACTCATTCAGTTATTAATGAGTGTAGTTTAAAGTTCTGCATGTTAGTCATGTGGTTTTTTAAAGTTCATCTGTGTTTCATGCAGGGTGTAAATTGAACTCAGTTGTGAGGAGCATACAGCAAACTCTTTATTTCTGCTGCCTCCAACTCTTATCAGTACATATCCATCTAGGTCTTCAAGGTGAATTGCATCTGCTTCAGTTAATGACTCTGGACCAGAGGTCTGTGGTCTGGGGGACAGCAGTTCCTGTTCTAGCTTGCAATTCACACTCACTCATTCACACTTTCATTCATAGAAATCACCATGCTGAGGGAACGTGTAAGTACGACGAGAAAAATCTGCGTTGAGGGTTGATACAGTAAAAGCCTTTTATCAGGTGACAGCGTACGGTATGAGAATCTGTGCTCAACAGCACATGTAAATAGTTGCACCTCTCTAGATAAACCTTTATCAAATACTTTATCTCATCAGTTGAGTCAGGGATGTGATTAGAAACATGAAACAGGATAACACTGATCTCCCAGTAGTACTGAATGGGAGTTTTATGTCTCAGACCTAAAATCCTGATGACAAAAAAAAATCCCATTCAGATGAAGATGTCCTGTGTTGAAACTCATGTTCTATCCTGTTGTTAAATTAATGATAATAACTATTTATATTTGTTATGTTGAACATGAATTAGAGGAAACAGCTTGGTACAGGGGGATGTACAGGTAGCCTTTGCTGGCTCCTCAGGCGTTTCCAGGTAGAAGTAGTCTGGAGTGACTCCCCCACTCCACATTCCCTGCCAGCTGATAGTTTTCATTCATTCTGACATTACCTGAGCAAGCCAAGGGCTTCTTGTGCCCTGTCCTGTAGCCTTATGCTTTGTAGCTTTTAAGTTACAAAAGTCTCCATACTCAGAGAGTATTTTTAGCATCAGTTGACTATGCTCCTGATTAAGAGGACATGCACTGAGTTTTGTGTTTTGACTGCAACACTTGAAAGAGTGTATGAACAAATTTTTGAGAATGTGCTGAAAATGATCCGATTTGTCTGGCCTGCGAGGTTAGAAAACGACTGATGTTAATCCAGATCCTTTCCCCGTTGGAAAAAATGAGTCTTTGAACAAAAAGAGGCGTAGTTCCAACTGAGGAGGAAAATGTCTTCTAACTAACTAAAGCCAAGTACACTTTCATTTTACCTCGTAGAATAGGTTAATAATTTTTTTTTAGCATCTTTCAAATTACTCTAATGGCACAAGCATTTATTCATAGAAAAAAATAGACAATCCTGGTAGAAATTGGTGCAATCTGCGTGTTTTTGTTGCCCAAATTTCCAAATCCTACTCATAGTGGCTTTAAGGATTGTGCAGTACTGATGCAAAGTGAAGGGACAGTCTGTACTGGCTATTCTAGACAGATAAAGTGTGATGTTATATAAACTTCCAGTGCTTCAGCAGATACTTTTTGTCTTTCAGTTAGTTTGAGTATGAACCAGAGAGTTGATTGGTTGACTGCAAGTCCAACATTGCAGCACTGCTGTGCTGTTGAGAGTGTGTTTCAAGTTGTCTGTGTGGAGTAACCAAAGTACAGGACATAGAATCAAAAATGTGACAGAAATGTCATAAAATATGCAATCCTGAAATGAACAATTCTTGGAGCCAAAACACTTGTATCCTGTTGTTTTAGTTATGTTGGTTATATCAGGGCAGGGAGACAGTTTGACTGAAGGAGTGCAGAAATAAGTGATGATGTTGGAAAGCAGCGACAGTCAGCATGTCTGGTAGTTTTTACAGTGGAATGTACTTTTTGTTGTAGACCCAGCCTTGGTTTTTTTATTCTCTTGGTTCCACTGAGTCCACTGTGATGATGGTGGACATGCAGTGCCCATTGAGCCCACTCGGTCACTCTGAAAAATCAGATGATTTCTACACAAGTGCCCTATGATATGCACAAGCTAGCTAACTAACTAACCAAAAATGCTAGTAGGCTGTGCTACTCCTGTGTGCATTGATTCCCGACGTAGCCGAATCCATCGCAGATGCCTTAGAAAAGAAGTCCCTTCCAGCAGATGTAGTGCTGCCCGCTTGATTACGGACAATAAAGACTGAGCAGAAATCTCTTTCACTTCCTTCATAAAGCTGCTCATTGCTCATTTTTCACCGTATTCTTGTGAAATCCAGACTATGTAACTTTTTCTGCAGCCACTGCAGCTACAAGTGATGGTATTATGCTAATGCTGGTGTGAGCTAAAGACTTCACTGCATGCTAAACCACAGTTTTGCATAGGCTCCTGTTTAGTATTTAGCATTAGCCCATTAGCCAAAACGCTAAGTAGTTGTAACACTCACAGATGGAGTCATGACGTCAGCAAACTGACTCAGTGGTGTGTGTTATAGAGCCATATTTACTCAAACTTTGCTAACATTAGCCAACATTAGCTACCATAAGCTACTGGTTAAATAAGACCTAGTTGGTCTGTAGCAGCAAAACCAGTAGGGTACTGAACTGAGCAGGGGTGTGTTTTATTGCGTATTAATTCAGTGTTTTATTTGAAAGAGGAAGAATGTGTCTGAAAGTTACATAGTCTTATGTTGTAGAGCACAGAAACGGAGCCCTGCTCCATTTAAATGGGTAATGTGAATCGAGTATCTGAGAAAAACGAAATATTCATGTAAAATAAGAAAATGTTTGAACCTTATAGACATATAAATCTTCCTCTGCCTGAGACTTAGAGGAAAAGTTGGGGTATTGTCTTATCTAAAGTACTCCAAAAACATATATTTTCTACTAACTTTATTTGTATGTGCCTGAACTGTGAATTCCAAAGTTTCCACTAAAGTCCACTGCTGGCCTAAAAATCCTCATGTGAAACTTGAATTAGAGTCCAACCACGTGACTATAAAGCACTTTTGAATTATCAGTCTGTGGTACAGGGTGTGGTGTCACTCACTTGTAACCAGTGGCCCTCAAATAACAAAACCTAAAAATCAATGAACAAAGTTTCTTCCACAAGTTTGTCAAGGACCTGGTATAGAAAGCAAATCTCTGATAATGTCAGGGGATTCCTTTAAGGCTTTTGAAGTTTGATTTTGTCTTTGATTTTCTCTTATGATTACTGACCAGGTCCCCTGCAAGAATAAAGTCACCACAGTTGTACTGAACCTTATCAAATGATGAGTATGGGCCTTACAAAGCACTAAGGGGAGAATGGACGTGGTGAAGAGAAACCCACTTTGTTTGTGTTCAGTGATGCATGACAAATCAGTGTGTGTACGTTGTGCCCTTTATATGGTATTGTAAAGTGTAGTGTGCAAGTGTAGATTTAATAATCAGAGGAGCTGTGTTAGTGCGTGTGTTTAGTCTGAAAATGAGGTTGCTGGGATGTTGAGTAATCCAGCAGTTTCTGCTGATTAGAATCTCAGTCAGTGTGATTGGGAATTGTTTTTTATTTTATTTTACAGGTCTGTAATTTTGTAATCATTATCTTGGAAGTTGTGTTGAACAAACCATGTAATTTGGTACGAATTATTGGGATGTCCACTATGCAACTTTCAGGCATTGCATTTGTAGTAAATGTATTGCTGACAGTTTTCACAAATTCAGCACTTTATTTCCCTGTGATTAACACCACATTAGGTGGGAATGTTTTGGAAAATGTTAGATAAGTATGTAGAAATTACAGACCTGTAAAATAAAGTCTTACATTTTTTTGTTTGTTTGGGAAGTTCGGAGACGCAGAGCCAGTTAGAGGCCTCAGTTGTTTGTTTTCGTTATGTTTTGGGCATTTTGCTTTTATCATTAGCTGGTTTACATTGAAGATGCTGACAGGAAACATGGGGCAGAAAGAGAAGTATCACTTGCAACAAACGTCCCCAGCTGACATCATACCGGGGACTTTGCTAGTACGTCATGTGCGTCTTAACCACTTGGTCACCAGGACCCACACACTGCCCATGTTGGGTTCACTTTAAAGTGAAATTGCCACATCTTCACAAAAGTTGCAGAGACAATTTCTAAGATGATGGACAACAGCACATAGCACAACAGATTGTGACACAGGCAACAAGTGACAAATCCTTACCTGACAAAATTACACAAATAACTCACATGAAAATGTCTTTTATGGATCTTTGATGTCAGATATTCCCCACACACTCATGCAGCATGTGATCCTACACATCTAAACTGTCTTGTCCCGGTGCCACTTCAAAGGCTGCCGTCTCACTACTCGATAATAACAGCTTATGCTTATCATAAATTGCCTTTGGCAACATGAACACAAAGCCGCAACAGGTGATAAAACAGAAACAAAGGGATGACATTAAGAGATAACTGACAGAAGACAGAATCAAATGTGACAATTACATCATTGTTGATGACTTTATTAACGTGACCATCCACTGAATCCTCTACTTAAAGCCTCACTGACATTGTTAAAGGCACTGCAACACGATCACTGTATAACTGATTCATACATTGGTTCGTTTGTCTTCTTGTGTCAGACTGGAGGATGGTACTGATTCTGACTGAATCTGATAACAGTACAAGTGTTTGGTTTGTGTTAGTGTTAACATTGGGTTATTGTTTGTGTGTGGAGTTATGGTTAGTACTGGTTTTTAGGTTACATAGAAAGGGGCAAAGCAGGTTTCTCTATTAATGGCTGCACCCTAGAATTATAATGTGACTGCCTTGCCTTTATGAATGAATTAGAGTGCTCAGTGATTGATTCGGCATTTGATGATGTTTGTTCCCTGCTGCTCTGACAGCATCGATAGTCTAAGAACAGTGTTTAAATATGCGACTCAGATATTTATTCAGGCTGCAGTTGACCTGAATGATATACTAAATATTTTGCTGTGTGCAGATCCTGTCTGGGGCAGGAGTTCAGTTAAGTTGAGTCCTGGGAAATACAAAAGCAGCAGCTATTGTTTTTTTTGTGTTTGTTTTTGTTTGTTTACACAATAATCATCACTTTTATTGATTTTATAATAGTGGAATTAGTCTTTTTCCTTCTTTTTTTTATATGTCACAATTAAATTAGTTTTTCACTCTTGGTCTAGATAATTTTGTGTGTGTTATGCAGGTTAATAAAATATACCTGCCACCTGTATATAGCTGTGCACACACAAAGGTAAAAACACACTATACAGTCTTCATTGCACACTGTTGATGTAACACCCTACTAATGTGATATTAGTAGAAGTTTCTGACTCAGTCATGATTTGAACATTAAGGTCGACCAGCATCATGGGACATAAGATCCAAACCTCTCATTTATGATCAGACATGAATGAGATGATCAGACAACTCATTTTCTACCAGTTTGTGTCAATATGCAAAATAAGGCTGTAGCTAACTAATTTTTTTACTATCAATTCATTTCTTCGATTAATTGTTTAGCCTATAAAAATGCCAGAAAATAGTTAAAAATGCTCATCCAAATTTCCCAGACCCCGAAGTGATATAATACAATACAAACTTACTTGCACGCAAATATGAAATCAGATTAACATGAGGAAAAAAGGAAAATTAGCACAGCACTGTGTCCATAAACGCTGTTGTAAAGATCATGGCTCCCAATAAGCTGATGCTCCCTTTTTGATGCTGACCTTGAAATCTCACTAACTTCAGCTGATTGATGATAAATAGTGTTGTAGTGTGGTTAGTTCCCACCTGGCACATTATTGCTTTGATAAATACCAGTTCCTGCGTATGTACTGGCATTAGGTCTGCTCAGAGCAGCAGCCGAGGGTGGTGTAGTGTTTGTCTTTTGTGTGGATTGTGGTGGAGTGCAGTACTGATGATGATGGAGAGCAGAGAATCACGCGCCTTAACAGCTCTGTCACATGTGAAGTGATGAGCTGATAGTAGTTTTCTTCCAGTTAGAACTTCATATTGAGTCGAGGCGTGTCTTGGCCTTGACCTGCACTGGCTTCAAGTCCACAGGACTTACAGAGGCCTCTGTCCTGTAAGGATTTAGTGTGTCTGCATGAAGTTTGTTGATCTGTGTGCCTGCATAGTCATCTCCATTCTCTTCATGCCTCCATCCTCCATCCTTGTATTTCTTCTCTGTGGGTCTGAGTCAAACGAGGATCGTACGTGGTTGCTCCACAAGCCGTACTAGGCCAGATTTTTGCCAGTCTTTCCATCTGTTTGAATTCAGGTCTGGAGGGAAAACCTCTAGCCACAGGAAATAATGGCAAAATCCAAACTCTTCTGCAAGTGCAGCAATATGTACTTCATGTATGTTTAAGTCTTTATGTTGAAACAGTTTCTTCTTACTGCCATTTGGGTCTGCCCATTTAAAGTGCACCTTTAAAGCAGTTTACCTTCTGTAAAGCAGTTTACCTTCTGTTAAATATTTCTCTCTTCTTTTTGTCTTTGCTGCTCAGCTTGGCTTCTTTGTGCACTGACAGATTCGGGGTCCTGCTTTTAATTTTATGGCACCCTGACTTCGATAAGCTCTCAGCACAGTTGTGCATTAGTGTGTCTACATGATTTGGACAAGGTGTGTGTGCGCACGTGTAGTAAGGTATACTTTTTTTTTTTTTTTGCTAGAGCTGTCCACCTTTGTACATGGCATGTCTGTGTGAGACAGATGCATAACACTGTGTCTGACTAGTTTCTTCCATCACTGTGTGTGTGTGTGTGTGTGTGTGTGTGTGTGTGTGTGTGTGTGTGTGGTGTTTGCTTGCAAAAGGCAGTCTGATATCATTTTAAATCATTAAGACAGTGTGAGAAAGAGTCAGTTTAGAACTGAAGAGTTAATATGCAAGAATACAGCCAGCCATTTATACACTGTGTCTATTGTATCCATTCCTGTTAACAAGGACATATGACTTGGGTTTACCTTGAAATTTTATACAGCACAGTAGATAGAAGCTGAGGTGCAGTGGTATACAAATCTGTCACTCAAGTTCACTGAGGGTGATTTTAAGCCACTAACACAGCTTGTTGATAAAACTGGTCAACTGAAGGTGAATAAGAACAATAAAAACTGACTGCAGTTGGTTCATTTTTGAGCTGCTTCTGCAGTTAATGTGATGCACATTGACAAAGTGTCTTCTAGTGGTACAAAAGAACTGTGACTGAGATCATTTTTCTATGTACTTCTAATTTAAAGCTGCAATAATTAATGACGTTTGCGAGCCAGAAAACAAAAACAATCCAAAATTACTGAAAAGGCTGTTTTTTTTCTTTGTAGGTTTGTCATTATTAGTGATCCCTTACGTATTACGCAATGATTTGATCTGTTGTTAAAATTACAGATTAGTGCAGCTTTAAATGCCTGTTAGGTCTGAATATTTAGGCATTTTCTTATGAAATGGGTCTCAGGAACCTATTTTCTAAAGAAATAATGTTTTTTCTTTTTTCACCCAACATTTTTTCAAAACAGTTCAAAACCAAATCTGACCTATTACCGTTGTCTAATCAGGTTTGAGAGTAAATGTCAAGTTGCACCAGCTCTGTGGGCTTAGAAATACCAAATCCTGATGGAATAATCAGACAACCGAAACCAAATCATTTGACGAGGGAGAACTTGCACAGTTACTGTTATCACCACTTTGAGTCTGAACAACTGAAAAATGTCATGTCTTCGGTGTAGTATTTCAAAATATCAAAAGGCAATCCTTAAAGGGGCAATGTGTTAGAACTGGCCAACTGTCGAATTCATACTCCAAACAGATAGGGGGCAGCATACTACCAGAAAGTTTGGGTGTCCATCCTGATTGTAAAAAAACAAGGAAATGCGTTTTTTTTTCCTTCAGTTATTATTTGACCGACAATTTTGCTCCTAGTCTGCCCAGACAGAGAGTCAGGGAAGATGTAGTGGTGGCAGCAGTAGAGGACGAGCCATGAGAGGTGGAGGAACAGCTCGAAGAAGAAGAGCAGCAGCATCAATAACTGAGCTTAAGGAAAGAGTGGAGGAGTGTTGCACAGAGAGGATGGTTGCAACAAGAACACAGGTTTATAGCCCACTAACAGGTACTACTTCTTCATCCCCTCATGTTGGACCGAGGGCAGACTGGACGCTGCAGTGACTCACTACTGCCTCTTGAGGTACGCAGTAGTATTACAAGACAGGATGGGCCCAGGCTAGCTGGTTAGCATGCTAACTTCAGTAGATATTGTTGCAACACAATACAAAGACATCTTTGACATAACTTCAGAACTCTTAGTTGTTCACATTCTGTTGAAAATCTTAGATAATTTGTGAATGTTATAAAATAAAATACTTACATATTGCTCCTTTACGATAATTGATGCCACTTTTGGTTAAGATCTTCCTTTTGTAGTTTGTTGAATGTTGTGTAAAGGTTGGACTTTGACAGTAGATGATGTTCCAGAGAACAGTGGGATATTTGATGAGGTGGGATGAGTGGTTGGGTCAAATAAATTATAATTTTTTGTCTCAGTTAAACAAATAAAATGTAAAGATTTCACGTTCATTTCTTTTTCTAGATAATCTTCATTCAGTGGTCCTGCCTCATGAAATGTCCCACAGGTCAAACTGGACTGAAAGCAGATTGTTACTCTGTTTCAACTTCAAATTCTGTTCAAAAGAAGCACAGTGTGAGAGGGTCACTGTATACAGGACACATACAACGTGTATGTGTGAGTAAGTCATGATTTATAACCTTCCAGTTGAGAATGAATCATAGCACTCATACTGTTGTGTTTCAGTGTCTCATAATAAAAATGATGCTTGACTTGAACTGATGTTTGTCTGATGGTTTTGGTTAAGTCACTGATGGATGTAACGCTAAACAGGAAAGTAGATTTATTTACACCATTTAAGAAATAAAGTTGGACTTCAATGATATAAGCGGTTTAATTTCACTACTCTTTTTGATTTTATCCTGCTAACAGAAAGGGTGTTCTTACTCCAGGTTTCACTCTCACCAGAAAATCTGCAATTTATTTAAAATCTATATCATCCAGTTTTTGAGTGGGATGTGATAAATTTCATTTTTATTATAAATTTCATCAAATAACAGGTTCACCCTTACTTAATAATATTGAGTATGGGGCCTCTTTCAGGCTGCTGTTGGTACTGCACTCGTAATGATGGAGGGGACCTCAGCATTGCTTTAACCTCACCTCAAGCTACAGTTTAAAACTGAGACACATCATAAATATGATGTAGACTACATTTTTTAAATGAGGGTTTCTCTCCAAGTCACAATAAAAATAAATAGTCTCAAATAACCAACTGTTTATAGGTCAAATTATATACATTTGATAAATTTAACATTAAAATGGGGACATCCCATTGTGGAGCTTAGCCTTAATGTAAACTGTTTCATCTGTAAGACCCCAAGTCACTACAAACTGAATGTCCTGTAAATGTGCTGCATTTACTCTGAAGGCCTTGAGGCCGGTCAGTCCCAGTCTGTGGTAGGAACAGAGCCCTTCAAACTGTGGGGATGTCCTCCATATATGACATTTGAAACTGAGTTGCTGCTGGGACACAAAGCCATTGACAAGAAAGTAATGGTGTCTGGCTGACGAGTCTTTCACAATCGAGTTTTCAACTACAAATCAGTCCGATGTTTTAACGCTCTTTTAGCTTACAGTTTCTGCAAGATTCTTGAAAGAGACGTTGTGAGGATGAGAACAAATAATTTGAACACAAATACTGTCAGAGATTTTATTTCTAACAACGTCAGATTCTCCTTGAAAAAGATTCAGGTGGCTCTCTGATGAAATCTGTCTTCTGGTCAGTGAGGACAGGAGTGGTGAGAGGACAGGGTAAGTCTTTGGTCGGGTGCTCCTGTAATGAAAAAGAGACCCATTCAGTGCTAATTCTTCTCACACTAACTGAGCACATGACAGTGAGGTGTGGTGTATTAGTGTTCATGTGGTACAACAAATTATTGTTAACTTAAACTGTAGCGGTGTGACCCCCAGCTCACTTCCATGAATCCAGGCATGTCCTGTATGATCACCACATCGTTACTCTCCTGCTGTCTTCTCCTCATTCCCACCCTCCAGCTCTTCCCTACAATCAGCATGGAAACCACCAACATGGCTGCTGCCACAGAGGCTGCCACAGCTGTGACCACTGTGGGATTATTAGCAGCTGTCTGTGGAGTGTATTCATCTCCAAGCTTCATCAGATTGGCATTAGCATGGACTGCAGAGTGAGGCAGAGGCTGAGGTACCAGCAGGTTGGATATATCTGAGGACAAATGGACCATGATGTTTCAGAGACAGGAAGAGGATGAGACTTGGATTTAGAGTTTAGTTGTGTGTGATGACCTGGTCCTGTCTAAGCAACTAGTGTCTGACTGACTTCCACACCTTCCAGACTGAAGAGGAAGAAGGCATCATCTCCTTTGATGAATTTTCTGTTCCTCAGTCTGCTGTGGGTAATGAAGGAGCTTGTTCCCGTGCCGGGGCCTCGATAGTAATAGCTGGCATCAGAAGCAGTCACTTTAGATCCCACTTTCCTGGGATCATCCCAATAGTATTCAGTACCTGAGAGAAACAGGTGAAATGTCAATCTCTGTTTGACAAACTCAACAGCTCATTGGCTTTGGGAAGCTCAGCTGTCAAGCTTGCTTCTCCCCACTTCTCTTACCATCGGAGGACATCTTGTCAGGGTCAGTGGTGACCATTCGGTGCATGTTCATTTGCTGTCTGATGTCAGACTGCTGATCCATCATGGCCATGGTTGCCTGCTGCCATGGACATGGCCACTTGAGGTTGTGATCGTTGGGGCCTGAGGTTAGATGGAAGTATAGGGCCATGTACCCTGGACGGTCGCTTCCTCCATTTGGGTACATGCCTACCTACGGAGCACAGACCAGCATGACGTACTTTTCTACATGTAAACTGACACCACTTAAAGTTTTGTTTAGATTTTGTATCAACTGAACAGTGAAAAATGCCCATGAGAATACCCATAGAGACTTCATCAGATTTGGTCCAAAACCCAACAATGTTATATGTAACTATAAATGGAGGAATCTCTGTCTGTATGTATGGATTTTTCGAAAGAGACAGCTCATCCAATGACTTCAGACATGGTGGGCGTATTGCTGAGGAAGGAAGCGACTGTCAAGTTTTTTGGATGAACAGTTCTCAAGAAAGCTTCAAACACCGCTTTTCTGCGCCTTACTTAAAACTACACTACGAGGGCAGCGCAGCACCCGGACAATTGTTTTTATCTATCAAGAGTGACAGACGCATTTACCTAATCTTACACCAATGTATTCTATATATTTATGATTCTAAGGAGGAAAGGGTTAACCACATTTTCAGCTTTATTACTGGGCGGAAGGGTCTGCAGCTTTCCCACTTCTTTACCAACAGCGCTTTTCTCAGCCTTACCTAGGTCTATAGTTAACCCAGTAGTCTCACAATCTGGACTAAATTTAGAAAACACAATGGCTGGCAAGTTCTTTATTGGTCCCTATTTGAACAGATCATTCTTTTGCTTTCTTGATTGTTTAATAACAGGTTTTGATGACTGAGAAGACAAACTTACACGTACAACTACTCTGAAACATTTGTGGCAGGAAGAATTAGGAGCAGTGAAGTAAAACAGTGGGAGGAAGTCATGGAACATGTGTGTCTGACGTGGCCTCTTTCAGTTTAAAGTGGTTCAGAGATTACACTGGTCCAAACAAAAGCTTAACAAAATATTCCTGAATAATGATCTCTTAAGATGTGGACTTGCTGACATCACTGATACATATTTTCTGGAGCTTGTCTGATGTATTTAGACCATTTGACTATTATAAAAAGTTGCTTATACCACAACATGATATATTTTGTCATGTATTAGTTATGTCTTTGTTGACTTATTAGCTTAGTTGTTATTTATTTCCCTTTTCTTTCTCTTTGCTGGTATGGATTAAAACCTTTCTTGTGCTGTGCAAAAAATTTAATGGTATCACCTACTTAATACTGGCTGTTACAGTTTAACATTCTCTGTCTTGTAAAGATCTGTGTTTTCAGAGTTGTGTTTGTTCAAAACACAATAAAAATGTTGGAAAAAAAAAAGAATTTACTTGGAAGGAGTAACCGGCTGGAGACAGAAAGCGGGGGCTGTACAGTTTCTTTCCTGCTGGTGTGGTGGCCATCAAGCCGGTGATGTTGCGGACGTGCCAGATGTGCTGAGGACACTTTGTGGACGACAGGTTAATGTCATCCAGAGAGAAACCGCCCTTCGATGGGCCCTTTCCTCTCACACCCTCAAAAACCAGGCGGGCCTTCTGTGTCACATT